>VXAX01001307.1:256563-350801 GCA_013399835.1 Leptocoma aspasia | reverse complement strand
GAGGGAGGGAGGGAGAAAGAAAGAGAAAAAGAAAGAAAGAAAGCAGAAGACACATCCACAAAGATATTCAGTCTAGTGATGTTCAAGAGAGGCCAGAACCAGTCATGCAGCTGCTTCAGAAAATGAGGGCTGGGAAGAGAAATTGGTATTTGGAGACTCTGTTATGGCAGTCATGATAAACAAAGATTTAGATATCGAGTTTTTTAGTAAGTCCTCCCTCCCTTCCTCCCCAGAAATTCAAACATTTTCAGTAACAGGTTAATTCTCACTGTTGCTGTTTAAATTCCTCCTTCCTTGGAGTACCCCAAAAATTCAGCAGTTGCTATAGGAGCAATGTTTAAGGGCTATCAATACCATTAGTCTATCCTATAAAAGCACAAGCAGTTTAATAGTTGAAGGCTGCCAAAAGATACAGTAATCTGCTGGAAACCTGGAGTTCTATGCACATGTGTCAGAGTGAGTCAATGTACATTAAATAAAAAAAAAAAGGCAATTTTTTTTCTTTGAAATGACTCGTGGAAGGAGCCTCATAGAATCTCTGAATATTTTTAAAGGGAAAGATGTAACAGATAATGCAAAGGATGACTTGCGGATTCAGCCATGCCTGCTCTGAGGCCCACAGGAATTGTCTGCATCTCTGAGTGGCAGTTTCTCCCTGCAGGGCTTGGAAAACGTGGTAAGAATGAAGGGTCATCATCACAGTGAATAAAATGTTGCATCCAGCTTGGTGGCTTCCAAGAAATTATCTTATTTAGTTCATTTGCTTATTGCTTTACCATTTCCGCTCATTAAACCAGCCAGAGTGAAACTCAATTTACAAATAAATAAATAAATAAAGTGATAAATATTCAGTGATGCGGAAGAAGGCTGGATAAGAGCTGGCACACTGAGAGTTGAGGAGGAGGATGCAAGAAGGCTCTTTGCAGCCCTCCCCCATAGCTTTTCTAATGGCTTGTAGAGGGAACCTATAGAAATTTGCTCTTTGGTTTCTGGACAGTGTGAAAATCCCCACTAAACTTGTGTAAAGGCCTGACTGTGTCAAAAATGGTTGTAATAACATTGCTATAAAAAAATCAGTGAAGGGTTTTCTAGGTAAGTCAGTCTGTAAGCTTAGGAAGAAGTCAGATTTTTTTTGTTTCTCAGGGCTGTAAAGCTGCAGAATTATTGATTAAGGAATCACTTGGTGGGTAAGAAATACCCTCATTCCTGAATGCAGTTCAGTTTGATCATCCTGATTAAAATATTCCCATCCTGCAGTGTTAACTACTCTTTAATAGCCTGGCCTTTGGCCATTGGAATTCACTGTAGGATTTTTTTTTCACCCAGTTTATTTCACAGCATTTTGGATTATTTTGATAAAAAACAACCAACCAAGCAAACACAAAATTGCTTAGTTTTATAAGAAGATGGAAACTTTCAGAAAGGTTCATGGAGCACAGATCCTTGTACAGGGGGATCTCGGGAAATGCTTTGGGAGAAAAGGACAGCAGATTTAGGGTCTTTTGAAGCCTCCACTAGGCACCAAAGAGCTTTGAAATCTTTTAAATGGTTCTTTTATAAGCCATTGGCACCAAGCTCAGTTAAAGCACTCAGCTAATTTTTAATCAGATATATGAAAAAGCACAGAATAAGAATGTGGACTTCTTTTCTGAGTCTTGTTGGTTATCAGAGTAGTGCTGGAAAAAAGGCAGCTCCATTTCAGTGCTTAATGTGCCTTAATACTGCATGACCACAAACCATTAGGTTCTTCATCTCATAGGTGATTAATTTCCAGGGAACATATGTTAGAGAATAAAATATATCCCTATCCCCAGACGTCCTCCCCAAAAGGTTCTCACCAGGCAATCTCAGTGTTTTCTATTTACTAATACAAAAATGAAAAAAAAGAAAAAAAAACCAGAGAGATGAAAAATCAGAAGAATATTTTTTTCAGCAAAACTAGTTTTAGTCATTAAAGGGAAAACAAATATTTCTCAAATGTTTGGAAAGTTCTGTGAAGCAATACAGTGGTGATGAGGAAAAAAATATTGCAGCTAACTTAATGTGAGCATGAAATGCATCATCACTGTTCTCTGACTTCTGAAAATGGGTAATGCAAGTTCATAAAATTACTGTAACTTCTTAGGAGAAAGCCCTATTTAACCTCCTTTCAAATAAGCAGAAATGTCATTATGTTGCCCCTTTCCTGCTTTAAACAGACAGCTCAGTGCTCAGGCTTCTCTGTCAGGGCTGATGCTGAGCCTGGGGATGACAGGGACAGGATGGGAAAATTGTCTGCCCAGACTCCTGAGAGAATTTGACTGCAAAGTGCTAACAGGTCTTCACTGACCATCTGTAAACTGAGTTTTATTCCCCTTCTCCTCACGCAGGCTTAGGCATCTTCTGCACTGGGATGGGTCTTCTTAGGGCAGGATCGGTGATGAATGGACGTGGTTATCCAGGATCCTGCCACACAGCCCAGCCCCTGAGCAATGCTGACGTTCCATAACAAAACTATTGCTAGCATTCTCTTCATTTTAGCTCTACCTTGTCACTGAAACTTTTCACCTGCTTTATTCCTCCAAAACTTGGTGTTCCTTGAACAAAACCAGGAAAAAGAATAGTCTAAATAGTTTATATTTGACAAATTATGGATGTTTGTGTGTGTGTCTGTCCAAGGCAGATCTTCAGTGTGAGGTTTCAGTTCTGTCTCCAGTTACTTTGTAAGGACAGCCCAAGAAGGTTTTCAAGTTATGCCAGTGCAATTGTTTGAAAAATTATGTACAGCTAAATCTGTCTTTAAAACTCTCTATTGTGTAAGCTTTCAACAGATGGACCTAAATATCAGTATTGAAGTAATCTATTTCACCTGTCTCATTAGAGAATTATATGTAAGAGCCATAAGAATGTAAGGGTTATATAAAATTGTATCCACTATTTATGTATTATTGTCTCCAACACATATGTCCTTTCCATATGGGATGTTCTCACTGTACAGAACATGGTCGCTTCCAAGTATAACTCAACAGAAGCACTCGCCCTTTGATTTTAAAACTGTGATCATCCCCACTTCAACAGCCCACGTTGAGAGGAGATTCCAGATTGTGGGGGGGAAATGGCTGCCAATCTGAATGAGGAGGATTGTCGTCAGATGGCAGGGAAGTATTTGTATGAGTTGTATTAACAGAAGCACTGACCTTTACACACTCCAGAACAAACCAGATGGGCCTTGGATCACAACACCCATTTGTTGAGCAGAACTCCTGAATCATCTCAGGCAGTGTTCAAACACAGCCAGGAGAAGCCTGAACACAAAGATCTCCCCTAAAATACAGCCTTGATGCAGAGAAGGCACACCAGGTTTTGAGATAAATGCTATTCAAACCTTCAAATGCTAGGCAATATTTTGTTGTGTGAATTTTGGCCTACCCATTGTCTGGCATGGAAAACAGATGGGCCGCAGTTTAGCTTTGCAGCAAGAATCCAAATTCAATTCTCTGGCTTGTTCTTAAGGGAATTAATGAAAGTTGAATAATATGCATTGGCAACTCCTAAAACCCTCTGTGGTTTTCTTTCTCTTTTCCTTGGCAGGGTGAGGCCATTCTGCATTAAATTTGCATATGGCCACCTTTCTCCCTAGAGTAACTCCAGTGGTTCAACTGACCATATTTCTGGTGGATAAGGGCCCTAAACTTCAGGAACTTTGCCCTTACAGACAATCCCCATGCTCCTTGCAGCTCCTGCAAGTGAACCAATGGAACATGCAGAAGTGAGCAATGATTTAGTATTTACCCTGTTTATTCATTAAATTGGTGAGGGTGATATTCTGCTCCTCCATGACAATACTGATCTTTAACTGAAACAAATTAAACTTTCTTAAGGGAGACAATACATTGAGTTGTGGATGTTTGTGGCAGGGATATTAATAGAATGCTCAGGGTGGCAAACAGAGCACATTTTAAATGGAATAAAAAAGCAAGAAAAAAACCACCATCTTTCAGGGAAAACAACAACAACAACAAAAAAAACCCAGACAAATTGAGCATGTAACCTTTGCTGTGAGTAGCATGAGTAGAGCAAAAAAGTACATTGGGTTCTGCTTGGAGAACCTGGAAGAGAGGAAGAGCTCACGTGTCAGAACTTAGAGCTAAGAAAACAACACAACGCTGTTTTCTTAGTTTAATCTTCTGAGTTTAAGTGATGATGGGATTCAACTGGACAGACTAATTTTGAAGTTTCTGAGAGAGATGGAAACTCTTTGCCAGATAAATAACTCTGAATTTGGCCAATTGGGAGCAAGAGACTTCTTCCAGCTGGATGCTGCTTCCCTGCCATTCCACTGTGAGCACAGAAGCTTTCCTGATGGAAGGACTGGAAGGATTTATATTATTTATGCTTTCTGTTTTCTGACCTGCCTGACTCTCTGCTCAGACAGCAGCGATGTGCTGAGCCCACGGGGAGCCCCAGAGCACAAGAGGGTTGGGAAGGAACCCAGCAGAGAGGGCATGAAAGTTTTCAGGGGTCTGTCACTCTTAAAGATCAATGGGCTCATGAGAGAAAGGGATTTTAAGAGCTGCAAGGTAACATTTCAAGTCAGCAGGGATCTGGATTCTTTCAAATGTTGCACCCTCAACAGACCTGCAAGGCCTGTCAGTGGAGCTGGTCCCACTCACCAGGGAGCAGAGCAGCCCTTTCCTGTGGCACAGAAACCAACCTACTACCCATACCTGTGTGTCCCCTGGGCTGTGCTCTGGAGCTGGGTCTCCATCATGGCCATGCAATCAAAGTGGTGGCTGAGGTGAGCACTGAGGCCTGAGTCCCTCTCACTTCCTCACACATACTCAGGTTATCTTGCTTGCCTGGCTGGCTTTGATTTCTTGCCCCATAGGACATTGAGCCAATCAGACCGAAAGCACTTCGCCTGAATCTTTTCTCCTCCCACTCTTCTCTGAAACAGTTTTCAAGAAAAAAAGTAAAGCTCAGGGAGACCAGGATGGTTTAAGGTGATCTTCTCCTCCTTCCCCTGCTGTCTGGTGTTTCCAGGCAGGCTCCCTTCCTTAGAAATGCTTCTATCCCTCTGTTTCCTGACTCTCCAAACTAAACGATGCTTTTTCTGGCTGCAAGGTGGTGGTTTTGGTGGTGTGGTCACAGCACATCATTCTCCGGGAAGATGCAGCTTTTCATTGGCTCACCTTCACTGCTGCCAGGGCAGCCCAGGTGTCCCATCCACTGGGCAGGGAGCCCTGAATCTCTCGTCCATCAGTGGCTATTCCAGCTTGTGACTCCCAGGGATATTTTGTAAATGTTGCCTTCAGAGTGTGCAGCCAGCACAAACTGGGAGCAGAGGATGATGAGACCTGCGGGGTATGAGGGAGGTCACAGGAAAGGACATAGCCTGGGCTGGTGGAGACAGAGGATTCCAGCAACCCCCACAGCACCAACAAACAGAGCAGCCGACTGCTCCTGGGCCTGGCTCACCTCTGGAACATGTGGTGAGAAGGGGCCATGTCTGCAGCGAATCGCTGGCATCTGGCTTCCTACATTGCATGGGAAGGGTTGGTTTAGGCTCTGAGTTTTATAGGTGCACTGGGAGTCTAATGCTCTTTTATTAGCATGACTCCATGCTGACCTCCATCCTAAAAAAAGCAAGGACTTTCATTTCATCTCATAATCCACCAAGGGCAAATAAACAGTCAGAAATTCTACTCTTTCTTTTTCCCCAGCTCTCATTAAAACTCTCGTCTCTGTTATTACCATGCAGACATTTTGCACTAGTTTTTTATTACAGTCAAGTACAGATGCCCTTTTTATTTTTGAGGCAGAGTTAATAGCAAAGGTTTTTTTTGCTAAAGTTTCTGATTATCTGATATGGCTGAGAGCACTTTGCCAGCAATAATCTCCTTGGAATATTCAGGGTTATGCACAGCTTTTAATTCTTTAAAGAGTTTGGCGGTAAATAGCTTGTGAACACTGTGATCTCACTTGAAAAGCAGCCAGCAGACTTCTGAACGTGCCTGTCCACTTCTCCCAGCACCCGGCCACTGGTCCAGCATCAGGAACCTGAAGCTGCTGATGCAAAAGGCACATCATGGATATAATTTAGGGGATTTCAGAATGAACTGTTGGACACAGCACAAGCTATGCCCCATGTTCATGTTTTTGGTGCTGCTGCGGCTCTGTGCTCTGTAGGATATCTCTGTGCTTTATATGATGGCTTTGTGCTCTGTAGGATGGTTCCGTGCTTTGTAGGATACCTCTGTGCTCTGTAGGACACCTCTGTGCTCTGTAGGACGGCTCTGTGTCTTCTGAGAGGATGCTGGCCTTGCTGCTCTCACTTGGAGGTGGCATAGGAAAGGGGAGGAGAGGGCAGCAAAAAAGGAATAGAGATCCTGTTTTGATCTGTGTGCTGGAAGTGCCCAAGGCCAGGCTGGGCAGGGGCTGTGAGCAGCTTGGTCTGGTGAAATGTATCCCTGGCCGTGGCATGGGGTGGGAACGGGATCATCCTCAAGGCCCCTTCCAACCCCAGTCATTCTGTGATACTTTGATACAGTGGCTGGCCCATCAAGCCTGACCTTGCTGGAGGTTTAGTGTCTCTCAATGCAACAAATTTCTGCTGATTTTTTCTTTTTTCAAAATACTGTAAAGCAGTCCCTATGTCTTTATTTTTTTTGTTTTACTCTTACTACAGTTGTGTATTTTTACTTAGGTGAGTGAAAGACTCAGTTCTTTTTGGGTGGCCATGAGAAAAATCTGCCCTTCTAGCTCTTCTTAGTGGGGGACTTAGGTGTTATTGGAGGCATTTTCCTCATGAGAGGTGTGGTTCGTGACACCAGGCACTCCAGAGTAGTCTGCAGCACAGTGGCAGCCTGGGTGGGCACACAGAGTGTCCGTATTATTTCATTTTATGATGTTTAAACACATAAACATCACAGCAGCCTCCAAGGAGTGTGGGAGCACTTGGATTCCAGCAGTGCTAGCTCATTACACTGACGGTTCTGAGTGCTACCATTTACTTACAGTAGTAAACACTGTGCTAGAGCACGTACACAGGATCCAGGCTCTACAAAATGATACAATTATGAGAACTGAACAATCCTGCGAAACTGTGCTTAGTGGAAAGCATTTGCTAGAGCATTGTGTAAAGCCACAGAAATGGGCAGTTCTTGGATGTCAGGAGCCTTTCCAAGGCTTTTTAACCAGATAAAACTCTGATAGAAATTAAATGTCTGAGATTAACTATGATTCATTAGTGAAAAAAACCTGCAGAACTTGGGTGGTGAGCCATTCTGTACCTGAGAGTCTCTAAGACTCTTAGCAAGGATGAAGGATGGCTGGATGAGGACAGTTTTTGAAGAGTAGATTTCTGCTAAATCAATGGACAAGATTTATCAGATTTCCAATAATTTCTCAGAGCTTCTGCTAGCCCCCACAAACAGCTACTCTTTCATTCATTCTGTGCTAGAGCCACATAACAGGAGAGAAAATCGTGTTCTCTGAGGTTTTATAGTTTAAGGCATCCAACTTTCCATTTTAGAAAGCAAAGAATGTAAACAGCGTTTTGTTTCCATGTCTGGCCAACGTACAGCAGGTCCAGAATCAATAACAAAAAATGTTCCTGAAAGGCCCAGCAGACCTCAAAGAGATAATGTCGATTGGCCATTAACAGTAAGTCATTATGGAACTTATTAAGTGAAACCTTGGGACTGTCATAGAGCCTAAAGGTTGACATAAATTTTTCATACACATTGAACTTTGCTAAATGTGCTTGCATTTGATTAATGATGACTTTCTCCAGTGTGCTAATAAGAAGAAGGAAAATGTGAGCTGGGGCTGCAGCAGAGAGAATGGGCTCCTGGAAAGAAGGGCAGTGTTGGCAGCAGGAAAACAATGGGGCTTTTCAGAGATGCCCTGCCAAGCAGGAAGGAGTTTATTACTCCCTGAAAAACTGCTCCTTACCACCCAGAGACGGGGCACTGAGCACAGCATGAAAGCCAATTGTGTAATTGTGGAAGTAAAAACATCATAGCTCCAAAACACTGGTGGAAAAATCCACCTCCCAGCCCCCTAAAGCAGTCAGATATCACAAAGAACAACCAAAAACCCACCCTCAGCCGCTTAGGTCCTCCATACATCACAAAGAACAACCAGAACCCTACCCTCAGCCCCTAAAGCCCTCGCATATCACGCAGAACAATACAGAAGAGCTTCATATTTAGTAAGAGAGAGGAGTGGTGTGTCTGCAAGTCCTGCTGGAGACAGAGCTGCAGGAAATTTGCCTTGGCAGCCAATGCAGTGAGTCACAGACTCATGGAATGATTTAAGTTGGAAAAGAAGACAACAACAAAACAAAGCCTTCACTTGCAGCTAGGTCTGGACAACAGCATATGGACTTGTTCAGTTAAAATAAACATGTTTTTCCCTTATTTGGAAGTAAAACAAAAAGGGAAAGCAATCAGCAACTTCAGTCCAAAACAGTCACAAAATCCAAGACTCTTTCACTAACCACCAAAAATGCAAGGCATGCCCTAAAATTCAACTAAAATAGAATTCTTAAAAAAGCTACAGGGTAAGTTTATTTGGATTATTTTTAACTTTCTAGTTTTAAAGTTGCTAAAGGCCAAACTTATAAGCTTTTGTTTTATTTTAAAAGAGCGGCTCTTTGAACAAGAGTGTGCCAAACAGCCATAGCAAAGATGACTCAAGATAATGTCTTCTCCTGGCTTGATAGCTGAGCAATCAGGTATTGGTCCTGATTTTACAAAAACAAAAGTAAGAAGAAATGCAGAAAACAAGAGACGCAGCTATGCAATCTCCTGACAGTGTGGGGTAGAAGACAATGATTGATTCCCCATCACCACCAGCTATAAATTTGCCACTCCAGAGCCGTTTTCCTCCAGCCATGGAATGCTTTACCCACACACATGGCTGGTATTTCAGCTGTTGCTGTTCTTGATGCACTACTGCACTATGAACTACTGCAAATGGACTAAACAAGTACAGAAAACAAAAGGGGGGAAAAAATCAGGTTTTGAGTTTGGCAATTAAGAGAACTCACAAGAACTTTGAAAATCTCAGGTTCAGTTCCCTGCCTCTGATAATATTTATTTATAAAACACAAGCTGGCTTTACTGGAAAGTCTGAAAGACTCTTGTGAAAGACCTTTGTCTGACCTGGAAGTAGTTCTGAGAGTCACTCACAGTCCAAGTAAGTCTCTCCCTCTTTGTGTTGGGTGTTTTCTTTCCATGGGGAAGCATGAAGTGCTCCATACCCTCTGCAGACGCCCCCTGCCCCGTGGATCAGGAGCTGTCCCTAACATGCACGTTCCCCCAGCAGGAGAAGGAGGTCTGGGACATCAGCAGAGTCCCCTGTGTGTGCCCACCCATGAAGTTCCCTTGGCAGGGCTGCTGCAGCTTCTGCCCCTCTTCTGTGTGACAGGGCAGGACACCCACTGTGGACATGGGATTTGCAGCTCACAAGGGAGGGAGTAACAGAGATCTAGAGATGATGAGCAGGCAAGCCCCAAGATTTCATGCAGAAATACAAGAAAAAGGTTTTTCAAATTACTATGAATCCATGAATTGGAGTGGCTAAAATTGTTTTATGACTTGGGTAATTGTAGCCAGTCCAGCTCAGTCAGGTTTGAAAGAGCCTTTCTTATCACAGAGATCAGTGATAATAAATAATGGAAAACTTCTGCACTTGCACGCAGGGAATGGAACTGGATCAAGATGGTTGATCCCCAGCCTCAGCCCAAAAGAGTGAAAACAATAATAGAGCTCCAGAGATCTGCAGCTCACTCCCTAAAAAGCTCACTCGGTCCCTTTCCCAAGCCATTCCTTTTGCTTTTCTCTCTTTTTTTCTTTTTCTTTTTCTTTTTCTTTTTCTTTTTCTTTTTCTTTTTCTTTTTCTTTTTCTTTTTCTTTTTTTTTCTTTTCATCTTACTTTTCCTTTTTTCCCCTTGATACAGAATGTGATTCTGATGCCAATTAGTGAGTTTCAGTTACAGTAGCTCAGCATTTAGATCACAGGCCAAAGGGAAAACTTGCACAAGTCCTACCTGGATTTTTGCTTATTGACCCTTTCATTACAAAAGTAATTCTGACAATGCAGCTAGATGGGGAAGACATACAAAAATTCCACGCTTTTGGGTCCCCAAGATTGCCCCTTATGAGCCTTATTTAAATTCCTACTCTTTTCTTTACCTCTGAGCTTACCAGCAGCAACATGGTAAACTTCAGCATTTTATTTTGACAGTCAGTCAAAAACATGGAGCCAAGAGAACGTGCAAGCTTTTTGAAAAGCTTTTCTCTTCTGAGCTGTAGCAGTCTCTGCGGCAGGATCTCGCCCGAGATCACAGAAATGCTGGTGGTGAGCTTGCGAGCTTGTACCCCTTAACACGGGATCAAAGACTGCTTGACATTGTGGCAGGAACACAGCAGAGGCGGTCTGAGAATTCCGACACAAACCTTCCCCTTCCCTATCAGTGCAAGATGGGAGAGCTCCCTTAGCAACCAGCCCTGCACTTGCTTCCCTGACAGCTTCTTGCCAGGAGTGGTGCTCCAAAGCCCTGCAGAGACACCGTGGCACCTCAGCCTCCTGCTCTCCTGGTGACAGCCAGCTAGACCAGGAGCTGAGCAGTTCTTCCAGCTGCAGCTCAGCATTCGCTCAAGCTCACTAAAAAATCCCTCTGGTAGGATCAGGTTGTCTGTTACTGATGGTGTTTGGAGGGGCATTGTTGTAGCCCTTCAAATAATCCTCAGGCAGGACTTGCAAAAGGCAAAAGTGGCCAAAGCACCACGTGCACTTGCCGGTGTCCCCTGCCTTACCTAGCTCAGCCATGGTGATCTTCCTTGTGGTTAGGGTTTTCTGCAGACCCACTGCGGTTGTAATTAACCTTTCCGTTGTCTTCCACGGATGTGAGGCTCTGTCCTTGGGAAAGGCAGTGCCACTGCGCTACTGGAGTGGCTGAATCCCTTCCCAGGTGGCTCGGATCTTTGGGTGTGCTGCAACAACCTACCGTCCACAGCCTTCTTGGCTGTGTCGGGACTAACCTGGAGCCACCGTGCTGGGCTGGCTTTTACCAAGCTCAGATTAAAGACCCAAAGCTCCCGTGAGCGCCGTGGTGAAGCTCGATGCAAAGCAATGTCCTGTTGTCGTGCCAGAGCGCACTGCTTGTCCAAGGTGCTGCCGACGGTCTGGAGTGAAGATAAATCCCAGCATTTCAGGGCTGGCCTTTGCTGAGATTAGCAAGCCTGACTTAAAAAAGCACTACCTTAATAGCATGTTCACTGGGAAGGGGAAAAATAATCAAATGAAAAAGGACAAAAACAGCAGGGAAAGAAAATTTATTTCCAGGCATCTATGAGAGTGCTACAAACAATAGAGACTAAAACTCAAAGCATTTGAAACTATTAAAAAAATGTCGTTGACAGTGTCCTTCTTAAAAATTAAACATAAAAATGTAGAAAATGCAGTTATTAATTCTAAAACTTGCTCAAAAGTGAAATAAATCCAGATAGCATCAATGAAGATGGAGTCCTACAAATTACCTTTTTTTTTTTACTTTATTTCAATTTGTTAATTTGCAAAGTGATACTCATTTCTTTTCTCTTTTTTAATGTTTATTTAAATTTATAATGGAGAAATGTGCAAATCTAGCAAAATATTCTTTGGATTATAAACAGAGAAAAATCAGCAACCAAAGAAATTTGAACCAAGTTAATAATAACCTATAGAATTATATAGAATGCATACAGCCATAATAAAGTGAAATATTATAATAAACATTGTAGAGCAAATCTGCTAATTTAGCAAACTCTGCCTTATAAAACAGAGGGATATAATGGGACAAGTGAATATGTTATGGATATAGAGCTGAAACATCGGTCATTTTAAGGGGTTATATTTTAATCTAACTACATATATTGGTGGGGTCTTCAGAAAAGCAACACATCAACAAATCAGATTTCCTCTCAGATCAAGCAGTTTGGTACCTGACTACAAATAAAGGACGGGGTCTGTAAAACGAATGTAGGAAAATGTAGGTCGTTTCTATTTATTGCCTCTTCCCATATTGCAGCTGCTGATCTCTGACCCTGAACAGCCAACTATATTAAATTCAGCAGAGATACAGCTGTACACAGATGCAGAAAATGTTGATGTGCAGAACATAACCCAGTCCCTTGCTCCTTATGAACTAATATTTAAAAAAAAAAAAATGTTATAGATCCCTTTTTGGATTAAAAACATGCATTACAAAGAACAACTCTGAAAGCACTCTGTATGTCTGTCGTCACAAATTAAAATATCTCCCTATCTGCAGATGATGCTATTCTACTGGAAATTAGGAGAAAAAAATAGGAATTAAGTGCTAGGATCTTAATTACTACTCAGGTAAGGTAATTGTCAGGTAGAACAGTCCTTAGGGAAGTCACAGCTAAACTGGGTCAGATTTCATTCTCTAGAACCTGCAGAAGCTCAGCACAGATACGGAAACTCACAAGGCTGGAGTAAAATGTAAGTACAGAGTACTCCCCGTCCACCCACAAAATCACTCCTGAAAGCCTCGGGAATCTCTAAGATATAAGATAAATGCATATTACATGGGAAATATTGAAAAGTATTACACTTAATTTAATCCAGGAAACACAGTAGGACTATATGATGATTCTTACTGTGTTCTGGGAGCAGCCACAAGCTGTAGATAGAGAGGGTACAAAATGTTCACCAGACGTTACATTTGTTTTAATCTAAAAAACATTTGTAAAATGTACTTGATTTTTAAATAATCACTTAACAAGGTGACAAACCAACTACAAACACATAATAAATAAGGCTATTAAAAGGTCACAATTGTAGTAAATTAGTCAGAACTATAAATGGGACATTAGAAATACTATGCTTTTCCTTATCTGCTTAATAACCAGAACAAGAATTAAAAAAAATCAGTTTATTTCAAAGTCTGCTTCTTATATTGAAGCACATATTAAAGCAACAGTACAATGTTCATAAAATATAAGTGTGATGCTGTAACATTTCTTACATGTCAGAATACTGATATTTGAATGTATACTAAAATAAGAATTTTAAAATTGTACAAATAGATACATTAAAAATGACATAGAAATAGGGCGCCTCCCACTGCAACAAGACAGAGTTTTTATATCTGGCACGTATTAGTTCAAGACGAAAGAATAAGCAAAAAGATTTACAAGAATCAGCAGTAACAAGTTTGATGCTCAAGAGACATAATAATTGTACATTGTACTGTACATATATCATATGGGTTTAAGCTGGCTGAATATTATATATTTCAAGTTTAAAAATGCACTACCATATAGAGTGTCCATAGTTTAAGGCGAAATTACAGCTCGGAACTGTTATCTTTTCTAATTTGTGGAAGCTTCTTTGACATAAAAGATTTAGATGTTCATAACACATAAAAGATTTCCCTTATTTGTAGGTTCACTTTTAGCATTTTCCTTCATTTAAATATTTCGCATTTCTTAAGTGGGTTTTTTCCTTTAGTGAAGCTGGCAGCCACCTTCCAGATTTGCTCTTTGTAGGAAAAGGTACTTCACAGTATTTACCACTTTCATGTCCTTTTTTATCAAAGGAATTCTCTCTGTCAAACTTAAATGTTTAAATGAGATTTTTCTTGATTTTTAAAAAAATACCTGCTTACATTTCCTCTGGATTCTTCAGAACTTCTGACACAGTTCTTAAGGCCAAATCTTAAACTTTATTGTTAAGAATCATCATCGAAAGTGTCTTTGGAGCCATACAAGTCTGCAAGTTTCTTAAATCGAGGTCCCCAATTTTGTAGATAGTCATAGTCCAAGTCAGAATCTGTTGTCGCTGACTCCAAGGAGCTGAGGGACCCAGCCACGGAGCCCCTGCCTTCGTACCCATAGATCTGGATGGAGTCATAGGGAGGGGCAGTGGGGTCGTTGTCAGCCTCCTGTATCCTGGTGCTGATGAAGTCATCCACGTCCACGCTGTTGGGCGTGGGCCGCAGCCCCGGCCTGGGCAGGTACTGGTACTCGGGCTTGATGTCCTTGCGGGGGATGAAGCCGTTGATGCCGTCGGGGTTCTGCAGCGTGGCGATGTCAAACGCCTCGGTGTCCTCCTCGCCTCCGCCCTCGTCATCGTACGTGATGATGTTCTCCCGCACGTCTTCCTCCTCAAACACGATCAGGGGCTCTTTCTTCTGCCTCTTCAGGGTTACAAACAGCACCACAATGACTGGGGAAAACAAAACACGGGTTAGATTGCACTGTCAAACAGCAGCTCATTTGTAAGTAATTATTGCATCCCCAAGCCCTCGGCTTTTCTGCTGGATTGTTGCAAACTTCTGCATTTTTAGTGCACCTTACTAGGTAAAAGCAGAGATGTTTGTACACAGAACTAAACATACTGATCCGAGGCTTTCTGTCTGAGCTGCATGCCAGTGCTCTTACTAATTGCTCATTACTGCAACACTAATTCAAGAGAAGTGTTTGTGGGATCCCCAGTGCTGCAGTACACTGTGACACTGCCTTTGAGCAGCCCAACCACATGAATATCTGCAACAAAACAAAGATGAATCTTTATTCTTTCCCATATGCCCAAAGCTTAACTCTAATTCCAAAGTGTCATTTCCATTAAAATAGAATTTTTTTAATCAACACCTCCAAAGACGTATTTGTTTTGCGTTCTTACTTCAAATTTCTATAAAATAAAGTATAAGAGAAAAGAAACACTATAAAATACTAGAGGGAGATTAGAAAATATTGTGTAATTTTTTTTCCAAATCATCAGGAAACATTTTGCAGCACTTTCTTAAAAGCAGGTCTTCCAAGCCACTCATCAGTGTTCCACACAAGATGGGTTTGAGGGAAATAGCTGGCAGGGGTCATGAATCCTGGCTGACCTCAATAAGGAACTTGTCATCCAGGGAAGATCACAAAACTTAGAACTGTATGCCATGACCTCCTTTAAGCAGTGTCCCTGATTAGTTGGCATTAGGCCACAGGAGGACATTCTCCAAGCACACAAATCTACACAAATTCACTGGTGCTTGCTGTTGAGGATATCACAGAAGCCCAGAATGGTTTAGCATGGAAGAGACCATAAAGCTCACCTCATTCCACCCTCTGCCATGGGTAGGGACACCTCCCACTGTCCCAGGCTGCTCCAAGCCCCAGTGTCCAGCCTGGCCTTGGGCACTGCCAGGGATCCAGGGGCAGCCACAGCTGCTCTGGGCCCCCTGTGCCAGGGCCTGCCCACCCTCCCAGGGAACAATTCCTAATTCCCAATATCCCAGATAACCCTGCCCTCTGGCAGCGGGAGCCATTCCCTGTGTCCTGTCTCTCCAGCCCTTGGCAATTGTCTCTCTCCATCTTTCCTGCAGCTCCTTCAGGCCCTGCAAGGCCACACTGAGCTCACCCCAAAGCCTCTCACAACCAGGCAGATCAGCACTTTCTATAAAAATGAAAGCTAAAAATTCAGATTCATTTCTTCTCTTGGAGCTGAGGGCAGGATTACTTTTTTAACACAAGGCCAGAGGAGAAGCAAGGAAGGAGCACTTTTCACCTAAGAGAATGACGATGCAGGCCAGGATGGCGATGAGGGCGCCGGTGCTGAGCCCCGCGTTGAGGACGTAGGCCTCGGCACTGCAGGACAGCAGGGAGCCGCTGCTGTCGCAGCCGCACACGCGGATGGTCAGCGTGTTGGTGCTGCTCAGCGGGGGTACGCCGCCGTCGCTGATCACGATGGGGAGGAGGTACAAATCCTGCTTCTGCCGACTGAACCCTTCCCGTCTGACTAGCACACTTGCTGTGTTATCTGGTTGAAAAGAGAGAATCATCATTAATTCTTCCACAGAGTCGTCCTCTTAGCCAATATTGAAAAGGAAATTATCTCGCTGTAATGGTTCTGAATTTTCTGGGGCTTTAGTGTTACTTCTACAATAAACCAGTAGAAAGTGTCGCCTTTCTAATGACCCAAGAGCAATTACAGGACTGTATTTAATTCATACAGCACCACACTTGGTTTTAATTCTTTAATTAACACAAGCAACACAGATAATCTCTGTCTGATAGTACTTTTTAGTACCTGTAACTTTCTGTAACTACCCAAATGGCTGGACCTTCTTATTGCTGTCTGATCTGGTTTTAGTGTCTCTCCAGAATTAAAGCTTTCAATGGAGAGGTAGAACCCATATCTCCCTTATGTGTTCTTGGAGTCACATCTAAAAGTGTGGTAGACAGAGACCTGTCCCCAAACAGGCTCTGATAATAAGACTCCCACTGAAACAAAAGCCAGTATTTGCTGTGTACAAGCAAATTTGAGCCTTGTTGTTTCAGTAAGAAATGCTGAAGGTAAGTGTTTTATCAGAATCTAGTTTTCATCCAAACTTCCAAAGCCAGAATTCAGAGAGCTTGATCATACATACATACAGCACAGTATGTCTGGGCACATTTTGAATTATGTGGATGTGACGAAGAGTTAAATCACAGAATCAAAAATGCCCTGAGTTGGAAGGGACCCACAGGGATCCCTGAGTCCAACTCCTGGCAGTATTTCTGTAACTGTATTCCCATTGTCCTCATGAGAGTTGACCCGCCATGGTGCAAGGGACAGAACACAAGCTGCCATCTCAGCACAGGACATTTTGGATGGTCCTGCACACTTCCTCTGGCTAAAGCTTTGGAAAGGGGACAGTGTGAGATTACACCCTGGGCTGAGGCAGCCTGTGCTTCCGACTCCCGGGGGAACACCAACAGGGCGCCCTTGTTGTGCCCTTCCTCTCTCTCTCAGCTCAGCCTAAACCAAAGTTTATAACAGTTGTAAACATTCCAAAGTAAATAAAGTGAAGCAATCATATCCATAGTTTTCAGACCTTCAAAAGCCAGTTTATATTGAAGATTTATTCCACACAACCTTTCCTGGCTTGCCATATTCTTTATTTTCACTATATAACAGAAAGGGGGAAAAAAAGAGCAGTTCTTTTATCTGCTGAGGCAGGCCTGTTCACCTCCAAAGGTACCCACTTTACTACTGCCTCAGGCTTCTGCAGATTAATTGTTTTCCTGTTGAAGAGTCAGCATAAATCCCAGAATTTAATAATGCAAACCATCATGATCTATAATAAAATAATCTCCTAATGATCTAATCACTGAGATTTCCATGGAAATCTGTGAATAAATTATGCCCAAAGAGAAGCGTTCTTGCCTTGTATTAACCACCCTTGCGGGCAGTGTCCCTGATGTAGGACAAGGTCTGAAACTGCCCCCAAATTTGGTCAATCTATGGGATGAGGAGGATGATTGCCCTGCTTGACTCTCCCAGGAACTTCACCAGAAAGGATGAATATTTTAGGTGGGAGTGGTTTGTCACACACCAAATGAATCCATCCCCCATATCTACTGTTGTCCTGCCAGCCCACACCCCTGGTGACCTGAATGGCCACCTGGGCATGACACAACTGTTGCTTTTTGGTGTTGAGTCTCACAAAAACAACTGAATAAAAAGCAGATTGTTAACTCCTCCTTTGCACAATGTCACCTTTGCTACTGACAGAGATGCTGACAAAGATCTGATTGTTTATTACTTGTGGCTCTTGGACAGAATCCTCCTAATCTCCTGAATGTTTACATGCATCATCTAAATTTTGAGGCACAATTTTTTACAGGACTTTGGTGATATCAATGTCTGCATGACAGAAGCCTTATTCTAGGATTTCAAATTAATGGGCTCATAACAATTTGGTACAAACAGGAATACAACACCTAATATCTATTAACCTATAAGCTAACTTGAACTAATATATTGATCCAGAATAAAACTGTTCCCCAAGTCCTCTAAAATGCTCTTAGTAATTCATTTCCTCAATGGGAGAACCAATTAATGTGCTCCATTAAATGAAAAATCAGAACAGGGCAATTATTCTTGTGGCAAAAAAATGAACGTTAACAGGGGGCTGAGCTACAGCTGCCTTGAAGCTGCAAAGGCAATGTGTAAGGAATGACAATGCCATATATTAGTATATTTAGTCTTTGGCTATGCATTTTTTATCATATATTTTATTTTTCTTGCTTTTTGTCAGCTAATGTATTCCTAACTAAAAATAAGAATAGGGTGTCAAAATATTCAGCTGTTATACAGTCTGGCCTGGTCCACTGCAGTCACTTAAACTAAACAAAGCTAATTTTAATCCGATGGCTGATTTACCTGTTTTAATGGGAAGGGATTTTTAGTTTAATGTAAATTTTTAAAAAGAAAAATCCAATCAATATGCCTGGCTAAAGTTTAAAAAGGACTACAATACATCAAGCCTAAAAGGTCATGTTTTAAACTTTTCCTTCTACTGTTTGTGTTCACTTCTCACATTTAGAAGAAACATAATATCCATAAGAGGAAAAGAACCCCTTTCTTACCTAGATAAAAGATAACATATAATCCTAGCTAATATTCCCATCCTTGCTTTTTTATTATTTTCAAGGCCCAGGAGTAGAACTATAATCCTGGTAAAATGGCATTTTTTAAGCCAACAGAAGTTAAATGTCAATATCAGCTTAAAACTATTACTTAAAACATATGGGAGCTACTTGACTGTCAGTCCTAATGAACACCATGGGGGTTAATACAAGAAGGAAAAAAACCAGTCATCTCAAGGCCATTCCCAAAATATCACATTTTCCCAGCTATTATTGCTTTGGCTGTCCAATATCCAAAGATGTTGCAAGTGAAGATTCCCTGTGCTCTCCCTGAAATCTTCACAATTAGACGCTAAAATTGCATTATTTCTTCGTGATCCTTATACTGATCTCCCTGACCTTTGATTTTTGTCTTTTTCTCTGGTGATCTTATTGATGATTTTCAATTTTTCCTGTGTGCATAGGCAAATGTAACTTAGTTTTTGGGGGCTTGTTAACACATAGATTGTGTAAGGAGGATTCTAGATTACAGGAGCTGACTGCAGTGTGAACTTTTCCACCTATATGAGGTGTGAGTGCTGATTCAGCCAGAAAACGAAACAATTTCAGGGGTCCAGCTGTCTAAAATCCTTACCTTACCACGAGTAACAATCACCGTGGATAATCCATGGCAAAATCCTGTGACTTGATTGTTTGTGTGTTCCAGAATTTTTTTGTTGAAAATGTGTGAAGCGTGTGCTTGTGTTTAAGAAGTGGACTTTAGTCACTGATTTTCGGGGGCTCACAAATTTAGTTTCAGGCTCTGTAAAGCCCTGTCTTGTGAATTTGGGACTGCAGCCCTTCCAGTAATGCTGGGCTGTGGGAGCCCAAGGAAAGGGCATCTCAGCACAGGAGCCAGCAGGGTTAAAAGCAGGAAATGCATTTACTCAAAATTTGCCTCTCTGCTGTGAAGTGCCACGAGCCTCTGCTGCTGTTTGAAGGCCTGACTTCAGTGGAAACAGAACTGAGCAGAGCCCGGGCAGACAGTGCTGTTTGTTTATGAGCTATATTATACAGAAACAGTGCAAAAGTAATTCTGTGTTTTATCCCAGCGTGGGCTAAGCCATTATCTCATTTTTGCTATGGGAGATGGGCTCAGCCGAAGACTTGGTAACACAGTGGGCTATTAATAGGATGTAGAACGTGATTATGCTTTTTTGGATTACTGCAAGATGTGATTACTTTCAGGAGCTGGTAAAAAGAAACTCTATTAATGATAATTATGGGACTGTATTCACTTTAAAGTTCTGTAATAGGCCCAAACCCTGGAGTTTTCATTAACTGTTCTCCACAGTTAATAAAGCCATTTTTCTCTGAAAGTAGCAATTCCCTCTGAAAGCTGTGGCATGGCTTACAGAATACTCAAACTGAAAAAAACAACTTTGAATGACCATGGACATTATTTGACTTGCAAATGGTAACACACTCTCCCTAAGAAGTTTTTTTATATGGGGGTACACAGAATTTTAACTTTTCTACTTTGCTCTAGTATAACTTACCTAAAAAACCTCACAAGAATATGTAAATTAACAACATCATTGCACTGAGGATTGAACAAAATGAGGGAAAGAAAGGATGGAAATGAATGAATGAATTTCCTCAGGCTATTCATTTCCCAAAAAGAAAATTATATGGGAAGATTCAATCACTCAATACTATCTTCTTGAAATAACCTTTTGCATTATTGTCAGGTAGAAACATTACATTAAACTGACATAATTTCAACTAAACACATTTTTGTCTGGGTTAATTTTGTCAGTAGCAAATTTGCTGCATATGGAAATGAAGGATGAGTGGGATTGGCTGGAGTCAGGAACCATAATACCACTCAGAGTATCACCACTGACCTGTGCTTCCTCTGCTAGATTACAAAATCTAATCTATTTTTAGTTTGATGTGGTGACCATAAAATGTTTTTTACAGTGAAACTTGGCCTCTGGGTCTCAAGCAAAGAATACATGCTTATTTACTCCTCTCTAAAAATGCACCCATGAATTTTTCAAAACTTGTGTTTTACTACTTTGAAGAGGATAAATATATGCCCTGCACTGGCTCCTTTATGAATTGCTTATGTATGTACAAGTGTCAAGCACCAGGCAACAATATTACTTTGATCAGCCAGGAATAACAGAGCTTTTGTTTGGGAACTCTGATGATAATTACCCTCCCTTCAGATGTGGAGAGAGATAAAGTGTGCCTCAACAGAGCAGTTTTTACTGAAATCATGTAACTGGATTGTGTTGCCTTTTGTACTTCTGGCACTCTTGGGTTCATTATTTAAACCAGTTCAACTGAGTTTTACTTTTCAGAAAACAGTCAAGTTTCCTTCAAACATTAAAGCTTGCTAATCAAAACCAATTCCTTAGAAGCTGAAACAGTTTTTGCCCTGTGAAGGAAAATAAAAAATGAACATTGAATCAGAATATAATGAAATAAATTTAATAAATATGTATAATGGCCAAACCTGTCTTTTTTTCAGTTTGCCCACTTTCCCTGGCTCCCTCAGCCTCTGGCAAGTTCAGGTCACTGATGTTATTATGTTGTGATCAATTGAATTTTGACACTCACCCAGGCCTGAGGTTTTTTGCTTACAAATTTCTTACATCTCACCATCAATCTGAATGCAAAGCTCTACTTTATTTTGTGAATACCAAATTGGCAAAGGGATCAGGATATCCAGATCCTGAGACAGCCAGCATGGGTATGTTCCACAGCACAAATCCCTGTTTCATTTCCTGCACCGGGCAGTGATTTGATTCCATCGGGAATCTAGCCCACGTCTCTTGTGATCCATAATTTACAAAAGCTGGCAGACACAGTTGGGAACAAATACAAGCAGCCTAATAATTTATGCTGTCTCAGCTAATTTTAGGTTTCTCTAAATCAAGGAGATCTGCCAATTCCATTTACTGAGTGTTTGGCAGTGGTTTTATCCTCTTCCTGGGAGATAAAATGGCAGTGGATTCTTCCTGTTGGGTCTTATTATGTAATTTAAAATATGCATTCAAGAAAATTCAAGTGAGTTAACAAACATCCCACATTCCCAAGAACATCCCTGCATCTCAGCTGTATGCTTTTGCCTTCCTCCCCATAATCTTGAAGAAAGACACTCTGCCAAAGTTAATGACAATGCTGTTGCATGACATTACATTGGCCGTTAGTTCTACTTTGTAATTTCTTTGGATTCTGGTAGAGTGGGAATCTTCACACAAACCTCTGTTGTCTCTGAGCGTAAAATTTGGATTATGAATAATTTCAGGTGGGAAACTGAAGATAAATCTTGGTCCATTGGCCGAATCATCCTTGTCATCAGCACTAATTGTAATAAATTGCTGTAAAAGAAAAGCACTCTGTAAACAAACAGCTCCTTCTCCTTCTCTGGGTACATCACATCACATACAGGCAGCATTCTGAGACAGCCCTTGAGTAAGAAAATAGCAGAACCCCCCCTCAAATACAAATATAAGCAATTACAAACACAGCGCTGACTCCAAACTACAGCAGGCAATCTTTAATTACTATTGCATTAACCACTCCAGAATTACAGCTGTAAAAGCACACACCTTCAACATTCTTATACACAAATATGTGTTAATGGTAAGGCAACAGATTAAATAAAATTCTACAGAAAACTCACCAGCTGAGAAAGTCTTTTTTAAACTGCTACGCTGACTGCAAAGGCACAGATCATGTGCAGAGCTGTATTTCTCTATGACCCTACCCCCTCTTCCTCACAGATTGCCAGGAATAAATCTGTTGGCTAAACTCTACAAGCACTGCACTGGGATTCTTCCCATAAGACACTGAGTATTTCTGTAATATCCAAACCAGTCTCACAACTGGGAAAGCTGCCCCCAGCCAGCTCCACTGGCCCTGTGCTGGTGGGTACTCCCAGGCAGCACCGATCCCCCTCCATCCGCAAAGCACTGGAAAACTGCCGACAGCAGTTGAGAAATAAAGTGGCTTTCTGGGTGCTCAAAGCTTCTTGGCCAAAACCTCAAAACAAATGTTCATTGGAACTGACAGGACAAAACTGGGCTAACACCTTGAGGGAAGAGCTGTGTGTGCAGGGAGGTGAGGGGAACAGGGAGATGATGGACAGAGGAAGGTTGTGGGAACAGGGAAGGTGGTGGGAAAAGAGAAGGTGGTGGGCGTGGAGGAGGTGGTGGGAACAGGGAAGTGTTGGGAACAAGGAAGGTGGTGAGAACAGTGAAGGTGTTGGGCACAGGAAGGTGGTAGGAACAGGAAGGTAGTTGGAACAGGAAGATGGTGGGCACAAAGCAGTGGACAGAGGAAGGTGGTGGGCACAGAGAAGGTGGTGGGCACAGGGTGGTGGTGGGCAGAAGGAGGTGATGGGCAGAGGGAGGTGGTGAGAAGAAGGAAGGTGGTGCACAGGGGGAGGTGGTGGGCAGAGGGAGATGCTGGGCAGGCCATACCTGGTTGCTTCGGGCATTCTCACACACAAAGGCTTCGTAGGCAGCCGCAAACTTGGGAGCATTGTCATTGATATCAACGACCTTGATTGCAACGGGAACTTTGGCTTCCTGGTGCTGCTTGTCTGCGGGAGAGGCAACACCGAGATGAGACAGAAGCGGGAAAACCCCTCAAAACAAATTCCCAGCTGCATCCAAGGAAAGATCAAATATGCTGAGGTATTTCTGCTGATACTTCTCGCAGTTTATCAAACTGAGACAATTGGAGGATTACAGGATTTGTACCACTGATTCTAAAACACCTCAGTGAAATACTCACGGACTTCAACTGCAAAGACAGAGATATTATGCCAAGCCATTTCTTCCCTATCCAGAGCCTTTATTGTCTTGATATTGCCATCTTCTGCATTAATAACAAAATATCTTTCAAGGTCGGTGTGCCGATCAATTGAATATCTAAAGAAGATTGGAAGTCAGTAATTAGAGAAAAGAAGGATTTAGGAGTTTCATGCATCCAGATTTGTTCCATATAATTGTTATTTCTAAATTATTGTGACCAGTACACCTACTGATGCCCTCAATATAATTGTCAAAGGAATGACGTGTTCTTTTAAAAGAAGAATCACCTGGTTGGTTTCTACATTTAGAAAAACAGTACATCAGAATGTTTGTAGTAAGTGAAAATGCTGGTCTTTGAAGTCTCTATATCAAAGCCCTAATATACTCTTTATTTTCTTCTCTTATAAAACATGATAAAAATATCTATTGAGATATTTTTTCTCTTCTGTTTCATCTTTATCTTGGTGATCTTTTAAGTCTTCCAATCTTTGGTTTACTCAGAATATTAATTGATCATACCAATTTATCAACTATTACCTACCCTCTGCACATTTGTACAGCTTTATACAGCTCTGACTTTCATAACTTCACATTGAAATTCTTTAAAATGTTTGTATACCCACAAAAGAGGTCTTCATAATTTAAGTTACACTGAGAACATGACAAATAAAATTAAATTAATAGAAGGCTATTATAATATAAGAATTCTTTACTATGAGGGTGGTGAGGCCCTGTCACAAGTTGCCCAGAGAAGCTGTGGCTGCCCCTGGCAGTGTCCAAGGCCAGGTTGGACAGGGCTTGGAGCAACCTGGGATGGCAGAAGGTGTCCCTGCCCATAACAGGGAGTGGGAATGGATGAACCTTAAGGTCCTTCCAGCCCAAATAATTCCATTATTCTGTGATTCCAAGATGATCCAACATAACTGCAGAAAGTAGGGGTCTATATGGGCCTGTCTTTAACAATTAACACTTTACAATTACCCAGCCCAATCCCTAATCTACATCTTAGACTTTGATATTTTGAGAAAAGCCATGCTGTGATAAGAGCACAAGATATTTGTGGAAAACTTAATTTAGAATAGAGTCTACCAAAGATGCCCTTAAGTATATTTTAATTAGACATAGCTATAGTATGATACAGGCTTTGAGAAACTGGCAGCTTGTGGATCAAGCACAAAAACAATGCTGGATGGTTCAAGTTTCAATATTCTGGGTGTCTGTAGATCTGTCACACTGTCTTCAGAACTTGCCTAACAATTCCAAAAGCTAATGCTCAGAAGGGAAGAAGAAATGCAGCAAACCTTATAGCACTGTTGGCAGCATCCAGGTCTTTGGCATGTACTTTTCCAACCACAGTACCAGACGCTGCATTTTCCTGTACTTCAAAAATGTAACTTGGCTTCAAAAACACTGGTGGCTCATCAGCATCTTCCACTGCTATTTTCACTGTCACCGTGTCCTTGAAGGGCCCATTGCTGATGAACTTGGGGTCAATGTGGACATTGGCTGCCTCCACCTTCAGGCTGTAGGACTTTTTGGTTTCATAATCTAAGGTCTGTGAGAAACAAGAAGACAGTGTGTTCCAGCGTCAGGGAAACCAGGCTGTGAGAGCAGCGGGCAGTGCCCCGGTGTTCAATGACATCAAACAAAGGTGAGCATCTGTCAACGAGCTTGGACTGAAATGTGTGCATTTAAAAACATAAAGACTCAAGTGGAAGGAGCTACATTCTATGTATGGAGCAGCATAGGAAGGCACTCAAAATACCACCACAGAGTCCTGGTCTTGCTCTTTGCTTGCTGTATCACTGAGGAAATCATCTGTACTGGGAAAATGAATCTTGTCTCCATGCAGCCTTCCAGGCAGCACAAAAGTGCAAGGGATGGGAAAGGGGCTCCCGCAAGAGGCCTGGCTTTATCCAGGCTGGTAGGCATTCCACATGCATGTGGTTTGAAGTGCTCCTGGGTGCACCATGAGATAGCACACTGATAAGTTAAATTATTTAGGTAGTGGGGAAAATACGAAGATGGTTTGCAGTGCTTTCATTCCTGCAGTTCTCTCCAACCACAGAACCCACAACACTTTCCAAAGGGGAGGTGGAATAATGCCCCATGGGACAAATCCTTTTGGGAGCCTGATAAAAGCCACAGCACATCTGCAACTGCATTGACATGAAGTGGCTGCAAGGTTGCACCTCAAAATGATCACACAGGTGCCAACCACAATTCACAAACCCCAGAGTATGTTAGCACCAGAGACTGAGTGGAGTGACAGCTCACCCATGTTTCAAAACACACAAAAATTCCACCCCCACCTCTAGAACAGAAATCAAACCAGGGCAGTTTTGTGCACCGGAGACCTCTGGGTCCCTTCCTGAGGGTCTGCCCCAAAGGGCAGGGGAGGGTTATCCAGAAGTTGCCCAGGTCTTCTTCTTTGAGTTCTGATTATCTTCAAGAGAGATAAATAGCTCAAAGATACACAAGGCAAAATGATAATGCTTCCATAATAATAAGATTTATGTTCTGCAATTTGCAATTTAAAATTAATTTGATAATGCTTTCAAAGCTCCCGCTGATGGGCCGTGTGTGGAATCACCTCTGCTGCTTTTCCCATAGCCTGTGACTCCTTCAGAACACTATTGTGGACAATGCACAGCTGAAGAATTCAAACTATAGGGCATGAGGCTTTTCAGACTGAACATAAAGCAACAGTGAATGTCTGCTACTTATCAGCACTAGGCAAAACTTCATTAACAATGAAGCTGATGGCATCGTATTTTACCGTGACTTTTTATTATGAATTCATTTAGTTTGTGCAATTAATCCACTGTACAGTATTTATGTAACTCTTCTTGGTTATTTTCTTCCATTCCAATTCAGCTAATGGGGAAATGGAATATTAAGAGTTAATCACACCTTGAGAAATGAATTAAGTGAAATTTGCATTTACTAATATTTTAGCTTAGATGATAATCTATTATTACCAAATATTCTGTCAGCAAAAAAGCCCACTACATAGCAGTAGGTGTGACTCACCTTCTTAAGCTTCACAACCCCTTCCTGAGTCTCATAATCTGTGGTGATTTCAAACATGTCCATGCCATCTCCATCGATGATGCTGTAAGCCACCAAGCCATTCTCCCCAATGTCAGGATCTTTGGCCTTCACTCTCCCCACTTCCTCTCCTGGGACAGCCGCTTCCGACACCGACATCTGGTACACGCCTGGGCAGGGAGAACAGGCACGTGCCCCAGGTCAGCAGGCTACTCCCCACTTGTGTGTTTGCTCTTTGAACTTGGGACTTCCAAATAAACACAGCCATTTTTGGTGTTTTCACCCCCCTGAAGGAATCTTCTGTTCTGTTCTAAAGAGCTTTGAGCAGCAAGTCAGCTGTGAAACCTTAACCCACATGGATAATGTGTAGAACATGACCTCCTCCCTGTTACCCCTCTGCTCAGGGAGGGACTTAAAAGGACAACCAGTCACCCAGAATGCAGAAGTTGTTGTGGCGTCAAGGTTACCATCAATAGCAGAGATATTTTTACAAAAATGGAAGGAAAACTCTCACATGTCTCATGGTAATTCTGCCCATTCATTCAAGAACCATTAATTATATACAGTGCATTGGATAAATCCTGCCTGCTGTGCTGGCTAAAGTATAAATCTGCTGCTTTCTATGGCTTGAATTTGGAGTGTGAATGTAGAGGAACAATGATTATTAAAATTTCACACCACACAAAGTATGTACCAATTTGTATGTGATTTCATGCCAAGCAAAAAATGGCTTTCCCATGTCAAGCTCCAGTAGGAAAACCAAGCCCAAACATCCCACAGGTGTTTCCCTGGGTATTCAGGGACACCAGAGGAGAGCAACACTGTTCCTGGGTAAATCTCTCTCCAACAGTTGTCCTTTAGGCACTATTGATTCCAGAACTTTCCCAACCCCCTCCAGAGTTCTGAGAATATAAGCTGATCCTAAATATATAAATCTATGTCAGCATTTTCTGCCACATCATCAGCAGTAATAAACTGGGGAGGAAGAAAAAAAGGGATGATAAAATAAAATAATCTGATTTATTCCCCTTTGTAATTGCTCTTTTTTGCTCCATGGGCACCCTAGGAACATCACGAGACTTACACCAGGCAGGGACTTGGCTCATTACCCATAAAAACAATTGCCACATGTCATTGAAATAGGTCATTAACTCCAGTCACAAAGAACTCAAAATTTAAGCACATAACTCATTAACTGCTTGAGAAATGAACATTAAAAACAAAAACTACAAAAAAAAAAAAAAGAAAATAAGAATGAAAATATCAATAATTTGGCTGTTTATACAGACAGCTAAACCCTGATTTTGAGTCACAAAGCATTCCCAATTCAGATTTAACCTGGGGGTGAATGATTAAGTAGAGGAACTATTTTTGGGCATTTCTGATAACTTAACATGTTCTTGCAAAACACTTGGTAAAGGGGCTTGAATTCATAGGAAAAAATTCATCATTTGATGGAGTTAACAAAATATTGTATCCTGGTGTCCCAGGTTATGATGTGCAGGGGAAAGGCTTGTTTGTAAGGTACATAAAACCTGATTTTTTATGATTTAATCCTTTTCTTTTTGAAGGGTAAATAATGCTGACACAGATTTTTACATTCAGCTGTTGCATGAGGGGCCAGGTAACTGCAGCATTGGAAGAAGAGCTGTTAGAGGGAAGGCTGCAGCCAGGATGTGTCAGGGTCAGAAGTGTTGCTCAAAGGAGAAACATGGTGGGCTGAGACAGCTTTGAGTGAGTCTGCACTGCACTCAAAAAACCCCAAACCCACGCAGAGATGAGCTGCAGAACAGATGTGTGGGCCCATTAATGTACTTCCACCCAGCTGTGAAGGCTGAGTCTGGTAATGTCAGCCCTGATTAATTTTATATGTGAAAAGTAAATTGCTCAGGTATAAAAAAATTGCTGTATTTGACCTCCATTAATACACTTCAACAATTAAAAAAATGTAACTGTGCTAAATTTAGTTTGTTTTGCCATGGTAAATATGAGTCTTGAAGAAGATATATATATATGTCTGTCTGCTCATATAAGTTACACAGCATGGCCCAGTAGCTTCGAAAATGAAGTGTAGGATCAGGAATCTCTGTAATTTAATCCTGGCCCTAAAAATGTCTCAGTTTGCAACACAAAGCAAATAATCCAGACACTAAAGTTCCATATGTTATCAGCAAAAAAATTAGCAACTAATACTTCTTTATTCACGTGTGGTGCAATAATCCATCAGTCATTGCCTCTTCAAGCCTTGGGTGTGTCTGATACTTCACAAATATGGGTCCTGGTAGGAGAAGGACCTTGTTGGTACTCACTCTGTGGGAACTTTGGTGGGTTGTCATTGACATCTGTAAGCGTAATTGTCACTTTGGTTGTCCCTGAGAGGCCTCCCATGTGTCCTCCCATGTCCTTGGCCTGTATCACCACGTGGTACTCCTCCTTGGCTTCTCTGTCCATGTTGGGAAGGGCAGTTCGGATAATTCCTGCAGGCACAAAGGAAGGTAGCATGCATAGACTTAAAGAAAACCTGGCTGCTGCATTTGGAGTGCGTTAAACACAGCAATATTTGCAGTGATGGTGTAGGTTCCGCTTTCCCTGAGCATTGCTGTGAGGAAAGCAGTCCTAATTCCACACAGAGAGCAGGCCTGGAGAATTACAGCTGAGCACAGAAACAGCCTTTCAATCATCACAGCATACAGAACACACAGAAACAGCATCAGCTTTCTGGTGCAGAAGCTCCAGCAAATGGCAGGAGACCAGTCTGCAGCAGAGCAGGAAGTTCTGCTCAGACACATCAGCAGCTGTGCCACTACATTTAGTTCACTTTGATGCACTCTGGTCATGAGGTGCCACTCAAAGAAACTGTTTAATAATACCTGTTTGAGCCTCCACTGAGAAGTAGGGCTGACCTTCAAGGATACTATAAACCAATTTGGCACTGTTCCCATAGGTAGGGTCATCAGCATCTGAAGCTGTTACCTGAATAACTGATGTACCTAAAAATGGAGAGCAAACACAGGAGGAAGAGTCAGAGGCAAACACATCTGGAAGGACCGTGCAGAGATGCTTTCACACAGCAGAGCTATTCCTAAAATTTTTTATTTCCATGTTTGGTAAATGAAAATCAAAATTACGTGACAATTTCTATATGACAAAATATACTCATACGATCAAAAAAGATCTGTCACCAGCTGTGATGTGGATTAATGTTCTAACCAGTGAAGATACAAAAGTCAGCAGTCACTCTGCACCGTTATGGTTTTTCCCCTCAGTAGTTTAAGCCTTATATTGCTTTTGTCATTAGACAGCCAAACAATAGAGTTTTCCTTTACATTTTTCTCAGTAAGTTTCAGACAAATCATTCCTCTAGAAATCTCTGAGACAGACTCAAGCTCAAACAGGAGATGAAAATGGAATAGATGATGAGGCAGTAACTTCCTAGCTTTATTACACAGCTCTGCCAAAGGAATGATCTTTGTGTTTACCCCAGAGGATTAAAACTCCATAAATTCTAGGGGACCCTTATGCTCTTTCCTAGGAGGAAAAATAGTTCTCTTCTAGAAACATCTCCCAGTTAGGAGCTGTGCAGGGTTTGATTTGGGCAGCAGGTTAAATACATCAAGTGAATCACTGGCTGAACACAAAGTAAATTTTACTTCCCCAAATCCTTGACAATAAGAATGAAATAAAGCCAAGATGTCCTGACAGTGCAGCACCTTCCCACAAGGGCAGTGCCTTTCTGAGTACTCACCTACATTTGATCTCTCGGGCACATTGGCATGGTAGTTTTCATGGAGAAACTCAGGCGGGTTGTCATTTATGTCTTGAACTTTGACGATGAATTCAGAAGGGGGTTCCAAAGGTCTGTTTGTGTTCCTGTCCACAGCCTGAGCTGTCAGGGTGTACTGAGCTCTCTCCTCCCGATCCAGTGTCTTGGTTGCATGGATGTTCCCTGATTTGTCATCAATAACAAAAATGATTCCTGCTCCTTCACCTGAGAGAATGTATTTAATGTTTCCATCTCCAGAATCAATATCTGAATGAAGCTACAAAAGGAGAAACAGACACACCTTAACAAGGGGGCACACTTTTCCTGGATGTGCTTATAAAACAAAGAAGTGCAGGAAGTTGCTATAATTTCACAGTTTTCAACAACTGTGGCTTTCAGCAGGCAATAATCAACAGTTAGGGACATGCTGTGACCACAGGTACTCTGCATCCAGGGCAGTGCCAGCCCTCCTGCCACATGCAGGGCTCTGCTAAACCCAAAATTTCAGATTTAAGGAAGAGAATGCACAAGAAGATACTTACAGCAGGTTCTTTATTCGCATGAATTTGGTAAGAGGAGTAATTTTTACAAAGATTTTGTACACTTCAGTGAACCATGTTCTACTGGGTTGCATGTAAAAAACGGTTAAATGACAAATGGGATGAGTTAAGTGATAAATGAGTGAGCCTAGGTGTGCAAGAAGGCCAAGGGCACCCTGGCTTGTAGCAAGTACAATGTAGCCAGCAGAACCATGGCAGTGACTGTCCCCTGTACTGACGGCACTGCTGAGACCACACGTCAAGGGCTGTGGCCAGCTCTGGGCCTCCCCGTTCAGGACGGACACGGAGGAGCTGGAGCATGTCTAGGGCAGGGAACTGGAGAAAAGGAGGCTCAGGGGGGACCTTCTGGCTCTGCACGACTCCCTGCCAGGAGGGGACAGCCATGGGGGTCGGGCTCTGCTCCCAGGGAACAGGGACAGGAGGAGAGGGAACGGCCTCAGGCTGGGCCAGGGGAGGCTCAGGTTGGACACCAGGAGGAATTTCCCCATGGAAAGGGGGTCAGGCCTTGTCAGGGGCTGCCCAGGGAGCTTTGGAGTGCCCATCCCTGGAGGTGTCCCAGGAAGGGCTGGAGGTGGCACTGAGTGCTCTGGGCTGGGGACAAGGTGGGCATTGGGCACAGCTGGGACTCCGTGGCCTTGGAGGGTTTCTCCAATCTAAATGATTCTGGGATTCTGTGTGATTCTGTGATTGCCAACTAGTTTTTAATTACACCCTCTCTAATATAAAAGAGGCAACCAATGCTTACTAAAGATTCTTAATTCCAAAACCAGTGCATACTTCAGTTTGATGAATGAGGGAAACATTGAGCCAAATTAGAGATTTATTGATTTTATATTGACAGCTACAAATTGCACCATTTTAAACCAGAAGACCCAGCATGGTATTTGCTGACATTGATCCTATTGGTCCACTCTTTTTGTTAAGAGTGCTGGGGTTAAATCAGCACCATTCTGCTGCCCGTTTAGAAACTGGCAAATATACAGGTTTATTTATCTGCTTATATTTTACTAGTGTTAGACAGTAGCAGAATAAAAAATCAGTCCAGGATGTGTGTACATACACACATGCACACAGATATTTACCTTCCTCTATACATAGCCCTCAATATATTTAATTTTACTGATAATTTGAAAATGAGAGGATAAAAAGATACATATTTTACTGAGCTGCCAGGTTAGACATTCAATTTTTAATTGCTGTTTTAAAGACCTGAGAATTATATCCTTGAGACATATTTTTGCTTAAATTGTAGGTGTGGTTCTTGCTGTTTTGCTGAGTAACAGCCTGCATACCTTCAAGTAGTCCTGACGTCAATGGAAATATTTGTATTGACTGAGGTAATATTTTGCTTAGCACCTAAACTGAGCTACCAGAAAATTAAGAAGCAGCTTATACAGCGCAAAGGCAACAGCAAAAAAACCCAAAACCCAAAAAACCTCAAAAAATAATAAACATTAAGACTATTAATCAATGGCTGAAAAAGGAATTCTTTCTTACCCTTCCTACCAGCACAGGATCTGGTCCCGTGTACTCCTCTATAACAAAGAACTGGTTCCACACCCAGCCTCTTTTGGAACGGTGCAGGACTTGTCCCTCCTTGCCCTTCTCGTGGTGCCCGTGCAGTGAGGGGCGGGAGTGGTTCAGCCTCTCCGTGGCCAGGCCGTGGCTGTAGCACAGCACCCCCAGGCAGAGGAGAGCAGCATGTAAACAATGGTCCTCCTTCATTTTTGGTTATTGTGTAGGCACAGGAGTATCCAAGATTCTACCCCTTCCACCTTGGAAGTCAGAAAGTCTGAGGCCACCGAGGAGTTTCAGACCAATCCTTGTGCACATAGGATGCCACCACGCATTAAACACATCACCTTAATGCTCTGCAGCTTCCCAACTCAGTTCCTGGAAGAAGGGAAAAGGGAAAAACTCATCAATTCTTTGAGGATGTAATAGGGGTTTTTATTTAGAAAAACAAAACTAGGACTTCCTTGGTAAATATCAAGATAAGAAGATTAAAATAAATACATCAATACTGATGAAATCCTGAGTAATGAGCAGATTTGGTGTTTTGCTACATGGAGCTGCCACCTTGTAGAATCTCCTGGCTGGCTGGTTTGGCCACTCAGTGGCTGGAAGTTGAAAGATAGATAGGGAATCATATTTTCTCATGATCCTGTCAAATAGATTTAGCCCAAGATGCAAGGTAACTGTACAAATACCTAATTTAGACCTAATCCCTCTCTGGAGCTTAGATACAAGCTGCTAAAGCAGAGGTCCAGATATAAGGGAGATCCCAAGACTTCTCAGGAATGCAATATTTCTCCACCAGCCCTTTCATGATCAACACACCCTTATGCTGAACGTAACTACCTCTGTTTTTTCCTGGGTAGGAGCAGGAGCTGTCAGACCTCCAAGGAGCTCCAGTTTGGATTTAGACCCTGGAAACACCTATGAGGATCAAGGCACCATCACCACTGATTGCCAGTGTCATGCACTCAGATATTTCTGATAGTATAAGAGTTGATTTAGCTATTCATTTCTACTTTCCCTGGGCATCAAATTACCAGGATTACATTGATCTCCTACTTTCCAATACTTCTTAAAACATTATAATATTTGAGGGAGAAATTGCGTAATACAGTGAAACCCAAACTAAGCCGCCCTTAGTCCATCACAAAGGCAACTTTCAGTTATCCCTGGGGTTTCCAACATATTCTCCTTGAATCTTACACAACAACAAATTTTACAGGGTCCCTACAATGTTTGGTTTAGTTTTTGGTCTGATTCACTTTACTCTTCTGCAAAATACTGATGAAAATCTTGATGTTATATTTACACAGGCAAATGTATAAATATGTGCTATCATCGGCTGTAAAACAGAATGATTTTTAAATATGAAGTTATGAGATATTAATGGTATTTTCAGCAGAGAAAATGTGAATATAGGCAAAAGCTTGAAGCTACAGCACATTCTGTAACTCCAGCCACAGACAAACATCTCACTAGTGCCAAACCCACTCATTTGGGTTTGTCTTTCTCACATCCTAAGCAGTCATGTCCTCCTTCCACATTCCTTTTACAGTTACACAAAAATACATTGGCTGACAGGGGTTGATGAATAGGGAATTAAATATTTTGGTTTATTTCCTCAAAAAAGATCAGCTTTCAATTTTATATTACTGAAAACTGAAATCACCTCAATTACAGCACCAAATTAGCTCCAGCATAATGAGTGAAATTACATTCTAACACATAGATGCAAATACAGTCTGGCTTTTCCCATCATATTTATTACATAGTTTTGTTGTATCCATTTGACTTTTTCCTATTGTTACATGATGACACAGTACAGATTACTCACACCAGCATGGAAGACATGAAAAGGAAAACAATCCCTATGATTTTGCTCAGGAAAATGCTTCTCTTTTGACACAATGTGTGTGAAGTGTGGATCATTAGGTCTGTGGTTTCTATTTCATGTCTCCATCTTGTTGAGGGGTAAAAACAATGTAAAACTTAAAGGGCGTGAAAATTGAGATTTCACCTATTTTGGACACTTGTTTTGCACCCAGCTTTGCATAGGAAAAAAAAAAAATGGGATTTGTGCTGTAGGGATCACTCATGTGCAGCAGTTAGAGGGGATTGGGCTCCTGGAATGTTATAAAGAACCTGCATACTCCAAACATGGAATAGAAAGATATTCCTGGACAGCTGTGCGTTTCTAAACCTGCTGTGAAAAAAAAATAAAATCTGTAAATAAATTTCTTATGTTAATAGGGGTGCATTTGAAAATTAAACTCACTGACAGTCATTCATCATCAGCGTCACAGAATGATGTCAGCTACAGAGATAAGTAAACAAATCCCCCCACTGTTCCCCAACTCCTCAATAATGTTATGTAAACCAGTAAACACTTTTTAAAGCTGCTTAACCAGAATGGCAGAGCCAAGCTGATACACACACTGCTTATTATCAGCTATTCAAGTGTGAAGTGCTGCAAACAAAATGTTAATCACAGAGCCATGCTCATTTACTAACAAGGTTTTAAAGCAAAAATTGTTTGTTATCTTTTGTTTTATCCTCTACATGTCCATGTACAGAGATGAAGCAATTAGGCTCCATGTCTTCAAGCTAAAGAAAACTATTCTCTTTCATCCACCACTTCAGAGAANCAGGTGGGGTCTCACCTGAGGGGCAGAGGGACAGAATCCTTTCCCCTGCTGCCCACGCTGGGGCTCAGCCCAGGGCAGGGGGTTCTGGCTGGGCCAGGTCTCACTTGGGCTAAAAACAAGTGCCTCAGGCTGTTTGTAGCAATTGCTTCTGGTTTGGGTTATAAAGGCAAAGGGCTCTGTGCTAGCAGCAGTTCCAAGCTGGCTCTTTAGGCAGTGAAGCCCAGGTAAGACAGGCTGCCAGGAAAGCTGGAGCTGCATTAACGTGTCCCTGGCCTCCTCATGCCCCTTCTCCCTTCCTGGAGTTTATGTTCACTCACATCGTGTTCACTCTAGCAGTAGAACTTCTGACTCCTATCCTCAGAAAACCTAAAATAGCATAAATCAACGGGCTTCCACTGTAGGCTGTGAAATTACTTAAATTCAAACCAGCTACAGTCTGGATTTTCATAAACTACTTGTATTCTAAAAGACAAGGTGCACAAGATGCTCTTAAGTTAAAGCTAAGATAAATTTCATTAAAAAATGAAGCAGTAGCTTTTACAAAAAAAAAAAACCCAAAACACCCAAATCTCTTTTTCCCTTCCTTTATTTTCCAGACAATCTACTTAAAACATTTCAACATTAACTCAGCTGCTGAAAGCCTACAGTTTCCTTCTACTTCAAGCAGAAAACATGGAAAAACAGCTAAACAATTTATAAAGCAATTCCTTTTTCACTTAGGGAAAAATACCTCATAATCCTGAGAGTCTGGAATACAGATGCGAGGATGGCAATTATTGCAGCTGCTGGGCTGCTGCTCCAGTGAGCATCTGAAAATTCTATGTGCAGCACTTGGATTCAGGCACTGCACAGATTTGTCAGATTGATTTGCCATGAATGGTTGCAGCCTTTTTTAAAAAGTCACAATCTTTGAGGCATTTGGGTGTCTCTGCCCATATGTTATAATCCTCAACTGCAGCAAAGCCAGTCTCAGTGGGCAGTTGACCAAACTGCAACACTGTGCTGCTTTTAGCTGGGATAGAGTTAATCTTCTTCCTGGCAGCTGCTCCAGAGGTGTGTTTTGGATTTAGGAAGAGTTTGAAAACTCAAACTGAAGTTTGAGTTGGTGCTGAGCAGTGTTTACTGCTCAGCACCAACTGAGCAATAAGCACTGCTTACTTACAACTGAAAAGTCAAGGACTTTTCAGCTTTCAGCAGGCTGTATGGGAGGCATCAAGAGCTGGTATCACAGCTGGGATAACTGACCCAACCTGGCCAGAAGGGTATTCCAGACCATTCCACTGTGCTCAGCACATAAACTGGGGGGACCTGGCCAGGTGTCTTTCAGGAACTGGCTGGGCAGAAGTCTGTGAGTGGTGAGCAACTGCAGTGTGCATCACTTGTTTTGTATATTCAAATTATTTCCTTGTTATCACTATTTCTTTCCTTTTCTGTCCTATTAAAGTCTGTCTTATTTGAAAACCTATTAAACTATAGGTTTTTCTCATAGTGAGAAAAACCATGAGTTTTCTCACTTTTACTCTCCCAAATCTCTGCCCCATCCCTGGGGAGTAGCAGGGAGTGACCAGTGCCTGTGTGGTGCTCAATTGCTTAATCCACAAACATCCTGATTTTTTTTACATTATTATTTAGAACTGTGCAACGTATCCTTTTGAAATCCCAAATTTTCCTAACAAATCTGTATGAAAAGCTGTTTCCCACTTCCTTGTGCATAGTGGATTCCAAGTTTCATAGAAACATAGAATATCCTGAGTGGGAAGAGACCCCAAAGGCTCATGGATCCAGGCCCTGTCCCTGCCCAGCCCCCAACAATCCCCCCTGTCCATCCCTGGCTGCGCTGCCCAAACGCTCCTGGAGCTCCGGCAGCCTCGGGGCCGTGCCCATTCCCTGGGGAGCCTGGGCAGTGCCAGCACCCTCTGGGGGAAGCAGAACCTTTCCCTGAGCTCCAGCCTGAGCCTGCCCTGGCCCAGCTCCAGCAGCTCCCTGGGTGCTGTCCCTGGCCCAGAGCAGAGCTCGGAGCTGCCCCTGGGGAGGAAGTCTCAGACTGCTCTGGCTGAACCAAGAGGAACTTGTACTCAAAAGCATGAATTCCATTAATATCTTTTAACTGCACACAGACGAATGTTGGCAATTTTGGTATTGAATATCAGTGCTATCAGGGGTAAAGGGTGAACAAGAGTTAGTCAGCCACCACACAAGGTCTGATCTCATCAGCAAGGCACATGAACGCAGTGAAATCCCTGAATATTATTTGAGCCATGCAGGACAGAGAAATATTTTAAGTCTAGTCCACACTCTGAAAAACAACCTGTATGGGGAGGTGTATACCAAAATGTCCACATGGAAATAAAATATCTCCCTAAATAATTGTGAGAACAGGCCTGCTGGGCATTTCTAGCTGCACAGACAATATGGCTGTGCTGTGTGCTTGTAGTTGTTAGTACAAACCTCACCAGTTTCAATTTTAACATAAGAAAAGTCTGCTCTTTGACTGTTAGGAAACACCCATTAATATTCCTAATGGAAATATGCTGTTCATTTGAGAATTAAATCAAGAACACAACACCTGAAAAATAATATATCCATGTCCACGTAGAAACCATATTGCAAGCAGCCACTCTGCAAAGTCAGTGTGCTCCACATAGCTTCACACACATCTGAATGACTGTGCCAAGATATCAACAGCGAAAAATGAAGATGCAGCAGAGATTATTTCAATGACAGGAACAGTGGCAGAAGTGAAGTCTAGCCAACTTTAAATTCCTTTCATTATTTTTATAGCAACAATAATCCCCAGTGTTCATGATGATTTCCTGCATGCTATTAAATGACCATATGCCAAATTATAATAGACTAAACAATTTTTTCTGATTTGTCTAGGCCATAACTTTTGGATGATGCATTAAAATAGCAATTGTTCTCAGGAATACACTTGGCAGAAGGCAGCCAAGATCACAGTGTTGCAATATAATAATGGATGATTATGTTCTGAAATGTTTTGCGAAAGTATCAAGTAAATATAGCAAACTGCCAGTCTAAATGAGATTTTAGCTGTAATTAGAATTAGCTGAAAAGATGAAGGATTTATTCTACCATAATTTTATCATCAGACAAGGAAATGAATAGCTTTATAATGACACAATAAATATTGGATCATATTAGTTCTGGAGTTGAGAGTGCCTGAGTTTTGGGCAGAGAGGTGGAGGTGGGGCACAGCTGGAGGAGCCCTGGGAGGCAGGGAGGGATCTGCAGCAACCAAGTGATGTCTCCAGCTGGGCAGGGACCTCTCCCCATGGGATCAGGCACTGCAAAGCTCCCCAGAACCTGGACAGATTCCTGCCTTTGGCGATGGGGCTGTTCTGAGCAGCCCCAGGGCTCCCACTGCATGGCTTAACCTCTGTGCTCAGCACAGAGTGTGCCCCTTCCCTGGACACTGCAATTTCCATGGGCTCATGGAAAACGAGCAGCTCCCATAGAAAGCAGGTGGGGAACAGATCTCCAGATCCAATGATCAGTCGGGTCTCGCTGGTTAATCTTTAGGGCATGTCACAAATGTGACTGCTTTGGGAGTTTCTAATAAAACACACAAGGTGAGGGACGTGGAAGAGTTCTGTGCACAAGGATTTCATTCCTCCTGTGCATCGGTGAGTGTGGGAGGAGTTCAGCCTGCCACGGATCTGTATCCTCCTGCAGATTGCTCCACGCAAACTCCTGATGTAATAGGTTTCTCCTCGAGCCAGGTCTTATGAGCTCTCAGAGATCCTATTACACCCGAGACAGCCCAGCTACCCCAATCGGCATAAAAGTAGCAGGATGCCTTCTGTGGCAGTGTTTGAAACAGAAAAAGGTTTAATAAAAGACAAAATAACAAAGCTCTTTACAGAGAAAAGCCATGCCAGCTGCGAGAGATCCTTGTCCTGCTAAGACACGCCACAAAAGCCATTAAATCTTTTGTTCTGTCCTTTTTGTACCTAATAGCTTAGGCGGGAATCTCTTGGCCTTGGTCCAATCAGACAGCCCCGAGTTTGAGGTGAAGTTCAAAAGGTCCTATGAGGTGTCCCTGTACCAAATTTGGAGAGAACCTTCCAGAGTCTTCATCTTATTTGGCAGACAAAGAGCATTTGAAAATTCTCCTGTAATTTGGTCACCCTGTCAACAGGGGACACACTGCTACACTGATGCCTACCAATTTTCAAGAAATTTGGTATATATTAATAATAAAAGATTTTTGAAATAATAATTTTTTTGGATAAATGTTCTTGTTGCAGAAAGCTATTCAGCCCTAACCAGTCAGTCTCTCACATTTTACATTTAATTTGATTTTTTTCCTCTTTAACAAAATGTTGTTCTCTTCCTCAAGTCATTTCAAGAAAATGACATAATAAAGTAAATTGATAGCCTATTCCTTATTGTTTATGGAGCAAGAAAAAACACCAAGAATCAGTACCTTGCACATTTAACTTAATTCTCTTCATTAATTTTTGATTTTAAACTGTTCTGCATTATCAGACCAATCTTTGAATAGTTTTTAGCTTGGACTTCATGACAAACTTGTGCAAAAGAGGGCTTCTCATTTTATTTACACAAAATAATATTATGATTTCAAGATCTGCTTTGCAGCACATTCAGTTGCATGATGCATATGGCAAAGCCAGTTCTTCAAATAAACCCTTTAGTCCTGAAAGTGGCTGAAATTTTAAATTCTAGGTGTGCTAAATTTGGACAAGACTCAAATTAGGATTATTACATTTTTCCACTGGAACTAGAAACCAGGCTGTATTTACCCATAAGCAGAATTAAGGGAGGTGCAACACTGCTGTGTCAAAATTTGCAAGGCCTCCTTTAAAAGAGCAGCTGAACTGGGTGATGAGACATCAGCTTTCAGCTGTACCCCAGCAGTTTAGGGTTTCCTGTGTATTTCCAGCCAAGAAATCATCCCACTGGGAAATGGAGTTTTGCTTCTGCAAATGAATCCCTTCTCCCAGGGCAGCAGTGGAACACGGCACCAGCACAGTTCCTTCTCTCAGTGCCCAGCACCACAGGACTCACTCATCACGTGTGAAATAGGAGAATTAAAAACTGAAGGACTCCCTCTGCATCAAATTGACTCCATGCCTGTGAGTAGTCCCAGAGTCTGGTCATGTCTGTCTGTGTGTACTGGGAATCAGGCAGCAGGAGCACGGAATGACAGCACAACAAACAGAGAGAAGATTTAGAGCAGATATTAGGAAAAGAAATTGTTCCCTGGGAGGGTGGGCAGGCCCTGGCACAGGGTGCCCAGAGCAGCTGTGGCTGCCCCTGGATCCCTGGCAGTGCCCAAGGCCAGGCTGGACACTGGGGCTTGGAGCAGCCTGGGACAGTGGGAGGTCTCATGGCAGGGGGTGACACTGAATGGGCTTTAAGGTCCCTTCCAGCCCGAACCATCCTGGAATTTTTTAATAAAGGCCAATGTGCATTGGTGTAAAATGTTTTGTTTAGATGCCAAGAGCTCTGATCTCTATACATTCCTGCTGTATATGTAGCTGGTAAATGTCGTTTTCCCCAGTGTGTGACTCCAAAGCAGACCAGCAGCCAGTAACTCCCTGTGAGCCCCTCTGCAGCTCTGGGTCCCTCTTGCTGGAGCACATTCCAGGCCTCATTGGAGAGAACAGCAAACAACCCTCATCTGAATGCAAATCGATATAAAGTTTTCTGTGCCATTCACAAAACACAATTAGTCTTATGAGATTAAAGTATTTAGTCCAGAAAAGGAAATTCTTCATATTTAAAGATACTTGGGGGAAAAAAATTATCTTAATTATTGCACTGAATAATGAGAACCTCACACTCCCCCAGTTCATGTTCTGCGTTTTGCATGGGAGCACTTTACACTGCAATGTAAAGGATTAGAATTCGAGGCTGCAGTTCTACAGAGATAAGTATATATATAACTTTATATTTAACTTTATATTTGGTGAGCAAACAGCCAAGATTCTAGAGGTATCCCACCACAGAGGAATTCTAGGTCATGGCAAGATTTCTATGTACTAAATACAGAAGTGAAATCTTTACAGAACTGGTGATTTTCATCTTGACAATAGAAGTCGCTTCAAAAATGCTAAGCAAGTTCTGTAGAATCCTATTCTGAGTTCTGTAAAATCCTATGAAAGGAAATATTAATCCTTTGCATTTTAAAATTATATTTTATAGCACTGTATTGGATTACTGAGATGTTTAAAGCCAATAATCCCCAGCTGCTCCAAAGAAGAGTTTTTGAAATGTAGCCAGATTTTCCTGTAGCAGCATTGAGACTCAGCATTACAAAACCATAGACAAAGCCAGAAAATGATGGCCCCTTTGAAAACAGAAGTCATTGTGCAGGGAAGAGGAAGAGAAATAACCCCCTGAACAGTGTAATATGCTATCTGTCAGCATCCACCTCTGAATTCATCATGGAAGGAGGGCATTTTCCCCAAGCTTTGATTTAATTTGTGCTCGTTGGGGAAGGGTGAGATTGCTACTTGCTGTACCTCATATAAAGCAGGGGAAAGCAGGAAGACAACTTAGTACATTATGGAGTGAATGACACAGAAATAAGCCTGAGAGAGTGATATTAAAAGGCTTGGGAAATGAAAAATGGCTGTAAACAGAGTTTTACATTTACTTGCTGCCCCGGGGAGATCCGCTTAAGATAAATGTGACAGAGGCTGTCTGGTTTTAAGCATAAACTCTACAGGAACATAACCAGCATAAGAAAAGTAGTCTTATTAAAGAACATGGTGATTGATAGAGTCATTTCAAGTAATGACTAAGCTTTTGGTAGAGTTTATTTTAAGTAGTAATTGTGTTCTTGTGCTTCTCAGACAAACCAGAATTCTCATAATTCCCTGGATGCTCCAAGGCCAGCGAGGCTGCAGCCCAGCCCATGCTAGTCTCAGTCATTTTGTTATTATGTAAGTGGCTATCAATGACACCCTGAGGAGGACACAAATGACAACTAAAGTCAACTTACTTGCAACTACTAATGCTGTATTTACATGCTAAGCCAACCCTGAATATTTTTTTCCCTTAAGAATTTATATGTATGAATATCTGAATAACACTTGTGCTGTGACTGATAGTCTCTTTGGTTTGTGCCAGAAATGAGACAGAAAGTCAAGATTAAAGGATGAAAACCTATCAAAAACTAATGATTGCAGGCAGGTCTATTGAGCTCTCAAACCAAGGCAAACAGAATTCCAGCCAGCAATCCATTTCTGCTCGAATCCATAACCTCTTGCTGAAGGGCTGGCAGCCCCACATGAGCAGAAATCTAAATTCAGTCTGTGGTTCTGCACTTACAACTTCATTTCCAGAGGCAGCTTCAGCAGCGCTGCCCAAAAGCCAGACTACTAAAGCATCCTGGGTGGTCTTTGTGTGGCCAGTGTGTTCCTCTACAAAACATTCTTCCTCTTTGAATTTAATCCTACTGGACTCCACAATCCCCATGTCCCCTTCAGTTTGGTCTCCCTCAAGCAGGAAAGTTCCTGATGAAAGACTTCCACATCATGACTCATTTAGAGAGGTTCACATTACAGGCACTGGAACATCTATCTTTATAAAACTTGACAAGTTAGGGAATTACTGAGAGTCCCCTTTACAAATACATTTGCTATAGAGAGAAAGGTGAGAGCTAAATTACCAGTCAAAATCCTCCTCCTTTCCCCAGCTTTCTTGGGGAGCTGCAGAAGGAGGAGCTCAGATCCTTTAGCCATGCCCATGGAAGGTTCTTCTTTTGATAGCTTGCTTAACTATTCCAGTTTAGTGCAAATTTCTTCCATAAAGAGCATAAAAGCCACTTGGAGATTTCTGAATGAAAAATTGAATCAATAATTAATTTTTGCCTAGGCAGAGATTGTCTGTGAGGAGACCAGTTTTGGCTCAAAAGTATGAGATAACAACCTCAGAATATTCAAACACATTCCTAAAGCAGCCTCAGAGGCACTAATAAAGGAGACCATCACTGTTTAAATACCTAATGGGAGGCTACAGCTGAAAAGACCAAAGCTTCACATTTCTATTCTTATTTACAACCCGTTAAATCACAATATTATAATTAAAACAACATTTGCAGTAGTCTTTTCTGAGATGCCTTGCTGTAATTAGTCACCACAGAATATTTCCATTTAACCTAAAAAACCCCAAGTACACAAATACAAAGAAAACACCACCTTCATTAAAACAACTTCATTTTGGCTTCCTGATCTGCTCTGAGCACAAATCAGAGGAATTATGTAGGGTTCATAGGCTGTAAGGACTAAAGCATAATTCCCAACTTTATATCGCAAACCCAAAAATCCAGCAACAGGTGCTAGGATGATGCAATGAGATGCTAAGTATACAAATAAATACAATAACAGCACAAAACAGACAGGCACAAAAAATAGCATGAAAAAGACAGACTGGTGTCAGCTTGCAATTAAAATTTGATTTTCATTCAACGGAGCCATTAAAAAAAAGGGAGGTAAATGATTCAGCATATTTTTCATAAGCATAACTAATTTTGAGTTAATCCTGTTCATCACATCTTTCTAACTGATCAGATGAACCACAAACACATCCCAGACCTGGCTTGGCACTATTTCTGACCTGTAATTACAGAGGATGGTGACAAAACATTTAATTTCTGTTCCTGTGACAGAACCAGTAACAAAACAGATTTAAGGCAGTGTCTTGCTACAGCTGAAATTATGTTTGGTGTCATTGTTATCATGCAGAAAAGGCAAATTTTAAATACCTTGAACTGATATTTCATAGTTTGTCATGGGAAATTGGCCAAAAATGGGCATTTAAAAAATTAGATTAGTGATATTCATAGCTGAATCTATGAGTCAACTTTATTAAATGTATTTTGGAAGTGCATTAGGGGTTTTTGAGGCTATAAATACCTTTTGTCATTCTTACTGTGGTGCCAAGGGCAAGTCTTGGCCTTGATAGTGCAATAATGAGGTCTGGTGGGGTGTATCTGCATGTCCTAGAACACCAACCTCGTGTCTGTATCTTGCACCAGCAATGTCTTCTTTAACCAACAGGACAATGTGAAAGTACTGGAGTGGGAATGAACCTATGTCCAATCAGGTAAAGCTTCACCTTCCACATCAATAACAATTTTCTCATTAATGAAAATCCCTGAAGTGCCCTTAAAAATGAGTTTGGGGAAGAGAAAGAGGAAAACCTAACATTTGGTAGGGCTGCTGGATTGAAAAAAGTTTAATTTTTTAATGAAATTACCTTAATATGAGGCAAGTAGAAGGGAAAAATTTACATTTATAGAAGTGAAATAAATATAAAAATCTATAATTAAAAAAAATGCCATACATGTACAAATATATACATAAAAATACTGAAAGTGCCATTCACCAGAACAGGATTCGGCTTTTTTTCCTCCACATTAAACATGCCCTTACATTCAGCATATTTTCTACCAAAATGTTCTTTTCAAAATGTTGCCAGGGTGATACACTATTTCAATCCCACCAATTTCCTTTGAAGTCTCCCATTACAGTAATTAAATAAATTGCTCTTTGAGTAATTATGTGGGTTTTTTTTCTGGAAAAGGAACTGTTAGGTTAAAGAGAGATGAGAGAGTCTGTCACCAAACACAATATTTCTAGAAACATTCGTGCTTACTACATTTATTGGAAGAAGGATGGAATACTTAAAAACTTTGGACCTTTTTAGCTTTTTTAAAGGAAATGTCAGCTTCCCAGCTGAAATAAGCACCAAGCAAAAATGACTGCTGACAGTCCTGGGAGTGCACGGAGAAAGAAAATGGAAGTTGTGTCAGTAGAAAGCTTTTAAATTCTATGTATTAAGCCCAAGAGGGCTGGTGAGAACTGGAAGGCCAAATTGCAGTGTTAAAGCAAGTGGATAGTGAACAAGATGAAGGCGATGGAGAGCCCAGGACTGATGATCCAGTGGAGGGCACAGAATAGAACAGTCCATAAATCCATTGTGTTGGAGCCCTTGGAGACTGGGCTGCTGCAGTTAAGGAGGTTCTGTGTGTGGCCATCTGTCAGTTCCAATGCCTCCCTTCTCTGCTCTGGGAATTTGATCAGCCCTGATAGAGGCAAACGAGGCTTTCACAGCTCCACCGAGTTTCCAAATGCATAACTTTATGTTCCAGCTGTATTTTGGCTTTGGCTCCAAGTCAGGCTAAAATTGTTAGGTGTAGCATGTTGAGCATCTCATGAGTTGTTGTTTTGGTTTTTTTTTTCCCCCCAGATTAATTTCTCTTACCTTTGCTAAGGATTCCCCTTTATTTGTGGTGATTTGCCATTCATCTCATAAGCAGCACTGATTTCAGAACAAGCTTGGCTAACCCTCACCTTGTTCTCTGGCTTAGTCTGGTACCTCAGACTTCATGGAATTTATATTCTGGTGCTTGCTGGTATGGTTCACATTGCAAAGAACATGGAACTTTCTATTTAAATCTTTTCTTTTCATTCCTTGGCTATGTTTTTCTTTACGTGTGAGGCTGAAACTCCCATCCTCCTTTTCCTTTAAATCTCTCTGGTATATGAGATAATGTTGCATAAGAGTAACCCACGTGGATCAGTATCTGAGTTTCTTTATGGAGCCTTTGCCATATGCCACCCAAGGACAGTGACACAGTGCTTGTCTGCAAAGCTGACTGTTTTCTCTCTGTTTTCTCACCACTTTGAAGACCCAAAGACAGTGTTTTCAACTTAAAAACTCACAAGGGTGAGCAAAAGGACAATAAAAAATAGCTTCCTGGAAATCCAGTGGTCAGAGGGAATAAAGCACCAGACAGGCACCAGCTGGAGAAACTGGATCTGGGGAATCATCCAAGAACAGGGAACATCTTTCTGAGCAGACAGTCATATTTCTTATTCCAATGGATGGCTGACAGGGTAAACATTGCTATAAAAAACCCTAACTTTTTTTTTTTTTTAAACTCTTTGTGCAAATTTTGTGAACCCCTTCTGGCTTAAGCTTCAGCAAGAGAGCTTAGAATCAGACCCAAGGAATGGCAAATCCATATTATAAGCGGGAAGAATAATTATGAAGGTTACGCACAGGCATTTGTATTATGTCTGTAAACACAGCTTTAACTAAACCCAACCATAATATGTGACAGGAATGATAGTGTAAGAATGAGATTGCCAATAGGAATGTTTACTTAATGCTTATTTAATAATGGGGCTTAAATAAATAGTGTAAAACATAATTTTCCACGTGTTAATGTGAACTTGTTAAAATTTCAGGGCCTTGTAAGCCCTTAGGACAGTCACCATTGCTTGTGACATGCCCAAGCTGGAGTGAGCTGCCAGCACAGACAGCAGGACCCAGCTGGATTCTTAAGGCAGCAGCAGCACCACTTTTGGTCTGCCCAGGCCTTGGGTTTGGCTGTAACAAGTTATCTAAGGACCGAGGGCCATTGCCTGATTTGATTGGGCTTTTTGCTTCACTCAGGATGACTCCGCGCTGTAACAAAGTGGGTTTATGTCTATGTTTGAAATGAAGGGGTAAAAGTAACAATGCACTGGTCCATACACAGTGAACTACCTGTGCAGCCAGGAGACAGCACAGGAGGAGAGAGGAATCTGAAAATTGGGTCCAGGAGGATGGTGGGGCTGGAAACTGCTCCCCAGGGCTCAGCTGCGGAACCACTGCAGCCTGGGAGCTGCACAAAGCTCAGAGACATCACAGGAAGCAGAGAGTGCTGTTCAACACCCAAAAAATCACCTTTCACAGCAACACAGGCTGGCACGTGCCCTACAGGGCCGAGGGGAAAGTACAGCCTGAGAAGAGGATTTGCAAAAACTTAAGTGACTCTGTAAAAATAATGTGTTAGAAACACAACAATGGCTCTGGGTCCAGGGAGAAGGATCCATCCCCGAGTCCTCTGGGATAAGGTCCCACCCCCATCCTGCCTCAAGACCTGTGCCTGAGGCAGCTGATGGTTCCTTTCCATCAGGAAAAGGCAGGGACTGGGAAGCTCCTGTGCACCACTTTTAACTGTACATAACTTGTATGAGAGCTCAGTGTGGCTGAACTGATAATTCTCTGGTTAGACTCTTTAGGATTTAGGCTGACAGAACATTCTTGGCTTTTAATTTCTGTTCTTTTGGGTTAGATGAGTTCAACAAGCTACAGCAGATTAAACTGGTGAAGGCTTCAAGGACTCTGGACTGAGACCTGGATGTAACTCCATAACTGCTCAGAGGCAAAGCACTCAGCTGGAAAAAGGGCAATGTGTCAGCCTGGTGTGAGCTGTGCAGAGGAAACAGAGGGAACAGCACCTGGGGAGCAGAGGTAACCTGGATAACCCTAACCCAACAGAGCACCAGCCCCTGCTTAGGAGAGTGGTTTTGACAGCTGTTAAAAAGTCATTACCATTCTATTCTTTGCTGGGAAGTTTTCCCACTTAAACAATTAATTACCTCTGTATTTGTTAAATATAAAGCAAATCAAATGACTACAGACCTACAAGGACAAAAGTGGTCATTCCATTTGTTGAACACACAACTTTGGTGTCATTCTGCTGATGCTGGGAGCAGCAGAGGAGTGATAACCAGTGAGTCAGTGGCTTTACTGGGAGACAGCACAGCATAGTCTTTGTTGAGCTGTCTGTGGGGTGAGCCAGTTCCTGGGATGGGGCTGTTCTCTCCTGGGTCTCACACAAGGCAGAGGGAGACAAGAGACACAGGTGGCACCTTTGGGCTCACGAACAGGACATCAGAGCGGTGAAGGCTGCAGCTGGCTCCCAGCCTTGGGATGAGCAGCTCATTAGTGAGTGCTAAATTTTTGTGTGAGCACATTCCCTGGAATAAATAGGGAATATCTTCTCCCCAGTGTGCTGCAACTCACACATGTTGCCTGCAGTAAGAAAGTATGAGAACAGCTCGGGAGGTCAAGGCAGAGCCTTTGGGTTGGTTGGTTATTTTTGCTTCAGTGCAGCCCCCTGGTTCACAAAATATAGCTGATGGCGTGAACCCGAGCCAGGATGGCCAGGAGGCCTCTCGCAGTGGCCAGGCTGTGCAAGTTATGTAATCTGCTTTTCTATTTTGGGGGAAGAGAAGGGAGAGTTGGAGGTCAAATGGCCAAGCTCTCCTGTTAAAGAAGGGATAAAGCTGCAAATTACAGGGGGTCAGACCCCATGACCATGAATATTCAGTATTTTAGGCTGTTGCTTCTAAAAGGAGATCATGTTCATAAACAGAACCAGACAATACCCTTCAGGGTCAGTCCTGCTTTTGATTCCAAATGTTATGTTGGCTCAGACTTCCCCTTTCCTGGCCTCTCCCATTATCCCATTGAATTCATTAGGAGGCTGTGGCTACTGGCCAAAAGAAACGGATAGTGCATCTCAGAGCCCATATTCTTTGAAATATCTTCTGAGACAGGAATTTACAGCATCAATATAATGAAACTCAGATTACAGCATTAAAGTCTGAGTCTATCTGCTTGCCACACATACCAGAATTATACAGAAAATTCGAGCCACGGAACCCTGAGGAAATTGGGGGAAATATGCACCCCCATCTAGAGGGAGCCTTTAGGACTTGTTTGCACCAAGTCAGGGAACAAGTTAAGCAAAGTTTAAGAACAGCCTCAAGCAAGAGAGAAATCACACATGACGCTACAGGGGTAGCAGCAGCAGACCTGAAAGAACTGCCATGGAATCACAAACACTTTGGCTTTGGCATGCTGAATTTAGAAAGTTTGGCCTGGTCTAGAGCAGTTATTACCTTAGATAAGAAAAAATAGGATCAAGTCCTGACTCCATCCTCATTTTGTCCCTCCTGTCCCTGACCAGCCCTGAGAGGGTTATTTTTTTGCTTTAAGGTATCTGTTTAGTGTGTTGTATTCTATGCCATTCTCTTTGATGTTATTTTTATTATTATGCATTCAATGATTATCAAATGGGTGCTTTCTATCCCAAAAAATCCACATTATACTTCTGCAGTAATTACAAGTATTGATTTTATAGACCAGAAACTGGACAGCTTTTTCCTGTAAAGGAACAGAAGGAGAGACTTCACCTAAAACCTTGGAACAAACCTTCATTTATGAGACAAGGGAATCATTTTTATTCCACTACATGAATTCAGTGGGCTGCCACAGGCCAGTCATAATCTGTTATTGTTTCCCTACAACCTTGTACTATTAATTTTTCTTTTTAATGAACTGTCCAGTCTAGTTTACTTGTGGGAACTATGATGGAGCTGCAATAGAATTGGTTTATGTCATGCCTTTGTCAAAAAGCTTTCCCCTACAGCAGCAGAATGTAATTGAAAAACCATTTTAAAATAAAAGTAACGGAGTGGTTGCAAATGCATGTTGTCAGGAATGGAGAGGGAAAAACCTTTGCATTACATTAGATTTTACCAATCACTACTTGTGTGTCTTTATTAGTGTTTATACAGATGAGGAAAGCCACATAAATTGCATCTGCTGCATGGTTATATCAGCAAGTATTCCTGCAAGATACATTTTTCAGAAGTTTTTCTTCAACTGTGACTAGCAATGTAGTAATTGTCTGGGTTAAACACCTCGAAGAATTAAATACACTAAATTTTGATTTATTTTATGGCATACAGAATGCATCCATTTTTGAGACAGCAAACTAACACCTGAGCAGAATTGAAATAGCTTTTATTGCATATGAAACCTTGAAAGGCTGAGTGTGCAGCCATCTTTTCATATATAATATATATCAGAAAGACACAATATTTAGTTTTCTCTTGGGTTTATTTTTCTAGCCCTGGCTATGGGTATTTTTTTTGGAGACACTATAGCATAAATTTAAAATATGCTATTATTCTCCTCCTCACCATCACCATCATTATTAAAACACAAAGTGAGCAACTATATATATATCACATATATATGTATATAGGTATATATGTGTGTGTATTTATACACACTGTATATTTATGTATTTTTTGTTAAAGCTGACAACAGTTTTATCCATAAATTCCTGTTAAAATTGTTTCAGAAAGACTCCGATTTAGCTTCTAATTTCCACTTTTCACCTTTGAAGTAACTGTGGAACTTTTGCCAGAAGTTCATTTTATTGGAGCACAATTTCCAAGTATTTGAGGTTATTTTGACCCAGAAGTGATTGGAGTTTTGAGGAGTTTTTCAGTCAATGGATCAATCTTTTGATGCCCTTTCTCCTCTGCTGGCCAATCTCTGCAGCCCGTGCAGTGCAAATTCCTTAGGGAATCTCATCCTGGGGGAGGATTTCAGGAGTTTCCCTGTTCCTTAGCCCAGCCAGGCTGCTCCAGATCCTGCTCCAGAGCTCCACCCTGCAGCCCAGACAGGGCTGGGATTCCCCAGAAAGCTGGAAAATGCAGGGATGAGTCTCTGATGACTCAGTTGTTTCAGGATTTCCAGGATTCAACCTGGAACAAACTTTTTTGCCACAAAAAGCTGAATTTCAGCTCAGATACAAGTTCATTGTTTCCAAAAACAAATCACTCATTTCAACATTCTTCTACGTTGAAGATTCTTTCAAGGCAACATGGAAATAATTTTCTATTAAAAAGCAGATAGGAAAACCTGAAATGTCCATGTTAAGAAATACTGAGACGATAACAGACAGGACAGTGTCAATGTATTTCCCTACTTGATGTCTTTAAAGCCTTTATAATTTCTAACAAAATATTCATTCTTCTTCGGTATCTGTTTGACCAGAATATGTCTTATAATTATCTAACAATGTTTCCAAAGGTTTTTCAGCTCAAGCAAGGTCTTGAAGAGAACCAAAAAGGCAGAAGTCTGAATAAATTCAGACTCCATCTCATTGCAAAGACTATGTGAAATGACACTTACTCTTCTTAACAGTTCACTCTCAGGGCTTTCTTTAAGAGCCACCTAGAGATTCCCTCTACTTTGGAGTGTCATCCTACTAAAATCAAAGCTTTTGCCCTCACATGTGAGCCTATTTCATTTAGATTACTAATATCCATCCTAAAATACATGTAATGAGCTAATCCTGCAGGTACACTGAGTGTCTGTTCTGCGGGCTGACACTGAGAATTCAAAATTAAGGTTTTAAAAACCTGCAGAAGCGGGTATTTGTAGAGAAGCAAAGTGAGAGATGTGAGATAGGATAAAACAGGCAGCTGGAGGGGGAACACTCTGCTCTGACATGCTGGCTGGGTTCAACACGCAGGACAGGGATTCCAAGTGAAAATTAATTTTCTTTCCATGTGGCATCTGTGTAAAGACCAAACTATAGAGGGATTTCCTTCCAAGGTCTGCTCTGTACATCAGGAGCGGCCTGGTTTTCCCATTATGGTCCTTCTACATAAGAATTAAATGCTACATGTGAAAGAGGCAAAGTATGCATTATACAGCACTAATTTATATATTCAGAAAGTGAACTTCAGTTTCTCATCCCATCTAATGAACTCATCACAGCCTTCCAGGATCTGAGGGGGACTGCAGGGAACATGGAGAGGGGCTCTGCACCGGGAGCTGCAGTGCCAGGGGCAAGGGCTTCACACTGACAGAGGGGAAATTCAGTCAGGTGACCCTAACGAATTGCTCCCTGGGAGGGTGGGCAGGCCCTGGCACAGGGTGCCCAGAGCAGCTGTGGCTGCCCCTGGATCCCTGGCAGTGTCCAAGGCCAGGTTGGACACTGGGGCTGGGAGCAGCCTGGGACAGTGGGAGGTGTCCCTGCCATGGCAGGGGTGGCACTGGATGGGATTTATGGTCTCAACCCAAACCATTCTGGGATTCCCTGATTTTATGATTCTACAAGAGTATTCTCTTTTGGGGTCCTGAGGACCCTTTATTCTTGTGGGATGCTTTACAGAATAATATAATAATAGAGAAGTGTATCTCTTGTTCTTACCCTCACAGTCTCTCTTGAAATTCAGTATAGAAAATCCAAGCAGCACAGGAAGAAAATCTCCAGTCTGGATATTCCCAGTTCCTGTAGCTCCTGGTCACCTTCTGTAGTGACTGAGCCAAAGCTGTGTCACAGCCCCCAGAAACTCAGCAGGGCCTTGCTGTCTGCCCCACTGCTCTTTGTTCCATGAACAATAGTTAAACATGAATATTTTACCTTCTCAACACTTGTCATTATCCAGATAATGTAACAGGAAATTTGCATTCCTGAATAGGCACAGCTGAAAGTAATTTAAGAAAGATCCTTCAAAGGAAGGGAAGAGAATTTAGAAAGCATATGGAGCCTCAGGTTTACATGATAATCGACAAAAGCAGGTCTTGTTCTTCCTCTTTTGCAAGGAGACACTTCACGCTCCAAGCAGAGGGAACATCCCACAGTCTCTCTGCAGGAAGCTTTCTTTCACAAATTATTTGCTTTAACTCTGAAATGGAAAGAAGTCTATGAAAAAAAAAAAGACAACACTTTCTCAGGTAAAACTGGGATAGGGACCCAGTTAAAATTCACTTATCTCACATACTAGTGAGAGTGATGGGCTGTTTTTCTTTAAGCTTATTCCTCACAGTCCTTTAATTTCTAAAAATTAAGTCTGATTGGAAGTAGCTCTGAAGTCAAGAACTAGTGGAGTAGAAAGGGGCCTGAACTAAACCATTAACTGAGATACTGGAAAATGCCAAAAGAGGTGAAACAGTGGTGAGAAAATTCATGTAACTGTGCGTGGAAGAGAGATATGCAGAACTAATTTCAGATATTTTCTCTATGTCTTCTTGATACCCAGGAATGAATTTGAAACCTTGTCAGAAAGTCTTCAAAGCAAACCCTCTTCAGAATCGTTCCGTTGAGAAAGTGGATCTGAGCAAGAGCTGAGCACTGTTTGCAAAATGTGGCTTTTGTCTTCAGGAGGGACAGGAATCTGCCATGCTGAGCTCTGCCTTGCTCAGGAGTTAATTCAACCCAGTGCTGCTGGTGTCACCCAGCCTGGCTGCTGCAGTGCCCTCCCCAAATCTGAGGACACCACACACACACATCCCATAGAGCTGCTCACAAGGATGTTGAAGTGTTGGTCCATTTGGTTGCCAGAAATAAGATTATTGTCATTCAAGGACATTTTTGCAGAAATGAAGCTATGTCAAGCAGGACCTGAGTGAATTGAATGTAGAAACAGTGAATGTGTCAGCAAAACAAAGAGCTTTAATATCCTGGCGTTGTACTTTTTATCCCACACAATTCAGGTGGGCTCGTGCCTTTGATTCTGTAAAAATTACAGTGTTTAGTTAATTATTATCTATTACACCTGATCTGTTTCTGTGTTAAACTTAGAAACAAACAATGGACACTCCTGTAAATGAGCAATTCTCACCTCTGTGGAATTGCAGCAACAGCACAACTGAAAGTCCCAGAGCATTTGAAAAATTAAAAGCTTCAAAGCAGCAGATCCAACTCTTTTTAGGTCTAGAGTTTCCTATACTCTCTACTTCCACACTTTCCACCTTCTCTGAAGCCTAAGGGTTACCACGAAGTTCCTCTCCCAACCCAAGTCTGAGCAGTTATACTGAGCTCAATAGTATTGCACAAAATATCAGAGAAAGAGTCCAAACGCGGAATTAATCACTCACTAGAATAAGGAAAGTATGAACCTGTTTGACTATCACTTCCAGCTGTAAACCTAAAAATTAGAAAAATTCCTACATTCCTGTTCTTCAGTGCTCCAACTGCTGTGAATTTTCACTTGATACTCTGATGTTTTAAACAAGAAATTCAACAAAACATGTCCCTTATTAAACTGTACTGTACAGAGGTAGAAGGATGGTCTGTGTCTTACAGCTGACAGCTATCAGGAGCTCTGGTGAAACTCTCTAAGGGATCAGTGCCTGCAGAAATGTTCCCTGTATTGCACAAACATTGCAGACACTACAGAAACAAGGTCCCAGCCATGGATCACTGACATCCCTCAGGAGATCACAGGGCTGGATGCAGGACTTACCTTCATCCACTGGAAACCTGCTGCCAGTTGATGTAGCATATTCCACACATCTGAAATGCCACTTCAGGAGCTGTGACACCTGTCAGCGCTCTGCTGCCACTCAGCCACTACTTCAGCTCTGGCTGCAAAGAAGGAAAAAGGCCATCTGAAATCCAAACCAGTGGTGGGACCATAAAAAAGGAAACTGAAGTCTGGCCTATAAACTACCACAGCAGCCTAAACAGAGTCTAAAGACAAGCAATTAAATACTACTTATAATTAATAAATAGTCTTTACCTAGAATCACAGAAAGCCAGGTTTGGAAAGGACCTTAAAAACAACCCAGTGTCACCCCTGCCATGAGCAGGAACACCTCCCACCATCCCAGCCCTGTCCAACCTGGAATATTTAAGACTCCCTTTTGCTATAGCGTTCCCATAACTAAAATGCTTGAGGCCATATCAAAATTCTTTCACATCTCTTTTGTGTTATCTATGGGAAAAAAATCTGTTCTGGCAACATTATCCAAGCCAAGACACACTGTAGTGCAAAAAGGAACAGCTGCAGATGCCATTAACCAGCAAGATGTGCTTTGAACATTTCTAAGTGCTCTAAAGGCACATTAGAAAATTAGTGGGTTTATCATTATGACAGAAAAGGGAGAAGATTATTTTAGGAAGTAGAACTGCCACTACAGTAGTGAAAATATACAAAAGATAAAACATCTGAAGAAATAAAAACCAAAACCAAAACAAGAGGTGCCTCTGCCTGTAAGAAGTTAATCTACAGCTGTTTCAGTGGTTACAATTCTTTCATAAATGGAGCAGGAAGTTGAGTCAGTCTGGGCAAAGGGAGCAGAAACAAAAAGAAACCTGCTGAATCATTTCTCATGACAAGTCTTGAATTTCAATTGGTAAGTTAAGGATTGTCACAATTTCACAGAGCAGTCATCCTCACACCTCATCATTTCACACCTCATCATCCCAGGTGTTTCTGACAATGTCCCCACACAAATAAAATATAGATAAAATATAATTAATGTGACTCAATGCAAAGGAAATACTAAGTGTGATCTGTTGTTACCTACTAGTGCAGACACTGCATTCCTGAGGTTCATTTGAGACCTTGATAGACCCTTAAACAGCCCTAACTGAATTCTAGGACTAAGATCCATTCCAGCCAAGGAAACCAGGCTAGATTCTCCAGTACCTCCAAATTTATTAACTGAAAATTGCTAGAACTAATTATTTGATTATTAAAAAATAGCCTCTGTAATTTGGGCTGATAGATCCAAGTCAATAATTTTCTGTAGTGTTTAATTGTTAAAGATACCGCATCTGTATCAATCCTTCATTTTATACCCAATTTTCTCCCTGGTTAAACCAATCAAGTTTTGATTGCAAAATACCCAGTTCAGCAGCACAGGTCAAATTTCAGAGTTCCCAGCACAAGTGTTGAAAAGGAAACAGGCATTGACTGGCTATTTTATATTCAGTATTGCACAAACATATTTCACTCTTGCTCCATCAAAGGAAGAAATAAAGTCATGTGGCTTCTGTGGCCCCTCACGACTGCATATATATTGAGTCCCTTTTAAAAATTTGGGATACATGTGCCATAAAAGCACATTCCTAGACAGTGGATTTTGCTAAGGTTAAGCTCTGTGGAGTGATTTGTGTGATAACTGAGCCACTAATATAAAAGCACTTGGTTGGTAAAAGTACTCCACACATTCATGCTATGAAGTACCTTTGAAAGGTACCTATATGAAGTGCCTATATGAAGGCACTTTGAAATATAGTCATTTTGCAAGTAATTTTTTTCCTCAAAGGACCCTTTTGAATTAATTCACAGTTCATATGAATGACTGAAACTGAATAAACTCCATCATTTTGATAATTTGTCCAATATCTTTACAGAAAACAACATCTTTATGGATGACTTTGCAGCTCAAGACTCCTTTATGCCCAAGACATTTGAATTTGCTTGGATAAGGACTTCTCAAAATATCCTCTAAAGTATCCCTACCATCCAATTTTTTAAGCTCTTCTTTTGTTTTTAAAAGCCTCAGAGATTTGATAACAGACACTGCCAGTCCCCACCTGACCTGCAGCTCCATTAACTTCTCCCTGTGCATCCACCTGGCCACCAGCAAAGGGACCATCCATGGAACCACATAGTGGGCTGGGCTGGAAGCATCTTAAAGAATAATAGATAATAAATAATCATTTCACTGCCAATTACAGCCTCTATTCTCCAGTCACAGTGCATTTCAACAAATGTCAGGGATTACAAACTGATATTTTTTGTAGCATTAACCATTATTAGAAGTAAATAAATCTTCATATTAACATCAAGCAAAGAGAAACTCGTCCAGATGTTAATTTTCATTAAAAACCTGGTTTGAGACTATTTCCATCCTTGTGACTGTAGACAGACCAGTTTAGCTGAGTAATTGATATTTAGGTGTCAGATATCTATTTACTTCCTATTACCATTTTATTTATCAGATGCCTATTATTTACTGTATAACATTTTTATTTTCCTATTTCCTCTGCAGCTGAATATGCCTTCAGGTGTTCTAATAACTTTATCACACTTACAAAAGGGTGAAAAGCCAAACCCCCCCAACTGCTGTATTTACAGAAAGCTGTTTCAAAGTCCAAATACAATTACAAGAAAACTCTAAAAAAAAATCCATTAAACAGTTCCAATGCTCCAAACAGATTTGCCACAGTGGCTATTTAAACTACACGGCCTAACAAGACTTTCTGGGGCAAAAGAAGCCGTGGCTTCAGGGTTGGTTTATGCAAAGTGACAAGTGGAGCAGTTTGGAAATGTGGCTGGGGAGAGGGGCAGGAGCCCCCGGCCCATTGTCACTATGGTAATTATTGCACAATGCCTGATGTGAAACGGGCCGAGGCAGCAGCTGAATCCGGCATTGTCCTTGCACGATAAAAAGATTTGGGAGTCTGAAAAGCAGAGGAACGGAATCTCACAGCTTCTTAGAGTCCCCTCTGAAAGGGCCATTGTAACATCATCATAAATCCTGGGCTCCCCAGGCACTTGACAACTAAAGCAGTGGACAATAGAATTCTTGTGCTGGACAAAACACTCCTTGTCTGCCAAAGGGCTTATCTGCTTCATTTACAAATGTCTTTCATTGTACCCAAATAATTCCCTATTAAAAAACCGATTAGGAACAGCACTAAATAAATATTCACAGCTTTGTGGGCCGTTTGGCAAAGTGAATGAACCAATACAATCGAGGTGCACGCAAAATATGAGATTTACCCAATGGAAACCCAAAACAACCCCAAACCTCTGTTTTTCATTTTCCCTTTTCCTGATGCACTGCACACACATTTGTCCCTCTAAAAAACACCCAGGTACATTACTCTTATCAAAAGAGATGAAAAACATTAGAAATCCAGAAAGATCTCAAATTGGAGAAAAATTGTATCCACTGTGCCCCTAAAATTAAATATTTCCAGAAGAGCAGTTCCAGAAATAAACCTGGGAGCATATCTGAGAGTTTAATGAAACAGAGAAAAATTGCTCACAATCGTAAAAGGATTTAAACTGTGGATTTCTAACTACATATGTTTAGGTCCCACTTACTGAGAGATCCAAAAGCATCAGGGATGAGTTTCTGAAATGAAAAGGTGCCAGATTTTTGCAACTCTTTTCAAGCGCAGTGAAAATTCTGGTAAAAATCACATTAATGACTGAAAGAGACGAAAATATTCCATATATATGACACTTCAAAAAGCATTTCTAACACGGTCAGAACTCCATTGGCTCAGGTTTCTACATAAATGGTTATTTGATTACAGTTTACCGGAGAAGTGCCTATGGAAACATAACTGACACCACACACAATGATTAAAGAAAAACCCTAATAATCTAAATTATTGCTCAAGAAAGAGTGCTGATCATATTCAGGGTGCCAGAGACATCTGCATAGCTGAATTAAAACCTGGAGAAGTCAAAACTTCTTGACTCAATTATTGATCATAAACTACTTATTCAAATCCAATACAAGAACAAGGTTTTTACACAGCCCAGGCCAATGGACTGAGTGGCTGAACGGCTTTTTCCCCCCTGTGATTAATTATTACAAACCTACAAAAAATGCAGGTCTTCATAACCTATGAAACAGATTACTCATAATAAATATTCAGAATGTATGCAATAAACAACAACGATTGTAAAATTTAAAAAAATAAAAAGAAAGGAAGCTAACATAACTTAAAATAAAAATGATGCAGGTTTGAGCTCACAATCACAAAGGTTTAGGAATATGTGAGCTTTCCATGGTTCTATCATGAATTTGCAGTCTGGCCCTGCCACACATCTCTTAACCTTGGAGCCATTGCTGAAAGTAAGCAAAAGCACACTATAAAACATTTCACCTCTGAAAAATGCACTAATCCATATAAAACTCAGAGAAAAGAGGCTGGAACTCAGAGCTCCCACATGCCAGCTGAGGATCTCTGCTGTTTGGGTGCAGAGCTTCCCCATTTCTTCTCTCACTTCTCTCCTCACTGAATAATTAACTGTTCTAAAGATGTAGGTATAAGTTCTGTCTTAAAGTTTAAACTTGACTTCCCCAATGCTGTTTTTTGGTGTTTGCTGTTCTGTGCTATGCACTGCCCAAACTCCCCTTTCTCCCAATGCTGGATCATCTGTATAAATATAATTTGCATGAAGCTATTATGATCATTTCTGCAATTTGTATTTCAGGAATACAGCTTCAACAAAATCTGCTTCCTATCAGCTCTCTGAGTTTTATTCTAGGCCCTACTACATGCCGCAGCACCACACTATATTTTTATATAGAGTAATCTCTGTTTAGGTATAAACAAATGGACCTGCACTGGGATTTAAGTCTCAGTGTACAACAGGGATTATTTAACCCTTCTGGAGAACACGGTTCTGGGGGACTTGACCAGGATGAGCATCCTTGGCTTGGCTGTGTAATAATGGCTCCTGCTAGCCATTATCTTCGCAACTAAATAAGCTCATGCTTGGAATCACCTTGCAGGAGAATCTGTTTTTCCCTCTTATTCCATGCAGCTGAGCCCAGCAATGGGAATCCCACAGTCAGCAAGGAACAGAGGCAGCCCAGGATCATTCAGGTGGGAAGGGGCTCAGGAGGTCACCTGGTCCAACTGCACTGCTGACAGCAGCTCCAAAGTCAACGTTCATTTAGGCCATTAGGGCTGTCAATTAATGTCCACAGCTGGCACCAGCAGCACGACCAAGGTCTCTGTGTGGACATGGACACATAAGGATTCCCCATCTTGTGCTGAAAGATGGTCAGGTGCAAAGGTATGGAACAAAGCAAAGGGCAAGGACTGCATCAGAAAGGATAAAAGAGCTATTTGGATAATCTGCCTTCCCCACACACACCCAGTGACAGGCCTGTTGGCAGGCCAGGGTAAATAACTCTGATTTCAAAGCTGGGGGTGTTTTCCCTGCCCTGTGCTCACTCCTGAGCAGCAGGGACAGGAGCACACACTGTCCCTCCTCTGCCCTGCACCTCACAACACTGCAGCACCTGAGATCAGCTCTGTTGCCTTCTGCTCCTGCGGTAGGGAAGTGTTAATGCCTGTGTCCACACACAGGCTTCAGTCCCGGAGGAGCTGTTCTCAACCCAAGAAGACTGATATAAAATGAGGCTCAAAGCCAGAATTTGACTCAAAAAGTTGTACAATCCTGTATCTTTATCCAGAAGGAAAGCACCTCTCCACTCAAGGGGGATGCCTTGTGCAGGCCACACGAGAGAAGGACAAAACGCATGAGCTGCAGAAAAGGTTTCACACAAAAAAGGTTCTGTTCTAAGCAGGTTAACAGCCTGTTTCGCTTTCTTATGAACTATTCTGACTTTATACTCTGCCCAAATATTTCCACTGGTGTTCCCATCCCTTGTCCACCCATGCTGCTGAGTGCAGTGGCACGGGCACGGAGCCAGGAGAGCAGAGCAGTTCTGCCAAACCCTGCATTCCATACCCCATCCACCACCCCAACACCCAGCTGGGAGAGCACAAACCTGGGCAGAAAGGAAGCTCGAGAGCAGAGTAGCTGTGTGCTCTCATAAGAGACAAAACCAGAGCTCAGCGCTTTGTAGAATGTTAACAGTCTGCAGACTAAAGCCCAAATCTCACCCATCTGAGGCCAAATTACCCAGCAGGACAGAAAAGGTTCATGTGGGCTCACGTGGAACAAATTACCCTTCCTCCAAAAGCCCTCTGTAAATCACATGAGCGCCCAGTCCTGTGCTTGGCTGTACAATACGACTTTATCAGCTTTTTCTTGCTTTTGGGTCACAAGGGCCTGGAGGCAAACGATGGGCCCTGGAGGATGAAGTCTGTATTAATTATCCTCATGCTGCTGCAGCCCTGTCCTACCCAGGTACCAGGAATACAAGTGGATTGGGAGGCCTGCAGGCAGGTGTGTTCTGTCATTTTAAATATCATAAATCAAGTCCTCTGTTTCAATGTTTCCAGCTTCCCTGAGCTTCCTCTAAAATCTAAATTTGGAAGCATTTTGGATCCACAGAAAGCAGCTACAGATTTTTTGTGCATACACACTCATACAGATGTATATGCATGTAAATAAATATGAATTTAAAAATTTACAAATTTTTCATGCTTAAATAACTATTTCTATGTACCACACTGTATATAATTCAAATTACCTACATGTGGGAAAAACACTTCATTTGTACTCTAAAACTTGACTTTTTATTTTCGTTGTGTAGCAGATTATCTCAAACCTTTGTTCTTGAGCCGCTAACAGTAAAAGGCTCATATATATTCTCTCTTGGAAAAGCAAATTCGGCATGCAGAGCATACCAAATCAGTTCCTGCCAGTGCAGGAGGCACTCAGAGCTGCTCTGAAGCCTTCTGAGTCACACTGGAGCTCAGCTTCCACTGGCAGCAGATGTCAGACACCACGGATTGGGAGCTTGTCAGCATTGAAAGATTTTTATGGCAAATTTGCCTTACAGTTTTGGTTTGGTTGTTTTTTTTTTTTTTCTGGTTTGCTTCCTCCTCTTACCATTTTCCTATTCTTTGGTGCTTTTCTTCCACTAGACATGAATGGCCAGATCCTTCCTCTAGAGCGAATCCCTAGCAGAGGCTGTCTTCACTAGCATTTGGTGCTCTATTTATATTATCTTTCAGGAGGCTGTTCTCTATTTCTTTCCTCTGGCTTTCTTCTGCTCTCTTTTATCAATCTCTTCTAGTGACCTGAAAAGAAAACCTAAAAATTGAGAGCCACTGAAGTGTATGCTGAATGCCCCCATTAGTCAAGCTGTAGGGGACACTCAGCACAGAAAATAAATTCAACTAACCTTTGGAAAAATTTTTATATAAATGTTCTACAAAATTATCCTGCTGGTTCCAGGTCCACTGGAGACACCCAAGAAGAATAATTCTGGGACATCAGAGATACCATAAAGTAGAATAGCTCAGAGTCTGTCCAAGAGACTCAAGAGAGACAGAATTCTTTGGTCTCAGGGACATTTTTTCCTACCTTCTTCCTTTTATTAATAAATAAAGAAAAGAGGAGTTGTTCAAAGCCACCACAGAGATCTGACGTTTCTGAATTTCTGTGAGCCACATTCAACTCACTGAATATCTCTGTCAGCCCAGGAAGATTCATTATTCATTTTGGGGTCCCTATTGCAAACCCTGCAATGACTCTTCAAACATTTGTAAGGCTTTTAAAAAAGTTTCATTCAGTCTTATTTCTGGACCAAATATATCCCTTTGCCAATTCCTATTCCATTCTCCTCCCAGACTCCCAGAGGTCACAGCTTGTCTAGGTCTAGGGAGGGTGGCAGGAAGGGAAAATGGATTGTAAATTCATTTTAGGTCACCCAGAAGCCATTCTGTCTCTGTCCTTCCTTACTGCCTTTTCCTCATTTCCTTTTGTGTTTTCTCAAAGGCAATTACACACTTGGCTTCTCAATCAAGGACAAGGCCATGTCAAGCACATTAATTTGTCCATGAAGCAGTCTTTAAATGTTGACAAAAGAAAGCCTAAAGAAGTGCAGACAGACAAGATAAACATTACTGATTCAAAAGAAAAAACAACCCCAAATCCTCTTTAACTGGTAATTTCAGTTTTCAGGACTGAACAATACTGAGCAACTGATATTTTGATACTGTCATAACATATAATATATTTGTGTATATATAATATATACATACACATATATTTTATGCATATTATATATATGTATATAATTTTAAAGATATATCCATTAAAAACAGAGCTAAATATCAGTGAGTAAGAACTTGGGAGATGAGGAAGGACTAGTAGCATTTCTTGATGCCTGCTGTGCAGTTCCTACTCAAAACTAATAGAGTTTTGCAGAATTTCAGCAATATTTATAGCAAGGATGACATGATTTTCCACCACCTATCATTTCCTATCATATGGAGTGATCAAGATATCACCCCAGAAATTACAATACACTTATATTTTTTATGGAGTTGCTTTGTTATTTGCTAACCTGCCTTCCCATTTGTTCTTGGAGCTGTAACTTGAGCACATTATCTGTATTTCAGCTGCAGAAGGTAATGAAGTGTTCATAACACTGAAGTTCACAGCCAGAATGAACCAGAATAGTTGACAATATTAATATTTAACATTTGTCTGCTCTTCATTACGCCGCCCAAAGAGCACCAAGGCTTTAATTTTCTGTGGTGTAATTATAACAAGCTACAAGCAAGTGCATTAGGAGGTTTCTTCCAAACAATGGTTGTGAAGTAGAAATACACACAACCAAACAATAACAGAGCAAGTGCTCTGCATATTCCAGAGAACCTGCACAATTAGGGAAAAATTCCTGCTGGTATCTGTCAGTGATATTGCCTGGTGGAGATAGTCCTAGGTGCTGTAGGCAGTTCTCTAAATAACAATAAGTGAGCTCCAGGGTACCACTGGCAATCATGTGGTAAACTTATATTCAACCAACAAGAGGATGTATTTAGGAAAATAAAAAGATTGTATAGAAGAAAAAACAAAACAAAAATGAAACAAAAAACAACACAAATCAACACTAAAAAACCAACAAACCCTCGCCGGCCAAAAGCTGAGAACCCATCTCCACTATTTCAGATTTCAGAAGCACAGCTACTCTCTAAGTTTCAGTGGCTTTTTTTTGGGACTGAGCAAGGAGTGCCCAGTGTTAACATCCCTAGAGAAGAAGGAAGACTGCATGGAAATAACCTCACTGGGAGCTGGAAAGGGGCTCAGCCTGGAGAAAAGGAGGCTCAGGGGGGCCCTTGTGGCTCTGCACAGCTCCTTGCCAGGAGGGGACAGCTGAGGGGGTCGGGCTCTGCTCCCAGGGAACAGGGACAGGAGGAGAGGGAACGGCCTCAGGCTGGGCCAGGGCAGGCTCAGCTTGGACACCAGAAGGAATTTCCCCATGGAAAGGGTGCTCAGGCCTCAGCAGGGGCTGCCCAGGGAGCTTTGGAGTGCCCACCCCTGGAGGTGTCCCAGGAAGGGCTGGGGACAAGGTGGGCATCGGGCACATCATGGCCTGGGAGGGCTTTTCCAGCTTAAATGATTTTATGATTTCATGATTCTAATTACTAATAAAAGCCAAAGATAACTTTATAATAATGAAAGGAGTCACTTTACCAGCTCTGCAGAAACGTGACTCTCCCCAAAAGCACAGAAAAGCCTGTTTGCCAAAAGCTTATCTAAAATAGATAAGTGCAATAATTTTCATACAGCAGTAACATTTTTCATTTTCAACTGAATTGGACAGGGGTGGAAGAATGTTCCAGGCCATAACTGAAGCCTTCTGGGTGGCCTTGGGCAGCTTAGCTGGGAGTATCACGGTGCATTGCTGGCAGATGTGAGCTCTCCCTGCCCCAGCTGCAGGCTGAGCTGAAGCTGGGGCAGTGTGGCTAGCACAGCACAGTGTGCCGGCCCACAGGGTCCTGGGCGAGCCGAGCCATACGGCTGGTGATCAGAGCTGCTCCTCCAGCCCTGGCACGGGGACAAACACGGTGCTGTGGCTGGGCTGAGGTGCCATCTGCCAACAGCAGGCTTTGTCAACACGGCCTCTGCTCCTCAGCTCCAGGAGCTGGAGACAGTAATTAACGCCTGGATCTGGGAACGGCTGGGAAGGGGAGGTAATTTACTCTCACAACCGATGCTGAAATGCTCTAAACCCAGAATGAGATGGCCATATAATTATTTCTTCAGGGAGCCAACCTTTTTCCATATGTGTGCTGTGGAACCGAGCCAAACTGAGACTGTCTGCACACTTAATGTTCAATTTGGTGAGCTCTCCACTTGGAGAACATAAACACACACTCGTGTCTGTGCTATCAGCTTCGAGTTCGTGAGACTTATGAGTACTTGACAGCTCAACATGGCTAAACAAACCTGTTATTTAGTTTTCAGATAGTGTCAACCTGAGTTACAGGGAAACAAGCCCCCTAAGGAGTTTACCTGAGAGTGTGGACAACTCAGCTTCAACACCTCGCTGGTTCTCCAGTCACAGAAATGATAATTACACTGCAGCCCTTTCTAACAGACAGCATTCTGCATGTTAAATTATGGCTGAACACTTCACAAAATTCATTTGAGAGGTTTCAAATGGCAATAATAAGCTCCCCCGCTCCCTTTCAAAAAAAGAAATCTAATTATTCATTCTGTTGATCTCAGGCAAGATATTCATTGTTTTTACATTGTTGTTTTCTTATTACCATAACTGCAGTGTCCAGAGAAAAAGAGCATGACTAATAAGCCACAGAAACACCACTAAATGTTGGATTTTTCCTTTTATAGTTTGCATTTTATTCAAAGGCTGGGTTTATGCTCTTATTTTTCAGGGCACAGGAACTGCCCCAGCCACACTGGAGAAAACAAACCTCACCAATCCCCCACATCAAGACAGTATAATTTTATGAGCAATTACCTAAATTACCTTCCAAAATACTTCGTGAAGAAATATCTTGTGGTATTGAGAAACACCCACTGCTGTAACTCAGAAGGTCAAGATTTCAGGGTTTAAAGCACTGCACATCCACAAACGGTACAATGGACTGAAACAAAAATGACCAAAAGTTGCAACTTGCAGAGCAAGATCTGGTGTTTCACCAGGGAAAGAAATGTGGATGAGTACCCAAAGCACAGTCACACACTGCTCTTCCTTCTCTATGTGATAATCTGCAATTTCACCCAGCTGGCCTGGGGCAGCATCTGAGACACATAAACCTGCAGAGCTGGACTTATGGACACAGATGGTCCCAAGTGCCTTAGAAACAGGGAGGAAAAATGCACATTATCAGGAAAATGAAGCACGGGCAGCTGGAAGTTGAGCTGTAGAGCTGGTTTTTACCCTTCTGATTGCTTTGTGCCCTGGAGATTTCCAGGACTGGAGTTACTTCAGTACCGCACAGGAATATTTCAATTAATTAAAAATAATTGGAGAAAAGGACATTTACAGGGAAGAAGAAAAGTGATCCAAGGCATCAAAGATATTTTTTTAAACACAAATTCTATTGGAAATCTAATGGTTTTGTACAATTTAGTCACCTTGACTTGGAAAAAACTTGAGATGCTGTACATTTAAAGATCTTCCCCCATATCAGCAAACTCAAACCCTTTAGTTAAGTAGTAATAGACCCATATCTGCAATGAAAGTTAAGTGCAACTATTCAGCACCATTCAGCAAATGTCATTTATTTTAATTGTCAAAACCAGAGCCAGCACTGGTTTTATGCTCTACAGATAAAACCTTCCCAGCTACCCAAGCTCCTGTGTGTACAGAGCTGCCTGAAGATCCTTTGGGACATCCCCAGCTTGGAGCCACCACATCTAACCCTCCCTGGATTTCCCCATCTGCCACTTTTAGGAACAACCTGTGTGCTCTCCCATGGTACAGCAGGGGCAGTACAGGACCCGGGGCATCCCAAACTCAGCTCTGAGCAGAACAGAGCAACTCGTCAAACAGAAAGACAAGTTTAGCTGTCTTGAGGAATAAAAAAAAAAGGATCCTTAAAAATGAAGTCAGCAATCTTGGAAGAGCCAGCAGGCTCCCATGTCAGCCATATGCCTTCATATGTCTGTTCTGGGGGAGTGTTACAGCTCCTGCTGTTCCATTCTTCACTTTTTAAGGGAAATGTTACAAGGCCACAAGGACTCACAAACATTTGTTGACATTTCTTCTGGGTCAGCCTTAGGAGGCCTGCAAGAATTTAAACATATGGCAGTATTTAGCTGTGTGAGGGAATGGGCTGTTTCAGAGAAGAGCAGTATTTAGTTGCAAAACAGTTTAATCCACCATAAAGGTTTTCAATTTTTTTGGCCCAAATCCAAACTTTTTCTCATTATAGTTTTCACGTTATATTTTTAAAGCAACAACAGCTTACCCACTGAGCTGGTATTGAGAAATACTGAGATACTTCACAATGTTTTCTACTGCCTTCCACACAAATAATATCTTGATCTGGGGTTGCAGATCAAACAGATTTGATATGTGTTTAGATTTAAAGAGGGGGAGAAAAGACGAGATAATTTGAGCACTGAAAGGAAGGCTATTGCCCACATTTAAAGGACGTGGAACCTTTGCATTTTGAACCACATGATGAAATTAACTGGGTTTTCAGCATGTTTCAGGGGCTGTACATATGCATTTGCAAGGCTTTGTCTTGTTCTTCAGCTCCCATTGCTTTCAGTCAGCTGCTAGCAAAGGCACAGTGGCTCCCTGCCTGACACTCGTTAGGTCTTGCTGGTAAAAGAAATATATTGCACATCAGGAGCTGGGAGTTGTCTCAAATAATGTAAAAAGGGCAGCACAATATTAAACTTCCTCAAAACCACACTAGGAACACACCTGACCCAGCTGCAGGGCAGGGAAGGACCAAGGCAAGGTGCAACCTCTTTTTCCTTCACTGCTGCTTTCCTCCAACACGAAGCTCAAGGGGGGCAGGGTTAGAGCAGATATGAGAGAGAGATTCTTCTCATATCATAGAGCAGATATGAGAAAGAAATTCTTCCCTTCCTCTCTGGGAGGGTGGGCAGGCCCTGGCACAGGGTGCCCAGAGCAGCTGTGGCTGCCCCTGGATCCCTGGCAGTGCCCAAGGCCAGGCTGGACACTGGGGCTGGGAGCAGCCTGGGACAGTGGGAGGTGTCCCTGCCATGGCAGGGGTGGCACTGGGTGGGATTTATGGTCCCTTCAACCCATTCTGGGATTCTGTAATTTCAGCTCACAGCCAAAAGAGCTCCTGCCACTCTTTTCCCTTCCACAATCTTGTCTGTTAATTGTATAGCACAATGTTTAAAATGAGCACTTTAAACAGCTGAAATGGAAGATCTTGCACAGAAAACAAGGATGCAAGAGCCACTCTCTGTTTTTTTTTTTCCCCTAACTACAGAGCAGACATGGTTTCTCAAATGAAGAGCAGATCCAGAAATTATGCTCTTCATAAAATGTTCTGTTAATTAACATTTGCTCTAAGACATGAACTAACATGAACCAGGAGGGGACAAACCCCTCTGGTTTTGAACAATACTTTGGAGCCTCAGAAGGAACCCAAGATTACTTTGCTGAAAACATTTGTAAGAAATTAATATATGAATGACTGAGATGGATACAGAAATTTTATAGGAATTATGAGAGAACAGCAAAAATGTCTAATTTTAACAAGTAAATTGCACAAATAATTAAAACCTCTGGATGAGGAAGTTCAAAAGAGAGGCAGCCCTTCCTTGGGGGTTCATCAGCTGGCATCAGGCAGGGTTTAGGTGCATCACCTGTGCTGTCAGGCAGATGAAGGGAAGTTCCTTATAGGTCTTATTTTAACTCAATTATAGGCTGGAAAATCATCAAACATTCTGAAATTTGAAATGAGTCAGAGGACAAACTTCTGTCATTACAAATTTGTGTGGACATAAAAATGATGTGAATAAAACTTTAAGGGCAAGTTACTTTTATCTAACTTTCATAGACTCAACCAAACTATCACTCAAATTTGGTTAGAGGGGTCACTGTCCAAAATGCTGCAGATTGTGCAGCCCTTAAGAAACAGAGCACGTCCCATCTTCTAAAGCTTTGCAAAAAAAAAAGTTTTTATAATCTTGCTAAAATTAAGTTGACATTTCCTGAAAGTTACCTGCTTACATTTAACCTTTATCCAAAATTACCTTTTATTCTAAACTCTTCAATAATAAAATGCATGAGGCATTAAAGGAAGGCAAAAGCTGAATTTCAGAATCCACTTATCTGCAGTGATCACAACCAGGAAAATTAAGGTTACTCTGAGACAGTTCCAGTAACTCCAGAGGAAACAAAATAAAAAAACCCACTGATTTTTAGTCACCACATAACAAATATTAAAACTTAGGAGAGATTTGTACTTAAAAGCTTAATTGGACAATGATGAAAGGTCCTGACTACAGAAGATATTGAAGGGTATGAAGAATCTGGTGACCTTGATGGAAATAACTGGCAAGTATTAATTAAATGTTGACATGATTAAGTAAATAAAAATTAGAAGGTGAAAATAGTCTAAGGCTGCAGTGCTTAACCTTGCAGCTGAATTCCAAGCTTAAGAATTTGTGAGCCAGGTGGATCAAAAGATGTATCAGGAAAAATAACAAAACAATGAATAAAAGGTACCGTATGACTCATTCAGATGTCAGGGAGAAAATGGCATCAGAGACCTGAAAGAATCAGCTTGCAACAAATAAATAAAATGCTAAAAATAAGTTTTATGTATTTAAAAACCATCAGGAAGGCTTAGCTGCAAACTTTCTGGTGCCTTCAGTGGCAAGAGTGGACAGCTTTAATAAAAAGTTGCAAATTCTGAAGAAATTTTTATAATTAATTTTTTCTACAAGCACTTGGTGTTAAATCCACATTTTCTCAATAGAGAATGATAGAAGGCAAGACCCACAAGTCCATTTTCATCTTTGGATGAAGGAAACAATGTAAGTATTTTAAGTGCCCCAGTGTGAAGGAAAAAAGGCTTGTTAGATTCTTGAGTCCATTGACATTTTTAAGGTAGGAAAAGAGAGATGGATTCGTTTCTGGATCTGGAGACAACATAAACAAATGTAAAAGTAACTGTAAGCATGGAACAGCAAGGCTGAGTGGGGGACCCTACAGGAGTGGCAGTTTCTGGTGGGATGCTGAGGGTTTTCTCAGGGTGGTGAACATGGTGGTGGTCCTGGTTGAGCTTGATGACCTTAAAGAACTTTTCCAAACTTAATGATTCTTTGATTTTATGACTAAAAGCAGAATTGTGGATTTCAGTGCTCTGCCTTACAGAGATGAGCAGCTGTGCCTTGGGCTCCTGGATACCACTTCAGCCATCAGTTGTGATAAGAACTTTACTCCAACCCCCTGAAAGCAGAGGTGCTTGTCTGTATTTGGCTGCTTGCCCCAAGTAATTAATTCTTTTTCCATGGTAAGAAAATGAAAGTAGTCTGATACACCCATGAGCCATTGTAAAAGCTATGCAAATATTGCCAACGTACTATAAACATTCCTTTCAGATTAAAACATTTTGATCAAAATCACACACTTACAGATGCTATATCTGCAAATGCTTCCCTGAATCCAGATTATCAAGTGCATTTGCTGAAACAGCATATTTTGTGTAACTATTCATAGCAGCCTTTCAAGTTGTCATTGCTAATATTCCTGTCAGGATCCAAACTCCAAGAACTAGACATCCATTTAGGAAACTGAAGGTTATCACACATCACTTGTACATCACATCAACCTAGCTCAAAATGCACCAAACAGCCCACAAGAAAACCCCAAATAAACACAATTCCACCAGCAATGCATGTCAGTGACCTTGTGCAAATAGTCAAGTGAAGTGAGAAAAGTTGATGACATACATGACTCTTTGCTGAGTATTTTGCTAAGATTAACTAATTTTCAATTACTACGTTAGTATGTAATTATTGCATGAACATACTGTGAATGGAAAAGCAGAATGACCTTCACTAAATGAATTCTTGTAACAAAATTAAGTAGTGCTATTAAAATAACCTAAACAAAATTACTGTATGTTCTTAATTACACCAAATCAGCATATTTTTCTTAGAGTCATAGAATCACTGAATGGTTTGGGTTGGAAGGGACCCTAAAGCCCATCCAGTGCCACCCCTGCCATGGGCAGGGACACCTTCCACTGTCCCAGGCTGCTCCCAGCCCCAGTGTCCAACCTGGCCTTGGGCACTGCCAGGGATCCAGGGGCAGCCACAGCTGCTCTGGGCACCCTGTGCCAGGGCCTGCCCACCCTCCCAGGGAACAATTCCTAATTCCCAATATCCCAGATAACCCTGCCCTCTGGCAGTGGGAGCCACTCCCTGTGTCCTGTCACATCCACCTGTTTAATTTGAACACATAAATTCTGAGCAAAAAGAATGCATGACCATGATTTTATGGCAAGGTAGTAGCATCTGTTTGGATAAACCGTAATAATCACAGTTAGAATTTCTCATTAGCTCCATCCAGTTGATCACCGAACACTTCTGCTGTCAAATCCAAACTAATTGTATCCCAATTTACAGCAATCATTAGCTCCAATTAGCAAACATGATGGCTGCCTCAATGACAAACAGCACTGTGAGGTTTTGTAATTCCCCTACTTGGGCTGAAATGCAGGTTTGGTCAAGATTACTTCCAGTGATATGAAGCCTAATAAGATATATCAGCTCTAGCATTATTTTTATTATTCAACAATATAAATAGCTTTGCTGCACTGAAACAGCCAACATCATGAGAGGCAATCAGGTGACTTCTGATTTCTACTCAGATTTTAGACCCACAAAATTAGGGAAAAGGAGACAAACTGAGCACAAGTTCAGCTCATTAGAAGAATTATTAAGAACTGAAGCCATGCTGGTGTATTATTCTCCACTCCTGGTAAGATGTGAGCAGAAGCTTGGGCTGCTATTGGAGCATCTCTGCAGTATTTAGCAAGCACTCCATCCTCCTTCATCACCATTTAGTACCTCTCCAAATAAACAGCACACAGCTAAAGAGTAGATTCTTCCTGGTTTTGGGAAGGAAGAAATGCAATTCAATAAATTGACGTTAACTTTTTTCTTGTCTTGCATTAAATATGTTTTCAGTACCAGTTTCAGGTCAGATTTTTAGCTGTAGGCAAAACATCCTGTAACTGCTCCCTGTTTAAGCAGGGCTCAGGATGGACCAGCTCCAGCGGATGGGAAGGTAGGGATGGGGCTCACAGTGTCTTTAGGAAGAGCACAGCTTTTTCTGGATGTCCAAAATGCCATTGCCAGGATCTCCTCAGCACAGCTGTTGTGCCAAGGCATCACCTGCCTTTCACCCCAAACTCAGCAAGTTTTAAATGCCTTAAATTTTTCATGTTCTTTTAATTTTCACAGCCTTAAATATCTTCTGTGCATCTGCACTAGTATCTCTTTTGTGTTGGCCTAACTCACTTCCTAAGTCCTAAATCCCAAAACCAAAGAACACATTTTGCTTAATTCATGTGACTTTTGTATGTAGAGAAGGTGACGCAACTAATAAAATCCAAAGCAGTCTATGAAATACAGAGCAGTAAAAAAATACGGAACATAAAACATTGAGTCAGAACTCTCTCCTATATACACGAAGTAGAAACCAAAACTGCAGCCCATTTTCATTAAATGTAACTTTTGGAGAAAGAAGGACAAACAGAACAGAACAGAAAATCGTGGTAAAGACAATATTGCCAAAAGAGTATATATTACTATATATACTACAGAGTAAAAGATACAATATATTAGGATATAAATTGTATGTTTATCAAACACATTTCTCAACCTACCAGCAAAGAAATGATCTGGTGCCAGCTGATCCTCACCCTGTATTTGTACTCCACCCCCTCAGTATAAACTCACAGTTTCATTGCTTATAAACCAGAAATGCTGAAAGGGAAATAACCACACAAAGGCTCCCATGGAAAGGAATGCTCCTGACATTTGTATCTCCCATCCCTTCCATCTTTTCTCCCCTTGAACATCTCCCTTTGTGTCTCATCTCTGCTCAGCAGCTCAAGCCTGTCCTAAGCTACAGCCCCAGTCACAGCTCTGACCTAAAGAAAAGCCGGGCAGCTGAGTCTGAAGGAAGCCTGGCAGATCCCTCAGCTATCAGCAATAATGAAGAGCTTTCTGCACAGCTGAGAGAGGCTCAAGAGCCACGTGTGCTGCTGGGAAATATCTTGGTGGGCAAGAAGCAAGAGGGTGTAGCAGTATCCTCATGTAACTGCTGTGGGCAGACCCAGGCACACATCTGGGAGAGAGTTTTGAGAACTTTCTTTACTTATTTTTGTCCTACCTCTCCATAAACTGTCATGTCTTCAGAAAAACACCACAGGCCTGGAGTAAATACATTCTGCACTTATAAGCTTATACAGAGGAAAATGGAAATGGTGCTTTGCACTAAGGATTATATCACACTGCATGAATGACACGTTGTTCACCAGCAATTAGCAGCATTTCTAAGCTAAGAAGTGCTTAATTTTGCTAATTTGATAATGACGTAGCTAGTGAGCTACAGCTCCTGCACATTCTGAACTGAAGGGCACTGCTGGTCACTGTTACATTCACAGGTTTTTGAGTTAGCACACAGCTTTTATGTAAGAAAAGTCTTCATCCATTTTAGATGACTTAGATTGGAAATTCTTCCTGGCTTGACAGAAGGACCTATCTCCCTAAAGCCTCTAGATTTGGAAAACCATGTGCAAACCTGTTCCAAGAGATGGGCACAGCCACCTGGGGCTGTGTAAAGAGATGAATGGCCTGGATAAAGGCCATAAAACAAGTCACTAAAAGAATCCACAGTGGTAGGAAAAGAGCCCACATTTTTTACTCAGATGACTCTAGATTAGCAAATATGACATTAAGCATATAATCTATCAATCTTTTCTGTCAGTTTTTACAAGACCTTAAATCCCTTTGCACTGACACCTCTCTGTGTTGGTGATAACAGTGTTTCTTTAAAATTGTGACTCTAGAAATAATTTCTAAATGTAGCAATTAATAGAAACTTTAGAGATGTCTAAATTAGCAATGTCTCACTTTCTCTGGCTCCCTGAAAATTTGGGTTCAGCCTAAATCAGAGATGCCTCAGCCCCTCCTGACAGTGTAAGACAAAAATCTAAGAAGTTTTTCAGCTGGCAGAACCTGAGCCATTTCTGCCATATGAGTTTTATCCACGAACTGATAAAAGCATTTCTTTGCCAGCACATGCTGTGCTTAAAATAAGGAGCGTTGTTGATACAGCTGTCCTGGCAGAAATCTATCAGCAAACACTTTCTGCTGCATAACAGGACCCAAAACATATCTTCTTCACAATAATTTTTTTTCTTTTTAAAGTTTGAACCACAAAAAAATTCCAAACTTGGAGCAGACGGTTTGGTGGGAGTACATTTCTTTGAGAGATAACACCTCCATTTGAAGAAAATTCTGCTTCCTGCCACTATCCTGACCTAAAACTAATTACAAATAGTAATATTAAAAAAAGGAATAATTTCAGCCCTCTGACCTGTGAAGTCCACCTCTATTCCATAGCTCCATGAGTCTGTGCTAGTGGATTTCCCCTGTTCCCATCCCCCTGAACAGAGCTACTACTGCTGTTACATGAAGCAAAGGCTCTCCCCCCCAACTGCACGCACATTTCCATGCTCCATGTACCTTCCAAGATATCCACATATTCTACAGACAAACAAGAGGCAGACAAAGACATAAATTTGGCAAGTGGTGTCAGCTGAGTCCAACTGACACCATGTGGGCGTCAGCAGTTCCTCTGAAGTTCAGTCTTATGTCTTACCCAAAGACAGATTTGCTGGTGCCTGAAAACTGTTACATGAGTCATTTACTAAGAATACTAAGGGATGGAATTAATTTTCCCCTGAATTAAAAATTCAAGGTTTTTTTTCTTCCAGGAAATAAGTAGCTAAAATTACAGCAAGTCTGTCGCTTTATGGTTTTTGCCTGTTTTAGCATTTGAGAAACCATCACTTCAAGGTAGTAAATGTCCTTTCTTTTCTGCATAAAGGATTGCAACTATTGGATTTATGACTGAAATAGATACCTGACAATATTATCATAAAAGAAGCTGGAGAAAATAATAACAGTTCAAGAATAAGAAAAATAAATATTGCAATTCCATACCATAGTATCTGAAGAAAATACTTGAAATAAATGACTACCCTGTATTTATTTAGTGTTCTTTCTTTTGAAAACATTAGCAGTTCCTTGGGATATTATTACAGAGTTCTGTCTGAATTTTTTTTCATTCAGTGGTACTCTCACACCTCCTCAAGGAACATTTTACTACAGGAATAAAATTGTTACATTTCCTCTATTTAAAATGAAGAAACAAGTAATCAGAACTGAAACAGTCATATTGAAGTAGTCAGAGAAGAACAAATGAAATACAGGGAACATCTTGTAAACTGATACACTTTGAAGAATTTTTACAGAATTTATTTTTAAACTGTAAAGACAAGACTATGGATTTCACTAGAGGTCCATTAATGCAATATACACCCCTTGGTTTTCCCAGGCTCTGTGGGAATATAACAAACATGCAATGTTAATTTGAAAGAGCACAACGGATATTTCAGACAGAAAAGAACACTGCAAATAGAATTTGCCTTCTCTGATCCAAAAGATGGCAAATAAATCTGAAAAGGGTCATTATAAAAAATTAATTCCACTCTTTACTTTCTTTTATCAGAATCTTTTAAGACAAGTATTCCCTCACTCAAAGGTCCCCTTCCCAGTGGTGTTACCTCCAAGTGACTTAAGAAGGAACAACTCATCCTTATGTTATTTGGGGTGGAGCTCAGGACAACCTGGTTTGGAGGTATCAGTGCAGGTCCAGGTAATGAAAGCTTGTGCAGCTGAGCAGGGGGGGCTGTGGCAGCTTCGTTTGGATCATTCCTCAGGAGAAACTCCTCTGAGGGCGCTTGGGCTGGTGCCACCTGAGGGTTGTGGCAGCAGAAATCCAGCACTCCTCACTCAGCTGCCTTGGGCAATCCACAGCCTCTCCAAAAGCCTGCTGACACTGGTTCTGAGGACTTAAACTGGCTGGTTTAGTGTTTTGCACAACATTTCGTACGCACAAAACTTTGAAGTATGTAATTATGCTTGAAATAATTAGAATCACGGTTAAAAAAAAAAAAAAAGAAAATAAATGCAAACCCAACAACAAAAGGAGAGCAAAAGGAGGATCCCTGTGGTTAAGTGTGCTGGAAAACCTGAACTGAGGTTGGGAATCCACTGCATGTGGCACTGTGAACCCTCAGACCTGAGCCAGCTCAGCAGGAAGAATCTCATGGAGCTGAAGGAGATCAAGAATGGGAAAAGGGAATCCATGGTATGAGGATATTGAAAAATAGGCAGTAGGTTAAAAGATCCGGGCACTGAAAAGGTGAAAGATGAAGCAACATGGGGGTGAAAATTTATAAAAAAGAATTAATTTTATATCTGTCTTTCATCTGACAGAGAGCATTTGGAGCAAAGAAGATCCATGTTCTTCTTGCCTCTGGCATTGCTCAGTCTATTTTCTATTTCAGCTTTTATGATGGAGCCCGTAAACAGCTTCCTACAGGGTCAAACTTTACATGAAACAAAGATTTTAGGTACAACACCTCCATCATCTCTGCCTTTGCCTGCATTTAACCCTATTAATCATCCTCAGAAGTTCTGAAGCCTTCCACACAAATATGTGCCGGGATTCCTTTGATATGCAAGAATATACAAAGTTGCTTATAATCCCCTATCCCAATGCTGTAACCTGCCCAAAATTCACTGAAAACATTTCAGAAAAGAGAAACAAGGAACTGGTATTAGTAATACCCCTGCATGAATCATATTTGGAGTGAAGGGTCCTTTTCCCCGCAAATCATAAGAAATTCTTGAGAAATTTCTCGAAGGAGCAGTGATGCACACGCTGTGCTCAGTGCCACAGAGCAGAGCTGAGAAATAATTACCCTGTGAGCACGGAGTCAGTGCGGTGTAAAAAAGGTGCCAAAAATCCCAGTGCTGTCATTAACAGCTGCTGGCTGCTTGTCAGCTGCGAGGGGAGCACAGCCCTGCACTGCTGATGCACAGATGAGAACACACCTGAACACGGCGGGATATTTATAAAATCTAATCAGGCAGGGGAAAAATACAGCTATTGCCTCACAAAGACTTATAGCACTTATTTCAGGTACAAGACATCTCATTTTTCCTCTTGAGCTGGCAGTGTCATATTGCTGATCTTTCCCTGATTTAAAACTAAGTTTCCAAAAACCTATTAAATAGGTTTTAATAGGTCTAAACCCACTGGTATTTTTATATAGTCCCTGGATTGAAACATGATCAAGGAGAGAAAGAACCATTAGTTCTTTCTATTTCTTTCTATAGGAATATTTTGTCTATTTGCAGCAGATCTATTTCCTTTGAAAGCTATCAACACCAATATTTTTAAGAGTTTCAAAGCACCCTATAAGTAATGGCACTTAAGACAAGGGGTTTCTACTTTCACTTCTGTCTTATCACGTAAATTATCAAAGAAATTGCCTCTATGCGCTACTGAAAAAAAAGGAACACCAGGAATTTCTAGACTTCGACTCAGGCAGCCAAAGAAGGACATTGAGAAGTGCAGCTCCTGAAACACCATCACATGTAAGCAGCATATAGGTTGGAGTGTAGGAAACTCCAGATGTGCACTAGAAGATGAAAAACCTAAAGCGCCGTAAGAACAGAGCTTGAGAAATCAAGCACAGGTTCTGGAAGAGGAACGTGTTTGCAATGTAAAAGCCCTGGATGATACTATTAAAAAACAAAAATCCCATTCCATGTTCCAAAAGAAGAAGAGTACAAACTGAAAAAACAACCCCAGTGGGTGACCCAAGCCTGCCTAAGTCTTGTCCAAACCACAACATCTGATCAAAGATGAATCATCCCCTTGTTCTCCTGCCTGGGTGCCAAACTGTCCCCCCGGGGTTAGAAAGGAGGTGCAGCTGGTCTTTTAACTACCCCAATCTAGGCACTTCTCTAATTGGATTACCTATAGCCTTTTACAAAAATAGAAGTGATCCTATTTAATTGTACATAACAGCATTTACAGCAAATAGCTGCTATTTTAACTGATTCATGTACATTTTATTTTAGTGGCTGCCCAAGTTCTGTAACCATTGCAAGAGACAACTCGCTAAACTTGTAAAACATTTTAACTTTATCTGATTTGGCTTTCATCTCTCACACTGAGTTGTAAAACACATTTTTCTTATTCACTAAGAGTGCCACAGACAGAGATTTGGTCTGGAGCCTGATCTACATGACAGCTGCTGAAGCCATGGACAAGAAAAACTGTATCTGAAATTGCAGGGAGCGGGCTGGGAGTGATAGCACCTGCAGCAACCAGGGGCTGCTGAGCTGGGTCAAGAGATATTGCCCTGACTATTGCATTTTATTCTCATGGCAGTAGCAGGCTGAGTGCACTGTACAGACTTCAGCAGCTCTGATTCCCCTATGAAGGGGACAGAGCCGACAGAGCCATTTCAGAGGTGCTGCTGCAGACTCAGATTACCCAAACTGACCTGGCTGATTTAATTCACTGTGTTAATACAAATAAAGAGCTGCTCCTGGTTCCCTCAGCCTCCAGGTGCAAATCTCCAGAGAGGGCACATCCTCGGATGGGAGGAACTGGTATTGCCCCTAATATATACCCCTTCACATCTTTCAACTTTTCTCTGTTTTTTCTCAGCCTTTCAGGAACAGCCATTCTTGCCTGGACAGGCTGGCTCCCTGCCAGTGGCCAGCAGGAGCTCTGGGGACATTCCCAGTTTTGGGTGTTTTTTTCAGGTGGTGCTTAATCACCAGCAAGATATGCTGATGATTGAGCATATTCCAGAACCTGGTGTTGTTCAAGAGAGATTTCAATTTGACAAAAATATTCTGCAAGGCTCCCAAGATCAGTCTGGGGTGCCTGCAGCTGCCCAGGATGGATATGGGGGGAAACAATTAAAAAAACTGTACACATTCCCTCACCCCCACTAAGATGCTAAGATGTGATTAATTTCAAAAGAAAGTTTCAATCCTAGCGATGATCCTGCTTCTAATGTGGCCACTGCCTTTGTGCTTACTATACGTAATGCCACTGTTTATGTTATCCACCCCGTCATCACACTAGGATTAAATCATGAAAAAACAGGACTCTATCCCTCAAAACATTGTGTGCATGAAATGTGAATGAAAAGTAACAAAAAGTAAACTTAGAATCCTATGTTACCCGAGAACAACTAAGATTCATTTGTGAAAGCAATACTATTGATGCTCAAGATGTGTGTCTTGGCACTGAGCAAAGTATTTGCCACTCCCAGATTAATCCAGTAACTAATCAGAAAACTGTGCTTGTGTATACTGGTGAAAGTTGTGTATATTTAAGAAATACTTATGTTTTTGTAAAAATCGATAACAATTATGTTATTTTGCCTTGTAGAAATCATTCTAATTTTTGTATTTGTAATTTTGTTAAGATTATTTGGTGTGACTTTTCGTATTTAGCACCAGTGACATCCCACCTGCTGATCAAAACCAATTACACAATGTATCACAGACTATCACCTACTCCTACTAGAATAGACCTTATATTAGTCAGACAATTAGTTAAACACCAAGACCTAATTGAAATCTTAAAGAAAATCCAGAAAAAGCAAACGGAAAACCCTAATTACTGTATACAAAAGAAATAACCAAAATTCTGCAAAGAATAAAAAAAATGTATAGGCCATCACTAGTAAGATGTAATCTTTAGATAGTCACCAACTGCAACTAAGATTTTCAATACATTGTATCACCCCATTGCAGTTTTATTGATATTAGTTAGAGTAAGTTTAGTGTTATCTTTTATATTACTAATTTAGAATTAGAGACTACTACAGCAAGTAGCAGTGTTAACCTCCTTATCAAGTGTACATAGTAAAGCACTAAAAGACACCTATTATCATAGAAATTTGTACTGAGTAAAAGAATTTACTCATTTTCTAGAAAAGGGGGGAATGAAAAATGGTAGAAATTTGAGTAGAAATCCATTTTGGATTTAGGTGAAGTGTGAATTATTTAGTCTGTAATTTGCTCACATAGATGAAATATGCTGTTTTAACTTGTTCAGTCTGTTAACTCTACTGTACCCAAGACTGCTTACCCTTGCAAAAGCCTGTGCTCACAAAACTGCCTCACACAAAGACAAAAAATGTGAACTCCAGGCTAAAAGGGAGCTAAGAGGGGCCCCCTTGAACCTTGAAGCAAGATAGAGCCAAAGCTGAGGCTGCAGGAGATGGTCAAGATGACCAGAAAGCTCTGTAAGAACTAATTGTAACAAGAAACTAGTAAAATGAATATGCATGAACCTATTGTGAAACCCTATGCATATGCACAAGTGAGGGAGATAAAAGAGACTCAGACTCTCAGGAGTGGCATGTCTTTTAAGGGGGCGATCCCACATGTGCCCAGCACTAAATAAAGATACATACCTACTTCCCAACTTTTACAAGTTGTAGAATCGTAGATTTAGTTTTTTCCACAGAGCACTCTAAGGATGTGAATCCTGAGCACAAACATTGTTTATCCCTGAGAATATGGCTGGGCAAAGAGACAACCAAGACTGACTTGCCCTTTCTATGTGTCTGTCTCTGTAAGCCCTGGGAGATCCTTTCAGATTTTTTAATAGTATTTAATGGACGTGGAGAAATGGTAGGAAAATAAGTAAGCAAGTAAAAAGATGGAAAGTAGGCAAGATAAGTCTTGCCAGAGGGGCTGGAGAGCAGAGGCAGATGGCATTTTCAAAGACTGTGCAGCACATACAGCAACTTCTGTGAAAAGCGGGCAAAAAAAGTGACCGCTGTTAGAGCTTGAGAGTGTTACACCTTAATCACCTTAACAGGACCTTTTAGTGGTCAACCCAGTGCAAAATGAGCCTTCCCTTTCCTGGGATTTTCTTTCTCTCAGAGGCTAAGTGGCTTTACATTTGTCTTTTGCACCTCTCTAAACCAACTGAGTAACCCTCTCTATAGGCATTAATCTTAAAACTTTGGTAATGTGAACTCAGAGTGCTCTCTCTCCTTTTCCTGTGTGCAGTTGTTGCATCCACAGTGACAGAACTCTGTTTAAAAGCCTTTTGGCAGACTTTGGGTGCCAACAGCCTTTTCAAAGTTTTGCTCCAGTTTCAAGCAGAGATTGAAAGATTCATGATTCAAATGTCAGATTTGTGTCTGCTCCTCTCCTTACATAACTTGCAACCACAAGTCATCATGCATGTACTACACCCACAGCCCCTTTTCTTAGCTAAAATAATACAATGTGCTTTGGGAGTTTTAAACTCTTCACCTCAGATGAGGGATTTAAGGATGTGTTAACAAAATTATCTGTATGAATGTTTCCTAAGAGGACTGAATCATCTGTCCATATATTCTCTTACAAAGAGCGTGGCTGTCAACATCTAAAGATGTTCTGCATTTCTGTCAGGAGCTTTGCTTTTATCAGAGGTAGATAAAGCTTGTACTACCTGAATTTCTGTTCATGTTAGTACATAGAAGATATTGTTTATACTGTTGGATTGTAAGATAGCTGGATAAAATAAAAATAAGTGTAAATCCCTACATTTTAGTCTGATTGTCCTCAGGCAGCAAAAGGGAGAATGAAACCATATCACATCTAAAACTTACCAACTGAAGATCTAAATGATAACTCTTATGGTCTGAGATGCTCCATGAAGGGCCTGGGTATCCAGACCAAAGGATGTATTACATCCCTCATTTAGATAATATTTTTAGCTTCTACATTTTTTTCTCTGCATGCTATAGTATAATAATCTTCTATTTTAAAAAATTAAGTTGTGCTAAGCACTTCATTTTCATAACACAAATGTTGGCCTTGGCAGACAATAGTCTATGATGGAGGTTTTCATTTACATCACCTTAATTGCTTAATAGCTTTTTAGTCCCTAACTTAGATCTGTAAATTTTCGTAGGAAAGAGTCTATGTAGGAATTGCCACTAAACAAACATAAAAGGCACCTTTCTATTCATCCTCTGAATGTTCACCTTCACTTGACAGCAACAGTGGGTTTGTATCAGCTTTCTCCCTGAATCAGGAAACACAGCCCAGTTTTCAAGGATTTCCTTTAGCCTGTCTCATCTTTCAGTATGATATTTTATCCACTTTCTAATTTTTATAGGATACTTCTCCCCACTATATATTCCAAGGGACTCAAAGTCTTGTGTAATTGAATTACCAGGTTTACAGAAAATCAGTTATAGACAAAATTGCCAAGGTGGGTGTGGGGAAAGAAGGAACATTTCAGCAAGATGTGGCCCATTATGCAAATTTGTCACCACATGCCATACATAATGAATAAACCTTGTTCTCTTAACACTTTGATTATAGACTATACAGACAATGCAAATTAAAATTCCTGCTGTTCCATAAAGCAAATGAGAGGAAATTATGTAAATTCTAACACATTAGATTGATTTGGTTGAAACAAAACCTGATCCACTTGATGTTTTAGGGGAAGAGCCACAATTACAATGATTGAGAAAGTGCAGTGTTAATGAAGTGTGTTATTACTTATCAATTCCTCCCCCTCTGGTACTGGCACGGCCATGAGCTCTGCCACTGCATCATCCACTGCCCACGCTGAGCTCTGGGGCACACACTGAGGCTGCCAGAAACCCCTGCTTGCACCAGGAACCCACAGGAACTCTGTGACTGACACCCAGGAGGGGTTTGTGTTCCCAAACAGGATCATGGAATGGTTTGGGGTGGAAAGGAACCTAAAAATCACCCCCTGCCACGGGCAGGGACACCTTCCACAAGACCAGGTTGCTCCAAACCCCATCCAACCCTTTTTGGCAATCCTGCCTGGCTGTCTTGGATGCTACTGGAAATCCTAACCAAGTAACTTCTCCTTGAGCAAAATAATGACCTTTCTGTGGCTGACTTCTCAGAAAATAAGGAATAGGATTTTCACCTGGTAATAAACTGACCATGTTTAGTTCATGGAAATTAAAAGCAAGATCTTTTGGTCCTAAAAGTTTCCTGTCCAAATTAAAGAAACTGAAAAATGGGACCAAACGGTTTTAAAAGCTTCAAACTAAACATTCTTCCAATAACAGTTGCCTGGGTTTTGTTGTAGGAATTTGGAATGTCTCTAAAATGGAGCTCAGTTGATTAAATTCTCTGACCTGTAGGGAACTGATGTGCACAGAGCTGATAGAGCTGTTCTACAATTAATCAATAGGTGAAGGTTACACCTTTACACCAAGCAGAGGAACATCTCTCCAAGCATTCTCTTGCCATTTTATACAAAATTCTCTGTAGAGCTCGTCACCAGTGAGCTGAATACTGCATTGCTATCTTAATTATTCACTGTGTTGTATAAAATAATTAAGTAGTTTATTTATCATATTTTGCATTTTGCAGCCCTACCTCTAAAATATTTCCATTGCATTTTTAAAGAAAAAAATTTCATTTGCAAAAGAATCTGCATCATTAGAAATTTGTGGCTCTTATCTCGCAGGTAAAGACGAGCAGGTGGAATGAGCCACTGTTTTGTTTTCTATTTAGATAACTTTTACATCATTCTCAGAAACAATTGTCACTGCACATAGTAACTGCATTTGTTTCCTCTCTCTGCTGATTTGTCTCCCACTAATTTATTTTGGCTCCTGCTGAGACATGAGGAAGCACAGAGACATCTCACTGCCTTCAGCAGGAGCTTCACACACAGAACTGGTGCAGGTTGTGAATAAAATACATCTAAAACCAGGGCAGCACAGGCAAGGAGAGAGCTTTTATGCAGAAATGACGTAGCACATAAACACACAACACACACACCGAGGCTGGCACTTACCAGAAGAAATTCTAGTATTTTATCTTTGCTCCATGAACAAGGAAACAACAGGGGTCAGGCCCCAGCTGCGAAAGAAAATTTGGCAGACCGAGAAAAGAGAATGTTAAAATGAAAAGAGAAGGGAAAGATACAAAGGAGTTCATCTCTCCTAGAAATAAAGCGACATTTAGTTTTGCGAGCGGAGGATCCATTCTGGTGGCAGCACACGCTTCTCTGCTACGGCTGAAGTTTTAAAAATGTCAGTCCATTTTCGGCTCATTAATTGTGAACTATCGCTGCCGCTGTGAGAGGCACAGGGAGCGCTGGAGCTGAGCTCCGCTGCCTCAGCCCGAGCTCCCCTCCCCTCCCGGAATTTATCCCGGCTTTTGGCCGGGATGCCGCGGAAGCCGCCGCCCCCGCACAAGGGTGCCCAGTCTAATTGCGACGTGCTAATTAGAATCTCAAAGCGTGACGCGGTCAGAGAGCCACTCAGAGCTTGGCACAGAGGGATCTGCAACCCAAAATGCGAAACATCGCCCAAAACTGAGGAACGGGAAAAACAACGGCAACTAAGTGGCTGTACAGGAGCGGGAGCTGAGCATTTCAGCGTGGGACAGATGTTTTCTTACATAAAACAGACACAAAGAATCACAGCGGTAAATATCTCACCCCACAGGAATCATCTTAATTTCCAGCTCACAAAGACATTAGAAAGCTGAGTCTCTCCACATTAGCTTTTACTTGAATTCTTTGACTTCCCACTGCTTTGTTTATAGGAACAGGCTCTCTTTGATGTTGGAACATTAGAAGGAGTGAAACAATAAATTTCTCATATTCTAATATCCAGCCATCCCGAGCTTGTTCAATGACCCCTTGATTCATGAAGGCAAATAATTAAATTACCTGAGCTTTGATTAAGGAGTGGCTGCAGTCCCTCTTTGATGTCGATTGTGGCTGTCTGAAGCTCCACACAGATAACTGGCCCACACGAGGTTTAACCCTTTGGGCACCAGCAGCAGACTGCAGGCAGTGTTCTGGCATTCCAAAGTGAGCCCCACAGCATCATTTGGGAATGCTGCTCCAGAAGGAGCACAGGAGGCATGGCAGGTCCAGGAGGATCCCTGTACCAGACTTGATGGGATGTTCATCGAAAGGCTGAACCTCTTTCTTCTAAACAAGCTGAAATTATTTCCCAGGCAAGTCAACCTGTCTTAAAAGCATTTTTTGAGAGCTGCTCTTTGGATGGCACGACACTGAGACATAAAAATGCTGCTGAGAAGCAGAGGGGTTTGCCTTGGTAGTACAAGAGATTTCACCATGTCCATGCTTCCCAACTATTCACCCCCAAAAAAATGGGGGTGAGCATAGACTCCTCTAGTCAAGTGAAACAACACTTCTCAAATAGGAAAATCAAGTAGATTTAAGCCTTCCCTCTCCTCAAATACAAGCACCTGGATGAATTAATCTGTGCCATGACCAAATCAAAGCCCTGGTCGTGCTGCCTGCAGAAAAACAGAAACTACTCAATGCAGACACTGTGCTCTCAGCTGATTTGCCATTCTGAATATGATTACTGAGAGAATTCCTCCACATAAATGAGGAATCAGGCTCCTCTTCATTCATTCTAAGATTCTTTCAGGATATGAGGAGGTTTCTAAAAGAACGTAATTAGAAGGCATAATTAATGTATAGCAATCTCTCACTCAGTTCCCTACACACTTCCAACAACACAGCCATGGACACACCCCTAGTTTTAGCAGCAGCCCCATGGATGATGGAAGTGACCTCACTAGGCTACTGAGATGCAGCAAAACCAGTTCTGCAACAGGACTTTTTCTGGTCTGTCACGGCAGAAAGGCATCTGTCTTCCACAGCACAGCTGGGGAAAGGATCCCTGTCACGCAGAGTGACATCTCAATTCATAGGATACAGGCTGCAAAAAGCATAACGAGCATGCCTGCCTTCCCCTAGATAACATGCAAATTATTTTGGGGCATGAGGACGTAGGAAATTCATTTATTTACATTAAAATGCTTGATAAGTTATTAAAAAGTTGGGATGTTTCTTATTTATTGGAAAATAAAACTTGGGGCCTTCTGTAAAGCCCAGAGGGGAAATGTGTATAATGAATTGGTAAGAATGAGAAAAGAAGTCAATGTACACACAATTTTATGCATTTTCCATAAAGCCAAAGGAGCTGCACATATAACCAACGTGAGAAATGGGAAATCTTCCTCTTTAATCTTCCTCTTTGAGCAAACACTCCTGGTAACACCAGTGAAAAGTGTTAAAGGAGGAGCTGCTGATCTCCAATTCAACAAGCAATTAGCATTCATTAACTCAGAGTAATAAAATGCCCAAGGCAATTATGGGTTAAATATAGTATGCTTTAAAGAACATGGAAACAGTTAAAATACCAGCTTTACTCCAATTTATTTTTAATTATTTCATTTCTAGTAAAAATGGATGTGATTTCCAGATGGGAGATACCTCTAGGCAAGAACATTCTCCTTCTCTCCTCCAGTAGGCAAAATCACTAAATACCAATGGAAAAGTCTTTCGTAGACATAATTTACATTATTTTCTTAATAAAGTATCAATGATCTTCTGTAAATTTTTTCGGGGAAAAAAAAAGTAAATAGAAGTTTAAAGTCCTGAGTTTTTGTAGCTCTCCTATAATGTACAACTTCCAAGAAATTACTTGCTGCTTACTAATTTCTGAAGGGAAGTACCATAAAGGCTGAGCTGTTCCCCAGACTGTTTGTGGGGATAGTCACGAGCAGGATTTCACAGCTCTGTGATCAAAATACAGAATTGCATCCAGTCTCTCAGTAGCACAGTCTGGTCGGAACCCTCAGGATGCCTGGAAGGCAGAAATCCCAGGAGCACCCTCCCTGACCTCCAGCTCATCCCAAAAAAGCCGAGGTAAGGACAACGAGCAGCTGCAAATTTTGGTAAATCTTGGTAGATCTGAGAGTTGGAACTTCCTCTGCAGAACTGGTTATTTCAGCCCAACTCACTTTGCGTTCAACTTGATTGGATAATTAAACACCCATTAGTGCAATTTCATCCATTTGATGGAGTATTCAGAGCATTCCTAACACTGGTAGGACCAAAACCTGGCTGGGCCCTGGGATGCACAACGTCACTAAACTCAAACACAAACTCAGTGTAACCATCAAAACTCCCTGAAATGGCACATCGAGGGTGCTGCTCAATAATCCCAGTGTCAATGAATAACCCCATGGACTCCAGCACCACTTCTCTGCTTTAGCTCAAGTTCACCAGTCTGAATTTAACCACAAAAGTGCAGACATTAGATAAACAGGTTCAACTCACCCACTCATAGAAATAATTTTAAAAGGCTGCTAACCACAATAACAAAGTTCTGAGTATGTATTAACCAAGGTGGATATTCCCTGTGCCGTCCAAAAGTACAAATCCACACTGAAGGGCACAAGAAGGTGGAACTCAATGTCAAGTCCATGCCATGAGGAAAAAAATCAGCAATTTGAGTTTTGACTTTTGATTTTCCTCATGTGTTTTGACTGCTCCTTTAAAGCCCAAGTCAGCAGCCACTTGGTAATTTGTGATGCTCCAGAATGACAGCACATCACTGCAGCCTGGAGTGAATCCTCGTGCTACCTTTTCCATGGAGTCCATCATGTCCTAGTTCCATGTGACAGCTGCATATTGCACTTCTCTAGTGAGGCAGCAGGGCTGGTTCCCACTTCCTCTCTCAGCACCGTGCTCAGGTATTTCTCAGATCACGCTCTTGCCTCATTTCAGTGGGGTTTTCTTTGTCATGAAGTAAATAATTATTGAAGTCATTGAATGTACTGAGACTTAATTTTAGCTGCTCCCAACACTTTGACATCTACTGAGACAAACACATAGACAAATGAGCTTTTGCTCTTGGATACAAAAAGTGAAATAATGTCAGCAGAAGGTCACTGGACATGAGCTCCAAGCTCACAGTGAGGGGTGTGATTGCCCTGCAGGCTGGACATGGAAACCTTGCTTAATTCAGGGGGTAGCAAGAGTCAGAGGAGAAAGCAAATGTTGGATAAGCCTGACCCAAGGAAGCTGAGAAGAATGTCTCCACTTTTGAACAGAAGTGGAGCTGCCTGAGTAACGGAGAAATATGAAAATAAAAAAAGAAAGGTCAGAAGAGGCTGCTGTACCTGCTAAAGGTGAGGTTATGGTAGGGCAGAGCAAAGTTTGCATTGCAAAGTGGGAAAGTCTGGGGGTGAAACGGTCACTGAATATTGGATTTAGAGCTGCATGGGGAGAGCAGGATCTGACAAACTGAGGGGCAAGGAATCTCATCCACACCTCAGCAGGGTGAGTGAACTCCAGCTGAAGGTGGAGGAACCTCAGAGACCCTGAGCCAAGGCCAGGAGCACAGGCAGGACTCCAAGGGCTCAGAGACATCAACCTCAGCTGTTGTACATGGTTTGTTGTGAGCCAGGTCATGCAGATGCCCCAATTAGCTCTGAATGCTCCAAATCAGCTTTGTTTGTCCAGGGCAGTGGACTATGACCTGCAGCACAGGGTTGGGAAGCACTGAGCAAGGGATCAGCTAAAACCAGTTGCACTTACAGGGCTGTAGCCAAAGCACCACAGAAAACCAGAGATCTCGAAGAGGATTTGTAACTCAATACTTGAAACATGAACATAATGAATTTATAATTTTTTCATATAAATATTACAAAATTAATAATTTTAAGGGCAGAAAGAACAGTTATGACCTACAGGCTGTCTGACCTATAGCCACAGGTATTGCTACCTAATCAGCCCTTTTGTATGTAAATGACAAATTGTTTGCATGCAACTGCCACTGCCTGCTCTGTTTTCTTCTTGCTTTAGAAAAAGAAATGCTTTGGAAATTGTCACCATGCTAAAAAGAATTGAAATGCATACTAATCAGCCATATTCTCCCAGCTATACCAGCTATAATTGGAACAGTAACTAATAAAGAGGCAACAATCAGCACTGGACAAAATTTTCTATTTGAATCAGAGCCCCAAGTAAAATTATTTTTCAGCCGCTTTTCAAAATTTTGGAACCTCTTACGTCTGGAGAAATTGGGTTTGAAACTGTGAATGAACAGTGTCTTTTCACTAATGTGAAATATTGAATATCTCTGGAATTTCAATTGCAAGAAAAATATTCTGAAAGAGAATGGGAAGGAGCCATTATCATAAAAAATGTCTGTTCTCTGTGTGCACTGGGTAAATGTTGGAGTGATTCTCAGTTCCACCAGGTTGCTGATCCCTGTGGCTCATGCAATATGGAATGGGAGGGTTTGATCAGTGCCCTGGACATGCTGAATTAACCTGGCAGCATTCAGCTGCTCTAATATTGCTCCTTCCTGGAAAACAGCTCACAGCCATCCCTGCCTGAACAGGAAGTGCCCTGAAAGCACGAAATGCACTAAAACCTTGTCTTGAATGGTGATCTACCATGAGCTGAATGATGCTGAGAAATCCTTAACTGCACCAGTGTGTGGTCAGGTCTCTGAAGGGAGCACTGCTCTGAGGAGGTTGAGATTGAATACTAGAATTGAATCCCAACATTTCAACTGTGTTTTCTATTCTAATGAGACCTTTCTTAATTTCTAAATGCCATTCAAAGTCCTGTATTTGCCTCAGGACTCTCTTTATCAAATTAAACTATGTCAAAAAATTAAGGATAAACTTTTTGAATGGCTTTTTCCTTGAGCAATATAAAGGTTGCAATTTTTACCTGTTGCTTCCATCAAAGTTTTCCAGTCATCTCTATAAATGAGTGTACAAAATGCACATAAGATGCAGGCAGGTCTGTGACTAAAAAGATCTGGAAACCCTTATTTGGAGGCTGGCATAATTACAGGTATTTTGCTTGGGCAATGAAAATACATTTATTTTTGGTTCAAATACCAGCCAGCTTTGCACAAGCTCTATTTCTTTTGTTTGTCTTGCAATGTCTATACACATACACACACACAAAAAAAAAAAAAAACCCAACCAAAAAAAACCAACCAAAAAAACCCAAAATCAAACAAAAATTCCTTAGTTGATAAAAGATGAAAGGAGTAACAGAGTTATTCATTCAGCAGCCAAGATCAGTGAGATAATTACTTTAAATCAAGAAGGGGCAGACCATTTAAATTTATTACTTAATGCTGACACATGCATGTATTAATAAAACAGTTAGCATTAATGGAAATAGGGTTTAGTCTCCTGATTCCAATAGAGCCATCATTTCTGCTTTCCACTGAACTGATGACTTAGCCTTGGCAGAATGATATGTATGCATGTATTTAACTATTCAACTTAACCACTGAGACCAATTAATGTGTTTCTGAAGTTTGGTTTTATTTAAAAGTATATATCAGCAGCCTCACTGGGATAAAAATTATGTTGAACCAGAGTTTATATGGCAGCAGTTTAACCTGAAGCCTGACTCTCTCCCTTGGAACATCTGATGTAAAAGGAAGAGCACTAAAATGTAGGGCAGAAGAAGCAGCCCTTCAATGGGATTTGGCTTCCCAGGCTAGCACAGACTGTGTGACTAGGGGCTGGTGTGGAAGGGCACAGCACTGATTTACTGCCTGTCTGGGTTTGGAGGACAGGATCCAGGGATAAACCTGACCCAGCCAGGCTGAGCTCGAGCTGGGCACAAAAACCTGCACCAGGTGCACCATACAAAGACAGGAGAGTTAAATGCTCGATGCTGTGCAGCTCACAAACACAAAAACTCTGTTTTCAAGGGTTTTTGAATAAAATTCCTCCTGCTCATCTCTCCAGTGTTCCCCTGCATGGGCTGGTGTCCTCACAGTATCACTGGGGGCTCATGGCAACAGTGCCAGTCTGCACCAACACCATTTAACGAAACCTTAATTGTAATTACTGTCTAGACAGACATTTCCTACAGCTGACATTGACATATCAAAGTCCTGTCCAATTTTGTCTGCATTATCGTGCTCCATGATCCCTAATTTCTGTTAGTGTATCTATAATGTAGCTACAGTCTACCTGTTGATGAATAATTAAACATCATTATAATAATGAATTATATTTGGAAACCTCTTGCTGTTCACCAATCACTCTGGAAAGTCGTGGCTCCTTTTTCACATTCGGTTACTTGGTCCTTTTCTTTTAATCCATTTACATTGATTTCTACTACTCCAACTCTGCCTGCCATTGCATTCCAATTAAGAATTCTGATGAACTCTTGCTGATTCTTGCCGAAAGGAGAGGACTCTCACTCATTGCCAAACTTTGGAGGGAAAAAAACAATTAACCACACACACAAAACCCCCTTAGAATTCGCTTCAGCCAGCACTTCAAAACCGAGGAGCTAAATGATGGCTGGTGGAGCCAGCAGCGCTCGGTGGGAAGGGGATGCCTGGGAGCCACCGCAGCACCCACGCCCTGATGGAAGGAGCCCGATGCCTTTGTCAGGCAAAAAGGGCCTTAATGTCACCTTCCCCCCGGGCACTGCTCAGCAGCGCGGCTGCCGGCTCCACACACTCGTCTCTGAATTCCTGCCGGCTCGCGAGGCACCGCTGGTGTCCCTGCTGGTGTCCCTGCTGATGTCCCCGCTGATGTCCCTGCCGTGCGGGATCTTCTCAGGAGAGCCTGGAGCAGCACTGGCAGCTCGAAGTTTCCCTCCCAGTCTGAGCACAGGGCGCAGCTGAAGGGCTGTTCCCTGCCCTGCAGCACAGAGGATGAGTCTCTGTCACTGACAGGTCTCCTGTGACCTTTTCCCTGTGCAGGAAATGTGCCCTCCTGTGCAGGAGCCACTGACACTCTCACCAAGGGTTGTTTCTCCAAGGTAATTGTTAATTGATAGTCTCAGGCCGTTGACAGAAAACAGTACGGCTATCATGGCACTGTGCTGCCTGGCTTTGGCATCAGTTGTAGGCAAGAACTTGGATTAGGTGCATTAATGAACTCCTCTGGCTGCACCCAGTGGATGTTCTGCAATTTTGTAGAGTTCTGCACTGTTACATATGCTATATCCTTCTTACACACAGCAGTGTGGTTGGTGTGAGACAAATCAAAGATCCAGTCTGTAGGAACACCCCAAAGGGGATGCCTAGAAGACATCAGAAGAAGGCAGCTGGGATAAGCCTCTTTCCATGCCTACAATAATTCCAAATCTGATCATATATGTCCTTGCTGGTCAGCATCCAGCATGGATGGGCTTTGGAACAGCCCAGAGCAGAAGGTGTCCCTGCCCACGGCAGGGGGTGGCAGGAAATGAGCTTTAAGGTCCCTTCCGACCCAAACCATTCTGTGATTCTGTGGGTAGTAACAACGCCTTTTGTATTTCAGGGTGCTGCGAGATATATGGAAGTGATTTGGCCCATTTTGCTTTTCTAAGTCCTTCAGCTGTAAGCTCCACTGACCTGGATGTGAATAGATAAAACTAGTCCAATTTGGCTTAATATGTCTTTTTTTTTTTTCTCCTATCAAGGATGTCTTTATAAGATATCTCAAACCCAACAACACCTCTGAAAGAAAAAAAATTTGTTTCGCTGTAAAATTTTTTTCCGCCCTTGAACTCTTGGCATGGAATGAACTGACACTGCCTTTGAAAAGGGACGAAAGAGCGAGCAAAAACCCTTCCGAGGGGGGTCCGCGCTCTTATTCCACACTCAGCCTCCAGCTCTGGAGTCAGCTTGTCTGCAGACAAGCCGCACTTCCAGCATCCCAAAACTCCTCCGCCAGAGCCAAGACGGTGCTGCGCGGCCGCAGGGGAGGCGCTGCCGCGGATGGAGAGCTGATAAAGCCCGGGGAGCGGGGCGTGATTCCGCGGGATGCTCCCGGTGCGGAACGGCCGGCACGGCGCCGGGAACACGCGGGGCAGCACTGCCCCCTGCTGCCCGCCCGCCGCAGCGCACCGCAGCCCGGCCGCGCCAGCCCCGCGCCCCGCGGAGCAGCCGGAGCGATCCGAGCCCTCCTTCCGCGGGGATAACGCACGCCGCGGATCGCTTATCTCGCAGTCCGAGTCCTCGGCGTCAAAACCTGACACAGGGCTGCCACATTTTCTCCTAAAATACTATAAAGTGTTTTACTCCATGTCCAGCATGTGTCCGAGCAGATGGGTACAGTGCTCCTTGACCGGTAAGTGACAACGCGTCTGGTCTTTGTATCTAACGTACAAAGATATCGATGGCATAAAATGACCATAAAGTCCTCTTAGTTCACCCAGACAAAGCGCCCGACCCAATCTCCATTTAAATCAATGGCCACCTTGTAATTTCTGTCCCCAAGCCTTGGGTTGGCCCCAACAAAGAAACAATGAAAGCTGAAGTGCCATTAAAAACATAAAAATTAGTATGGCATGGGAAATTATACAGAGATTTTCGATTAAAATACTGGTAGAAAAACTCAGACACACAAAGTCCAGGAAGTATGTTGCTAAACTGCTTCAAATAAATTGATTCCAGATGAGACCTCTTCTCACACACTGAAGATATTTCGCTAAGCACCCAGCTCACAAAATGGCTTCAAAATTCAGTTAGGGGGTTCACCAAAAAGAAGATATGCCAGTTTGAATTGTGAGATGACTTGACATTTCTATGATGTCTGAGCTAGAAATAGCTTCTATTGTGGAATTCTCATCACTCAAAGGTTTGTTTGGCAAGTTATGCTGTTATGTTACAGCAGTTGCGGAAAATAAGAATATTAGTCCCAGTCTACTGTAACTCTGAACTTCACATATGTTCCTTACACTAAATTAAATATGTCAGATGTTGTCAGAATAGCATATTAATTGAAGCTGAAATCACATTATACACTTTAAAGCATTTTATCAGATAAATCACAGAAATCACTCCAATCTTTGCAGTTTCCCCATATTTTTATGCAGAAGAAAAATTAATTTAGCTGCCCTATCTCTCAATCAACCATTTCTATACATATTTTCCTCTGAAACTGCTGCTGATAAATTGCAATGACTTATACCCTGGCATGTCCTATTGTAGCAGCGTTTCTGCTAATGAAGTAATCTAGTTCCTACTGATTTCTTTGGACAGGCAACACTTATAATTGTAGCAAAGTTAAATCTGATGTGGAGAAGCCTATAAATAGCATTCTCTGTCCATGCTCATTCTCTGATGTGCAAGGCTGGGGTGAAAAAAAAATCCTATTTCAGGGCCTAAGAACAAAAGCCTGCCAAAGAAAGATGTCCTTTAGGTAAAATTTTCCTAAAGGATTTCCAATTCTTTTACTGAATATCTTGTTCTTAGTTCTGTAACTTTATTTTGTTTTCTGCAAGAGGCAGGAGAACTGCTTTTGAACTGCAGCCAGGAAGTTCTGTTTTCTAGAGCACAGACTTTTCTAGACTCAGAACCGTGCTCCAAGAACACCTTGTGTGTTAAGGCATGAAGCTCAGACCAGACCTCCTGCTCCCCATTTCCCCGTGCTCTCACTGTCCCTCTCCCGGCCACAGGAACTGTGCAGCCCTGCCAGGGATCTGCTGCTCCCGAGCGATCATCTGCAGCTCCCCTGCTGTGGACTCGCGCATATCTCTGCGTGTAAAACCAGCCAAAGGACCGAGCACAAGCATCGATTTGTGCTCCAAACCTCAGCGGACAGACCTGGCTGAGGCAGATGTCAGGTTAATTATTGCAGGACTTCTACAGTGAAAGGCAATTTATTCATTGGGATCCGCTAGCCAGCGTGGAAAAAGAGAACAAAGTATTTACCTGGAGAATCACACAGACTTTGGAAACAACTGAGGCAGACGGAAGAGCAAGGAGGGGGAAAGGAGACAGACATCCAGCAGTGCCTGAATGCGTGCTTCCCTGCTCCTGAGCCCGGCGGTGCCTCTCTTGTTCAACAGTTCCATTATTAAAGAATTCAAAACATTGAATTTCTTAATAGAGAGGCACGGAGTTTGTGAAAACCTTATCGTATCACCATCACAAATCAACAGAAAGAAAGTCTTTCCCAGGGACTTGCTAGTAATTAGAACGTGAAAAAGAAATGAGCATTCTCCTCATAAAGGGCCAATTTCTGAATTAGTGACCTCATTTACTAAAGAGGTTCCTTTGTCACAGATATCTGGGTAGGTAAATACTGTATTACACAGCCACTCTGTCCTTTGTAGCAGCGGTACAAAGAAGCTCTCCCAGCATCTACTGGTTCTCTCCTCACCAAATGAATATTTAAAAAGTAGACAATAAAGGGGGACTTCTATAGGAGGTGAAGGCACTTGTATCATGATGTCAGACTGCTATATGTGCTCCTGAAGGGCTGCACAGGAAGCACTTTTATTCTGAACTTAATGGTATTTATGGGGACTCGCAGCCTGATCTATTTTACCTTCCTTGGGGATGTGCTTATGCATGCATCACCCAGGAGCCCAATGCTTTTTGGACTAGCCCGTGTTAGAGACAGATACCATTTTGGTACCTTGTGAATAGCAATGCGTTTGAAAGCCAACAAAATAATTAAATAAATAAATAAAGGGGGGAGGGGGAGGAAGAGGGGGGAAGGGTATAAATCAAAGTCTTTGCCTTTTTCATTCTGGCTAGAATATCCTTCATTTCATGCACTCCTAATTCCTGCATATCCATTTCGTGCCTGGAAGCTACAGCGCAAGCAAAAGATTTTCAGTTCGGGGCTTTCGGCATCTGCTTCTCCGGAGGAACATTTTAAAACGGCCAAACGCTCGCCCTCCCCCTCCCCGCCCCCGAGCAAGAACTGAAGGGAGGGGAAAAGAGAAAAAAAAAAAAA
>VXAX01001307.1:239800-255393 GCA_013399835.1 Leptocoma aspasia | reverse complement strand
AAAAGTTCCTCAGGCATTTCTGGATGTGGAAAAATCTTGGTCTCTTACAGCTCACAGCCAGAGGCTGCTGAGGCCAGAGGCCAGGCCTGGATGTGGAGGGGGGAACTCTTTCCTTCTCAACCATGCCTGCCCCACAGCTGCTCCTCTCCCACTCCCCATTATCCTCACCTACAGTGATTCCCAGGTGTGCCTGAGCTCCGTGAAGGCAGGGATCAGCACCCCGAGTCCGTGCACCCACCCACACCCAGAGGCAGCTCACAGTCCCCTCACACCCACACAGGCACAGGTGAGCCTGCAAATCCCCTCTGATCCACCAGCATCCACCGCGCCCCACCCGTGTGAGCCTGTGAGCACAGCCTGTGCCATCTGTGTGGCTGTGGAACAGGGCAAGGAAGGATGTAACATGTGGCCCCTCCAGAATAAGGATTGCATTCGCTGCTGGAACAAACCTCGTACCTCTTTGTGAAGATATTCCGCCCATCCTCAGGCAGCCCATCCCTCTGCTCATTCCCCAAGGCAGCACTGCTGCTGCTCTGGGACAGCACCACCCGGCCCTGGAGGACAAGGCTTTTATATTCTGTGGTTAATCAGCTCTGCCAATAACTCCAGGCAAAGGGAAAAAAAAAATTGGCACAAAAGCTGCCACTGTACAAACAAAGAATTTGGAAGGAGGAAAGCTGATAAACAATGCATCCTTAGGAGGCTGAGGGACACTGGATGTAGCACAGTGGAGCACTAAGTCATAGAATTGTTTAGGTTGGAAAAGCCCTGTAAGATCACCAAGTCCAACTGCTCTCCCAGCACTGCCAAATGTACCACTAAACCCTGTCCCCAGGTGCCACATCCACATGTCTTTGAGTGCTTGAGTCACCACTTCCCTGGACAGGCCCCTGACAACCTTCTCAGTGAAGAAATTTTCTCTAATAGCCAATCTAAACCTCCCTTGGTGCAGCCTGAGGCCATTTTCCCTTGTCCTGTTTCTTGTTACTTGGGAGAAAAGTCTGACCCTCACCTGGCTATGACCTCCTGTCAGGGAATTGTAGAGAGCTCTGAGGAGAGGGAGCCTCCTTTTCTCCAGGCTAAATAACCCAACCCAGCCTGATGGCAGCCTGGGGCAAACAGCAAGAGCCTGCTGGCTGCAGAGCTCGGGCTTGGAGAATTAAGGACAAAAACTGCTTTCAGAGCGTGGTTGAGAGTTGCCATTTCAGCTCAGAAAGGCCCAGGGATGGGTCTGGGTGTGCCATGAGCAGGGAGGACTTCTACTCATCCGAGGGATGGGACTGGAGCACAGACACAGCCCCAGGGCCATGCCTGGGGACCTGTGTGGCTGGACAGGGTGAGACACAAGGGCAGCGGCCGTGGGTGGGACAGCCAGGAGCAAAAGAAACACCCCAGAGACTGAGCTGAAAGCAAGAGGTAACAGCACAGCAGAGTAATTACTACTGAAGGTCTAAGGGCTTTATTTTTGTAGGAATAGGGCTGTGGGACTAAGACAACAGGTTTTAAGAGTGGGTTTTGAGAGAGAATTCAAAGAGCAATAAAGGCCATGAAGAAATGAAACACGCAAAGGATCGCTTGAGAATCTTTAGGGAGATGTGGAGTCTTTAGGGAGATGTGGATGAGGAAGGAGGGTGGTGCACATTAATTTGGAACAGTTTTGTCAAGAAATTGGTTTTGGACAGAAAATATGAAAGTCAAGTATGTCCCAAAATTGATTATACAGACCCAGTCCAAACATGTTGCCTTCAATGGACACCGGTCAATCTCCTGGTGATGGTGAAAGAATTACAATTTAGTTTTGTCATGGGTACCTGGCAGTACAAGTGAGCTCTGCTGTAATTAACACCAAGCTGAGACCTGAGAGCTGGCAGAGGAGTTTTTCCCTTTTCCCCTTCTCCTGCTGATTCTAGCACCGTAGCAGCAGGGATGACTTTTGTAATTCCCTTTTTTAAACTGCTGAGATCAGATTTTTTGAATATAAAGGAAATGTGAAAGCAATTTCAATCTAATTAAGCATATACAATAGGTACCCATAATATTCTCTAGTCAAAGAGCATATTGATCTATAATGAAAGGTTTCATTAATTCCATTCAAGGATGCACGTTAACAAATGAGTGCAGTAACATCTGATCTGGAGAGAGCCTTGTATCTTCCCTTCCTTCTGCATTGAAATCTCAGCATAAACTAATCAGATTCTGCTCTTTTTTTTCTCATTTGTTCATCTTCCCATAGGATCTATGGATGGATGGTCCTTATCTGCAAACAAAATTGAAGCAAAACTTCTGCTGGAATCTGTTTGCACCTCTGGCTAAGTCCCAAGGCTGATTACCTGAATAACCACTGTGGAATTAATTTCACCTACCTTAAACCATTTTAAATTTGAGTCTCTAACAGGATGTCGGTAGAAAAAGTCCAGTCAATGTCAATAAACAGTCCCTCTAACGGGGACAGGCCATAAGCTGGAGATGCCTCTCTGTATCCCAAAGACAACTTCCTCACTAAAATCCTATCTACAGCCATCTGCCAGCCAGAGAAGAAGAGGCAGGACCTGCTTTTTCTGTTGAACACTGAAAAGGAGAGGTGCTCAAACCAAAATCAGCCTGTAATGCTGATAAATGGCGACATTTGGAATATTCCCTTCAGCCATGCAGTTCCCATTCTGGCAGCTCCAAACTGCCATGCCATCCTTCCAGGAGAGCATTGCACAGGGAATGGCAGCAGGTCACAAAGGAGGCGTGGGCAGGGAGGAAGGGCAGCCTGGAGGGGCTGCAGAGCTGCCCCATGGATTTCTGCCAGTGTTTCTGTCACAGCCTGCCCAGGCCACATCTTGATATTCCCAGCATGCACAGAGACAGGGAAAAGGGATTTGCTCCTCCCCATTTCTGCCTTTGGTGACTCCCCACCTCCACAGCCCTGGGCTGGTGGTCACACTATGAATGGCATGTTGAACCAAGCTAAACTCAGTGTCACATTCACTAGTGGGATGTCTTTCTAAATACAATTGTCAGCTCTCTTCATAAAATGTTAGATGCACTCCCAAAAATCAGGCTGAGCTCTCCTGCTGCCAAGGAAGGCATGGGGAGCAGCAAGGGAGCACACTGAGCCCTGGAATTAGCATTTCCAGCTGCTTGAAACCTGGAGTCAGAATAAAATCAGTGTCAGACATAAATAAAGGAAGTTTATACATGTTTTAAACAGTATTTGTTTTTGCATATCCATGTATTTAGGTTAAGAACATCTGTGATAACAAATCTGTGAAACAAAAAAAAAAAGGTTTCTTTTCTACTGTGGGTTTACAGAATCTGAAGTTTTTCAAAATTATGCTTATTGCTAGATAAGTTAAGCCATTTTTTGTTTGAAGAGAAGCTGGCTGCTTTGTTTTCTAAGCACCTAAATGGATACATACACTTCTGCTAATTATTGTTCTAGGAAATTTATAAAATTTTATAAAATTTTATATAAATAAATTATAAAATCTGAGTTTATAAAATAAGGGTAAGAAAGTTGCAAGTTTAAGTTGGACATTTGCATTGGGGTGCACGAAAAAGCTCAAACTGTGAACTTCAAGAACTGAACTGCAAAAAGCCTTTAGCAACTCAAAAGAATTTATCAGTACCCCATTTACTCACCAGTTTGAGCACATCTACACAGGGAGTAGGAAAGGAGAAACTTCTTTCCGTCTTTTGACCCTGTTTTCTGCAGCCCCCCCCCAGCCCTGTTTGGCTTTTCCAATGCACACTCTTCCCTCTCAGCTCCCTTTAACAGACCTGCAATTTCCTTCACTTTTCTTCTCACCTGGAAAATATTAAAGATTTAAGAGGCACATGAGTGGCATATTGCTATCTGCAGGAGCTGGGAGCTCAGGAAGGAGCAGGAGAAGCAAGGTTTTATAGGAAAAGATATTCCACAAAATCAGAACAAAGTTGTTTGTTCAAAATGCCCTTCAATTTCAGTGTCATTTTGCTAATGAAACAAAGCACAATTTGAATCCTATGTGGAGACATGAAAGGTGGCCAGGATTGAAGGAGAAAAAAACCCTTGTTCTTAATAATGCTAAAAAAGGAAAATTAATTAAAGCCACAATACCAGCCCAGTGAGAAGACAAGTGTGTAAAAAGAGTATAACTAACAAAAGTGTTTTTCTTGTGGCAAGGAAGCAAGACTTTTACACCATAAATAATGAACAGCTCAAAGCAGCTGCTACCTAAAGCCATTTCTTCCAATAACAAATGTCTACCTTGTTTACTTGAAAAAGGTTAAAACAAAGGCAAAACCACCAAGGTTAAAACAAATATGCACAAAATAACTGATACATGATCTCCACAAAGTTAGCAATGCAAACATTTTCCGGAGGTTAGACTTGAAGCATTGAAACCTAGAGGGAAAAGGAAATTTTGAAGTGGGAAAAGGATCACAGTAAAAACAAACTGAACTATGGAAATAGTACAATGATAAACAGGGTTTGGGGGTGGTTTTAAATTTCAGACGTGCACACGGAGCATCTTGCAAGCCCGCAGGCTACACTGATAAACCGTCAGCTGGAAACACCTATCCCAAGTGGAACAGCTATTCCATGGAGATGAAGATCCCTCTTGTCAGCCAAACTCAGGTGTCCAGGCTCAGGCCACAGAACCAGTACCTTCCTGCCCACAAAAGACAACAGAATGGAGTCCAGTTTCATTTAGGCTGCAGTAGAAAAAAGCTTATTTTTCTCCAGTGTTCAGAGACCTTATAAAGCTGGGTCTGTTTGCGTTAAGGCTTTGGTGGGAGAGCTTCCTTCATGACTTTGTTTTATAAAATCTGAGGATGTTTGGCAATGTATGGACATTGAAACATTGCTGTCACTGAGCTTTGAGATCATCTTGCCCTCATACAATCCTCTGAATCTTTTGAGCCTATTTTATTCAGTTTTATGATGTGGTAAGTGGCTGTTGTGAATGCAGCAGCATTCTGGCCATCATTCCATTTCCTCATCTCTGCTGGGAGGCAGTGGAGGCCAGGCAGGACTGGGCTGGTCAGCTTTTCTGTCCTGAGGGGCTCTCTCAAACTTGGGAGGTTTCCAGAAGCACTGGGACACTTTTGGTTGCGTTGAGTTACACACTTGGCCCACACAGGGGTCAAGCCCCAGCTGGGTGATTTTGATCACACTGAAGTAGATTATCACAGAGAACATTATTTGTAAGGACAGTAATTCAAAAATGCTCTATACAAAGGGTGTGCTGACCAATGTAGATTCACAACTATGGACTATTTATAGCTTCAACCCAGTATCCAAAAATTACAGCACAAAGAATCCAAGGGGAAAAAAAGGCCTGCATGGGTGAGTCAGACTGACCTCATAAACTTTTTAATGTATAAACATCTTCTGCTAATAAGTTCTTTAGAAATGCAGGTACTAAAATTAAATTTCTCATTTAGACAAGGTATTATTTAGTTAGTAACTTGAGGCTCATTTATTTCTGATGCTGTGCATTAAAAGAAAGAAATGCATTTTTGAATGTATATGAACACACAGTAAGGGACAGGCTGGGAATGGGACGCTGTGGAGAAGCCATGAGAAGGGACCTGGAGATCCTGGTGGATGGCCAGGTGGATCTGAATCAGCAGTAGAGGGACAAATGATCCTTGTGGGTCCCTTCCAACCCAGGATATTCCATAATTCCATGGTTCGGTGATTCCAACCATGTGTAAGGCACTGTCTGTACAGGCTGCCAAGCAGGATAACACCTCTGAATATATTCCTCTAATGTAGTCAACTGATAGCTTATTAATTTATCTTGTTAGAAAACAAGTTAAAAAAATCACTGCATCTTCCTAGAGAGCATGCACAGCTTGTACACACATCTGACAGTAAGATATAGCACAGCTAAATGGCTGCTAATGATCATGTCTTTTCATTCCAGGTCTGAATGTCAGTTATTTTGTGCAGGATGCGCTGTACAATTAATGATTGACTATTTCTTCCAAAAGCTAAGAAAAAATATATAATCTTCACAATGTTTCATTTTGGTCCATTTTCCTGTTTTGTCTGGAGAAATCACGTTTGATTTGTTAGCATGTACTTCTGCTGGGAATATTCTTTCTGTGTGTATTGGGCACACCAACCATCAGCCCTGGCTGTGCCCAGGAAGATTTAAAGGAGAGTGCTGTCCCTGTAACCTCCCTGCTCACCCTCCTGTGCTGATGGACACCAGGTAGTCATCCTTATCTAGCCCAAAGATCTTTCTTCATTGAAGAATGCCCGAAGCTTGAGATAGTCAATCTCACCCAGGGAGTGCCTTGAGTATTTCAGATTGTTCCTGGTGATTTCTATCCATGTCCCCTTGCTATTCCAGGCACCAGGAGCTGGGAGCTACCTATCTCTCCACACAAGGCCATAATCAAAGGCATTTTCATGTCTGTATATGAATTGCCATGATCCAAGAGACCAACCACTCTCGAGTTCAGTTAATAGCTATAAATTGTGCATAGACTAGCAAAATAATAGCAAAATTATAAAGTTTTATCCATAAATCATGTGCCGTCACTGCTTTCACATCTATATGCTACTGGAAAAAACATGGTGGGTTTAATGGAGTAAAAAAGTTATAAAAAGAAATATGTTCGCTTCACCATTTAAAATCCCCAAGATTATAATTCTTTATTATTGATTTTATCAGGAGATAAAAATATAACAGACTTTGGAGTTTGTCAGATGAGTCACAACTGAAAGCATCAGATGATTCACACAATAATCAATCATAAAACAAGAAAACAATCTCATTTATTAAACTTGTTAAAAAAAAGAAATGGCACCTCTTTACTATAAATCTACCACATGGTTTAAAATCTCATTGATCACACAGTGCAGTCTTTTTAAAATCCTGTCTATAATATGGTATCATTTTGCTTGAGCCCAGATAATTATTTGAAGAGTCTGCTGATTTTTTTTTCTCTATTTTCCAATAATATAAATGAAATATTGAATAGCATTTTTAGTACCATGTACAAGCAAGTCAGGGTCATAAATCCCACTCAGAGAAGGGATGCCTGAAAATGACAGGCAGGAAGCTCAGTCATCTATTTGCCTTTAATTCTCACCTAGATAGATCATCTAATAAGCTTCTGTGGAAAAACATGGTGTCCTTTGGGCATCTGTAAGAAATCATGAGAATGCCTTTCTGTTGCTTGGTCACTTGCTGATTTTGGTTATTTGTTCCATATATGTGGTGATGTTTTTTAGTTTTTAAGGAAAAAAACCCCAACCTACAAAGCTTCTGTCGATTCCACAGAGGAGATGTGTTGCTGTTTGCCTTCCATTTTTCAAAGTCAGGAGGTAGATTAACACATATGCTTAATGCATCAAACAATGTCAGGATTTTTTCCAAGTGAAATATTGCTGGTGTTAAGAAATCCTGAAAAACATGCCCAAACTGTGCTGCCACACTGTCAAATGCTACCAGGAGACAAACACATTCCATCTGAGACTCCAATGTGCCCTTCCTACTAATTTAATCAACAAAGGAAGCAAACCTGTGTATTTAAAAAGGAAACAAATGGGAATTTCCACATGGACTAGGCCTCTTTGGCCTCTGCTCAGGTTATACAACACAAAGCAATGCTTCACAGAAGCATTTCATACAATTTAACACAGCTGAATGGCTCTTTCCTGGGAGTATTGGAGAAAATTACATATGTTCTGGATCTGCAGAGCCCTTAATCCATGGAAAATGCTTTCATTTCCATAAGACCTACTCAGAGAAAGCCTCATCTTTCTCCATTTTCCACTGCTGCCGTGTAGGAATGTGCAAGGAGCCCTCACTAAACTGTTTAGCATCTAGATGAACTCATTTCCATGGAAAGCAGCACCTGCAATGCTCTCCCATGCAGAAACCTCTAAGAAGTTCTCTGTAGCTGCTTCTGCTTTAAGGATGTATTGATTACTCTGACTCTCCGTAGCTTTCCCAAGCATCTTGGAGAGGGGTGGCCTCCTGCAGCTTTTCAGAATCTAGTGGATCATCTCTGCCATTACTGTCTGCTCAGTGCTCCACACCAGGCACTGAGACCTGTCCTGAAGGGACCCAGATACTGGCCCAATTTCAAGAATATACCCACAAGTTAAAATGAGCCAGCATGTACTTTCCTAAGCTTTTAAAAGTCAGTTATTTGAATGTAGTCCTATTTGGACTTTTGCAATAAAGTCATGTACCTGCCAGTGTGCCCTGGACTGAGCCCCAGCGTGGGCAGCAGGGAAGGGGATTCTGTCCCTCTGCCCCTCAGGTGAGACCCTGTTCAAAAATGGGCAGAAACACCAATTTCGTGTAGTGATTTTGGTTTGCCAATTTTAGATTTCCCCAATTTTGAAATTTGAGACATTTGAGACCTGCAGAGCTGCCCCAGCCCTGGGCCAGCACAGGGAGGACCTGGAGCTGCTGGAGAGAGGCCAGAGGAGGCACCAGGATGAGCAGAGGGATGGAGCAGCTCTGCTGGGAGGAAAGGCTGGCAGAGCTGGGATTGTTCAGCCTGGACAGGAGAAGCTTTGGGGTGAGCTCAGTGTGGCCTTGCAGGGCCTGAAGGAGCTGCAGGAAAGATGGAGAGAGACAATTGCCAAGGGCTGGAGGGACAGGACACAGGGAATGGCTCCCACTGCCAGAGGGCAGGGCTGGATGGGATATTGGGAATTAGGAATTGTTCCCTGGGAGGGTGGGCAGGCCCTGGCACAGGGTGCCCAGAGCAGCTGTGGCTGCCCCTGGATCCCTGGCAGTGCCCAAGGCCAGGTTGGACATTGGGGCTGGGAGCAGCCTGGGACAGTGGAAGGTGTCCCTGCCATGGCAGGGGTGGAATGAGATGGGCTTTTAGGTCCCTTCAACCCAAACCATTCTACCACTCTATGATTTTTATGGTGTCATAATAAAGTACACAGAACTATATTATAGGCCTACATGTTTTCTTTTTTGGTTTGATAATGCAGCTTGTAATTTTTTTGAAGATCTAATTGGACTGCACTACTTGTGGTAGAACAAAATATTTGAAAGTTTGACTCAAAAATACCAGAAAGAGAATTTAAATACAGTATTGATAAATAACACCCCTGTGTCCCCAGGAGTTACATGTTTACACATTTAAAGCCTGGATCTAGGGACATTTTTGACTTTTAATTTTAATATTGAAGTTAGTAATAATGATGGTTACAATTGTCCAACAAAACCAAGGTGTCACGGTTTCTGTTCGAAAATGGGCAGAAACACCAATTTCGTGTAGTGATTTTGGTTTGCCAATTTTACATTTCCCCAATTTTGAAATTTTTCCAATCAATGCACCACTGTGGTGGTTTCACTGCTGGCCAATCACCTCTTCTTGCTGTGAGATAGGATTAGGAGAAAGGCAAAGCAGGCTGAAAACTTTAAAAGGGTTTAAAGAAAAGTTTTAGTAACAGTAACTAAAAGAAAAAAAAGTAGTAAGAATCAAAACAAACCTTTGAGAACACTTCTCCTCCCCCCACAACATTTTCTTTCCCACTGACAGTGTAAAGAAATAAAACCTTAAAATTTCTAGTCAGTTTACCACCTTTAAAATAGTCTTTCTTCAGTTCACTTAGGGAGAGAAGTCCCTCTTGTTAATGTTTGGAAGACTTCTCCACAAGAGGAAGAAACAGTTCTCTCGTGGCTCTCAATGTTCTCACGAGTAACAGCTGCCCAGAGAAAAAATCTGCAATCGTGAAACCCCTCCCATTCCACAGCCTTCCCAGAGCTGTGTTTATGGGCCATGTTGCCTTTGGGGTTACTGTTTTAAAAATGAGCTGTTCAAAAAACAAAGGTTCTCATTATCTATCTCAAAAGATCAACTTCATTCCTGGGAACAGAGATCTTCTTCTCTCCTGGGGGCACAGGATCTCATCACTCCTCTCTCTCTCTGTTAAGCTTCTCATGGGATCCCAGCTACTTTAACATCTGCTCACTTCAGCCTGCAGACCTTTGCCCAAATTTGAACCCTCCATCTCCCCATAGTTTCACGTGTTATAGGGGAAAAGAGTCTTTTTCTCTATAGTTCACAAGAGGATTTCAGCTCCAAGATCAAGGCATCTTCTCATCCCTCCCATCTGGGGCTTGGCTTCTTCTTCATCTGACCTCGACGTCTTCATGTTGCTCCTTCACATGCTTTCATCTGGTTTCTGTCTCTCTTCTGAGGGAGGATTGAAGCACTGAAAGGGTTAACATTTCACCCGAGCCTGCAGAGGTCACCTAAACCGTGGTGGGAGCTGCAGAATTAAGCCAGAACCCAGCAGCAGCACTCCAGGGGTGTGTGGGGGGCTTCTCCTCCCCCTGCCCGACGCTTGTGGCAGTGGCAGCTTCCACGGGGCAGAATGCCCGCGCTGACCCGGGGCTGCTCCGGGCCCGGCGGGCTGGGCTGGGCCCTGGGCTGGGGGAGGGTACAGCCAGTAGCCAGATGTTCACAAGGCCGGCTCCCTCGGGCCGTGGCACTCCCCTCTCCCTGCCTGGCAACTGATGGAATGGGGGGGGTTGGTGGCAGGTGGCCCAGGGCAAGGGGCCCAGCCCACCCCGGCAGGGCTGAGCAGCCCGGCCTGGCCCAGAGGGGCCCGGCTGCCTGGATGTTACCTCACTGCTGCCCAGGAACAAAAGAGGAAGCTCCCGGGTTTCTTTTTGTCTTTTACATGTGTGTTCACAGAGGCGTGCCCAACTTCCAGTGGTTCCACCAACTGTCAATTACAAAAAAAAATTTACATCACTTCCCTGAAATACCTACTATTTCAAACCATGACACTAGGTTAGAAAAATATGCCTGAATGTTTGAAGCTCCTGATCATGCAGTGAAAAGAGAATAATTTTCTTTCATTGCAGTGATTCATGCAATTAAATTAATACTGTCCCCGTACCATTTCAACATCTGTTCTGTTGAAAAGGTAACTGAGAAGGTCTCTATAGGAGAATTGCAAAATAAAGAGGCAAAAGAAATGAGGCAAAGAAGTTAGAGAACATGATTGATTACTTATTGATGTCTTAAGTCTTCAGGTCAAGCTCAAAAAAAGAAAACAAACCTTTTGGCAGGTAAAGATGAAGAAACAAGACCATTCAGAAACTTTCCCACTTGCTCCCTCAATGAGCTAAAACATAAGGAAGCCATGCCAGATTCTGTTCTCATGCCATAAATACAAAATAACACCATTGGCTTGCTTAGATTTTACATTGACTTCAGGAGAGTTACTTTGAATTTACATCACTGTAGGATCAGGATCAAACTGCTGAGGGGATATTAAAAGGAGATTAAACATGATCTTAAACAGTGATTTCCCAGGAGATCCAAGGATTTTCAATTTGCAAGATTTTACAACTGTCTGAAAGTTGGAGAAATTTCAAATGCAGTTGCTGATAAGAGCATTTGCAGCTGCCAAAAGAACCTGTATTAAGGATCTGGAAGCTGGCAGAGGAGCTGAACATCCTGGGAGAGTGTAACAGAAAAAGGGAGGCTGTGAGGGAAGGGAGATCCGAGAGCATTTCTGGGAACACAGGGGTGTTCCTGGATTAATTCTACTCAGATATTGGATAGGTTTATGCTCTGTTCACTTATTCAGTAAAACTTTGAGTCTAGGTTTAAAGCACAGATATCAGATTTTGATATTATCCAGCTGCCTGACTTCTGCTCCCGACAGACTTGTGCAAAAGAACTCAGAAAATTTTTAAATGCTTTGGTCTGGGTTGTTTTGCTTTTTCCCAGGCACAAGACTAATATTCAGCATTTCCATGTCTGAGTGTTGATTTCAACCTTGATGTTTCATCTAGCTTTTCCTTCATTCATTAAACAGGATTTCTACAGAATTTAATGGAAAAACTAATTTTTGTCTGGAAGCCTGTGCTCTTGGGTCTCTCCACGTGCAATTTGTAGGGAGCTCTCAATGCATCAGCGAGAGGAGTGCAACAATCCAATCTGTAATTCTTGAAACAGAGGATGAGTTTCATTTCACTCAAATTAATTTCTCATCTGCCATAAGAGGACACCATATCCATCTTCTCATACTTTGAAAGTCATAGGCTCGGTTGATAAATATTCCTGAATAAATGAAAACCTCAAAGAACAGATAAACAAAGAATGAAGCCTGATTTGGTGGTGGCCTATGGGTAAGAGATATAAGAAGAAATTAATGCTCCACTCTCAAACTGTGTGTGCAGTTCTGAGCATCGTGTGTCCTTTAAATTTCCTTATGCAGCCATGTACACACTGACCAGAAATCTAGCTGAGCAGATCTACGGATACTTTTTGAGCCCAACTGTAATGGTTCTGTACACCAAAGAATTGAATAAAACACACACAAAGCAGACATACAAATTTTTTTGTACCTTTAACCCTGAAAATCAAGCACTCTAAATCATCCTCTTCAGGGATGTGCTGTAGTAACTAAAGTATGCAGATTTTAAAGATACCAAGAGAATAATTTTAGATAATCTAGACTACATACAGACATGATACATTAAACATGAAACATTATATAATGGGCTAATTCAAAGAAGTCCCTGGCCTTAAATTTGGCTGAGGAAAATCCTTAAAGAAAGCATCTTCTCTAATTTAGAAGTGATTTTTTTTACTGTTTGTGTTTTATGATGCAACAGTGACCTAATTCAAATTTTATACAATTATGTAGTGTTTTTTCTGGAATAAAATGAAACTGAAATACACGTACAAGTAAAATGGTTTAATTTTATTGCCCAGAGCAATTACAGCATGAAATCAGACAAAAAGGGGGCAGAGCCTGCTGCAAAGGAAGTATTCAGATGTCAATATAACTTAATTCTCTAGAAACAGATCTGCCACTAGGAAATAGAAATTTTTCATTCGTTATAATAAAAATCCCAACAAGAGTATGGCAGGTACTGGAACATGTCCCACATGACGTTCCTGAGTAACCCATTAAATATTATTATTTCTGCATTATTTCCAGTTATATCCACAGCCTCCATGCATTTCATCTCCCTGTCCTAAATCAGACAGCCCTCGTGGCACCCAACGTCTCACCTCTCAAAGCATTTGGCACTTCAGTTTTTCCAATTAAAACCGCAATTAACAACAGGGATGTTTCTTTTCAGCACAAAATATTCAGTGCCTTGTGCAATTTGGGCCTGAATTTGCATGTGCTTTTCTCAGCCTCTGTTTAAATTGTTCATTTTCATAACAGATTTACTTGAAGTTTTGTTTGTTGCTAGTCAAAATATTAAACTGAAATTTTAGCAACACATAATTGATAAATTGACATTAAATCCAGTGTGCAAATGAGATTGAGACAAATGGAGAAGGGAAACATTTTAGACAAGTCAAAGCATTGTTTTCATATATTTTAAACAAAATGTGTGAAAATGTTATTTATAAATGTAAACCAAAATGAATTGTAACTAAATTTCTCAAACCTAAATATTTAAAACTGTCTTTGAGCAGATTAGAACATATAGTTCAACTGTAAATACATTTTGGGAGTTTCATTTCAAACAGAAAAAAATGTTTAAATTGTTTCATTGAGTGACCAAAGTGGAAAAAAACCAGTTCTCAGTTTAAATAAGGTTTATGAGAACACCTATAAATGTTGGGAACAAGTAATATGATAATGACATGCACAGAAATATTCCACTGAACTCGTAAATCATGAAGTTCACTGGTTTGGTAAAAAAGTATTTCCATTACCTTTGTCCCCAGGATCTTATGGATAGATTCTCATGTTAATGTACTCAGTATAAATATATTTTTATAATTTACATACTCCCAGAAATAAGAAAGAACAGCCTGTTTTTACCTATCTCTATACGTATTAAACAACTAAAAGGCAATGGAATGTGAAAAGGCAGCAGCCAAAATGTGTAAAACCAAACATTTATAAAGATATATCAAGAGTGAGCAACGTCACCCTATTCATGGTGCAGATTACAAGGCACCTGAGGACTGATGAAGATGGCAAAGTGAGGGTCTATCAAAAGTGGTTCTATGTTCAAGATAATGAGGTCATCACTCCATTGTGCATTTTTGGGATGGAATGAACAGAAAAACTAATTGAGGGTCAAAATGCTGTATTGCAATCACAGTCCTTAAAAGCAGCTCTTTGAGAGCCTCTGCATCCAAATGGCAAAGAGAGGGGGTTAGATAATCCATTTTTATAAAATGCTATATAACAAGCAAATTAGAGAAATGCATAAAAATAAGAGGAAAATTTGAGTATTAAGTGTTGTTCATAACTACACAGTATGGTTCTTCCACAGAAAACAAAAGCACTGCATTGGTTTGTAATATCCATGAGCTGCACTCTGAAAAAAAAGAATTGATTCATTTGTTAAAAATAGAGCTTTCCCCAATGACAGAAATAGAAATTTCCTGGCAAAACCCAGAACAGCCATTAAATACAGGAATGACTTGAGTGTGCTGAGATCTGGGAAGACACAACATCTCAGTGCATGGAAGAGAAACTGAAAGAGGGGAAGTTTAGATTGGATAATGGGCAGGAATTGTTTCCTGGGAGGGTGGGCAGGCCCTGGCACAGGGTGCCCAGAGCAGCTGTGGCTGCCCCTGGATCCCTGGCAGTGCCCAAGGCCAGGTTGGACACTGGGGCTGGGAGCAGCCTGGGACAGTGGAAGTGTCCCTGCCATGGCACGGGTGGCACTGGATGGGCTTTTAGGTCCCTTCAACCCAAACCATTCTGTGGTTCTGTGACTCTAAGAGTTACATATCTTCTTTCTAAAGATTAAAACTTTTTGTCCAAAGAAAGAAATGTTTCTTTCTTTGGACAAAAGAAAGTATTTTTTGAAATATTTTGGAATACTAGCAGTGGCAAATGGAAAGAAAACTTGCAAGTCTTATCAGATTCCCAGCCATTTTAATGTACAGAATGATGATCGACATAAGGAAAGGGAAGAATAAATAATTTAAATTAAATTTATTCTAATGAATCTCCAGGCTTGCCAATGTATTAAAAACTTGTGCACTGCCACCTCAACAAGCAAAATTCCATAACTCCATTAAAACAAAAATGCTAAAAATTGGCCTTGAAAACAAGGCAGTTCTAATGAGACTTGTCATTCATCCCCTTCACACGAGGCATGATTCATCACATTTGAAAAACACTTTGAAACCCTGAAATGAAAGGTGCCAAAGCACCACCATGGTGATCCAGAGGAGTGTTATCATTGCCATCAGACACAGCACCTCAAGAAAGGGCACTTTCCACAGCAATTCGTTCGGGATTTTAATCCTCACTTAGTCCTGCAGGAAGTCGCTGCTGCCATCAGATCAAACCCATCTCCAGGGAGGGCAACTGTCAGGAATAAATCCTTCACTCCCAGCCCCAAGACTGCTAAACACAGAATTGGATCTAAATTAGAGCTTTCCAGGGTGCAGCATCAATGCAGCATCCACCTCCGTGGGCAGCAGCTTCAGCTCTGGAGCTCCTCTCATCCAGGACACTGGGCAGACAATTCCAGAACTCCCGTCCTCCAGGACACTGGACAAATCATCTGCCTCTTTTGAGTTCATGCAAATGTTGTTCTAAAGAATGCTGAACAGAGTGCCAAAATAAAAATATATGCAAATGCATAATACACAAGAGGGAAAGTTAATTTCTTTTA
>VXAX01001307.1:221083-239240 GCA_013399835.1 Leptocoma aspasia | reverse complement strand
TTATTATTATTATTATTATTATTATTATTATAATATTATCATTTTTATTTTAACACTCCCCCTGAATACAACAATAATTTAACTTCATAGTTACACTGAATACCTCCAAACTTTCTTCAGTATTAGCTGAGGATTGGGGACTTTTTTTGCCATTCTAGGCAGCAACACAGGATCACTTCGACATCTGTGTCATTAAAATAACAGGGCTGTGCTGCTATTGAAGGAGAGATTGTGGTTCCATACATCAACACCAACTCATCCCCTGTGACACAGCAGCAGGATTTCCACAGCCAGCATCTGCCCAGGCAGAGCAATTTGTGGGAAGCTTTGCAGAAGCCCCTATTGCCCAAGCTCTGTCTTTTGCCACTGCTGTTTTTGCTGATGAAATATTAATGATTCTTTGCGAGGTTCAGCTATGCCGTGCTGATAATCTGTCACTTTTACTCACTTATCTGTAAGTAAGCAAATGACATCAATGGTTAAAAGGTTACATTTTTTATTGATCGTAAGCCACGATCTGACAGATGTTACTTTCTTTCCATAGGTGCTATTTTTGGCACCACACCTTAGCGGAATTGCCCTGAAATTAAATTCCTGCTTTGGTTCATTAAAATATTCAACAAGTGAATACATTTATAAATCATAATTAACTTCTCCTTTCTGTTTTGTTTCTCTCTTGAATTGCTTTGCATTTGTTTGTTACAGTTTTGGGGCAGAGAGAAAATATGTCTATTAAAGATTATGGAAGTCTCCTGGAAAAAAAGTAACTTTTATTGATTGCTGCTGAAGGAATTTGTTCCTGCTTGGAGAGGATCAAGCTGTTCTTGTCTTTCTTCAGTTAAACCCAAAGCAGTTTGCAAACTTCTGCAGCTGACCAGTCACATACGGGGCCTGGCCCAAATTACACTTCTGGCTGTTAATTCTGCTGTTAACTCACAGAACAGTTTTGAAGTTAATGGAGCTGTGCCAGTTTTCATGTGCAGAATATTCTACCCATTATTTCTGACATCACACAATTACAGAACAGCTCTACCAGGCTCCCTGTTTTTATCAAGAAACAGTTTATTTAAATCAAGTCTATTATATTGTATAGCTCTTTTAAAAAGGCTCAAAAAACCAAGGGAGTAGAAAGAGTGTATTACTGTATTACTTAAAATGGGGGGCGGGGGGGGGTGGGGTGGAAGAGCTTAATTTTGATGTAAATTCCTGTACGGAATGATGGGTTCATTTTGCCTTGATAATATTCAAGGTGTCAGTAATTCTTTGTGGAAACAACATATCAGATACACAGAGAAGCTTTCCATAAGAGTACACTGGAAACTTACACGTTTGTTACTTTTAATACACTAACAGAGTAGTATGGGAGCAGTTTCTTTTCCTTTTGCTTTTTTCTTGATGGCTTGGGAAATAATGATCAGCATTCTCATGTCTCAGCAGAGGATGATTTGGGGAAATCAAAGGACACATGAGCCATGGAACAAAGGGTGGGGGGCTGCTCTTCTTCCTGACCCTTCCTGGCCAGCAGAGCAAACTGGACAGAGCTGCTCACCATCCTGAGGGTTGATCAGCATGGTGCTAATCCTGTCTGCTAAGTGGTGATCACAGTGCTAAACCCCTCAGATGGAGGAAGTCAAGGATTTTGCTCCTGGGGTCATTCAGTTCCACAGCTACACACCGCAGACACGCACCTGTCTGCCACAATCTGCCACTTCTGGCCTGCTGAAGGGTCTGCTGACAGGAAAGCACTGGTTTAAAGCTTTCTGAACATGATTCCCAAAGACAGTGCAAAAATTTAAACATGCCTCAAATCAATCTATGCCCTGCCTCCCTCGAATAAGGGCAAATCAGGGAACAGATCCATCTCCAGCCCTGCATGCAAACTCTGCTCCCCTCCCACAAGACCAGTGTACAACTCCTGGGCCACACTCAATGTCTCAGGACCAGAGCAGACCACACCACCACTGTTGGGAAGCTCTGCCAGAGGTGCCAACTCGACAACTGCTTGTAATTCCCATCCTTGTACCCAGGAATAAGAACCACCAGTGGGTTCTTGGCTTGCAGACCACCAGCTCTCTATGGAAAGGCCACAGGGTTCACAAGGAAAATAATGTGATTTAGAGCACCGTTTGCTCTCCCTGGCTACTCATTTGGATCATTCCCCTGGTTCAGAACACAAATTCTCTTCCTGTGCTGCTGTTCTTCAAGTCACCACTTAACTCATTTGCATTTTTGCCCCTGGCAATGAGAAATGTTCTGGTTTTTTCTATGTTGATCCTTGTCTGTCTCCAGTTCACAGCGTGATTATAAAAAATCAGCATAAATAGGTGTTGATTCTCCAATAAAACTTCATCTGAAACACTGTCCAGGAAGCCCAAGAAAACAATATAAAGTGAAAGGAAAGGTAGAGGGGGAAGATGCGTATTGCTGCTTCTGTTCAAAGCCCAGACTGCCTGAAAGAATCCAGTGTGAATATAACATTGAAGTGACCTACAAAAATCATAAACACTTGATGTTTGATTCACAAAAGAGAAGAAACCTAGGTAAGACATCAAATACTGTAAAAAACAGCAGAGAATAATAGCTACAAGGCAATGTGCAAAGGTGAAAGAAAAGAGATATTACAAAAATCCTAAAACAAAAAGGTGCTAATTGCCATTCATCTTAAAAGTAGGCAATTTTCCAAGGCACTTGGACTAACTAGCCCTCGTCTTCCTGTTAGATGAAAGAATAATATTTCAGGTAGAACACTTCAAATACAAAGCAAAATCACCCACCTCAAACCTCAAATAAGAAAAAAATTCTCCCAGAATATTCTGCATAAATTGCACCAAAACTCACTGGATTTGTAAAAGCAAAACATGAGAACCCAGTTCAGTGTTTAATCATTGCAGCATCCTGTCAGTAATGATTTAGTGAGCAGGTTAACATGATTATTTGTATCATTTAGCACAACCGTCTGGAGATACAGAAAATATTGTTTAAGGACTCCCAGGGCCTGTTCTGTTCTGGTTCACTTTAAACTATCACTCTGAAGCAGAAAAGTTGCTTTTAAACTAGGGTTTATATTTACTGTTAAATTAAAAACATCAGAATGCACTTTTTTCTTTATTTTTAGGTGTCATGCTCACTTAGCCAACAGAAACTTGCAGGAATACATATTCCAGCTGTACACATTCCAGCCATGGAAAGATGGAGTGTGTGGAAGATTTGGAGCTCTTCCTCTACCTTTAGAGCTCTAATTGAGTGGCTGAAATTGCTCCTTTGTCTCAGAAAACACTGGCTAGAGTTCGCTCTAGGTGGCTCATTGGGGAAGGTTTTGGGGGGCTGGGAGCAGGAGTAACTCCACCCCACCAGGCTCTTCCCAGTGTTCACACACTCCAGCCTCTTCTGGCAGGAGAACTGGCTCGGCTTTCCACCACGGATACTTTGAACACAGCAAGAGTATGTTTGGATAATGTTTAAAGTCAAACATTCCAATAGGTCAAGGCCAGCAGAATTAATGATCTGCATTAGTAAATCACACTGTCATGTCTCTGCTGGTTTTCCCTACGTGGAGAATAAAAGTAATGTCGTGTGGAATGCAGAAATAAACACCAGATCCTTCTAGCTTTTTTTTCTGTTGGTGTTTCACAGGATTTTGGGATAAATTCTTACACAGCCACTACTCCTTTTGTCCTAAGCTTTACTGAGCTCTCCATAGCACAAAAGGTGGGGATACTGGGCTCTGTTTTGGCTTTTCCACCTGCTCTTCCTGCTTCAGGAATACTGAAGAAACTGATCTTCACCTTAAAATGTCAATCCCATTTCAGCTCAAATACTTATTCCAAACCAGATAAGTTTAAGTCACTTATCCAGAGTTACAGAATTCCATTTTTCCTCCATCCTTTTGCCCAGGCCATGCTGGGACCTGAATTACACGCAGCCTGTGGAGCTGGAAAAGCTGTGCCATGGCCACTTTCCTCCTCTGAATTCTCTTGTATAAAATGACTCATTTATGAGAATAAACAGCCCCACAAGTCATGATTCAAACCTTCTACAGCATCTTGAGGGTTTGTACTTGTTAAAGTCTTAGCACAGATTACCGAGAGCAAGCCAAAAACTCCTCAAACTTTAACAGCACTAAGGGATTTATAAGGACTAAAATATCCTCCAGAACACACTCAAACATCCAGTGAAGGAATATGGTTTAGGCCTTTGGTTTTGACATTCTGATTAAAACCTCCTGTCAGTCTGACTCCATCTGTGATGTGTTGGTGTTGACTTGCTCACCACAATACAGCAGCATTGACCAACCCAACTCCAAACCATCCACAGGTTACACACCTGGGACTTCTGCTGGATGGAACAGAGACATTTTTCCATCAGGGAAAATTCACTGGGAATAACAACAATGGAAATGCTGTGAAAAAATGAAACGTTTCCATGTTGTTATGCCTCGAATGAAGAATACGACAGAGAAATAAGTTGGATTGCACATGGTACATGCAGAACTGGCTGTGAGAGGAGAGAAAAGCTGTTCTAGTAGCAGGAGATAATTATGGACAATGACAGGATATCTCATAAAGTCTCCTGGGGAAAAAAATTGACCCAGGCTATCAATAAAATAATTCCACTTTATCTTTTCATCTTCGTCTCCACTTCTTTTCCTTCTTTCTTTCTTTCCACTTTACTACTACTCTTATTTAACCTTCAGCTCATCATTAAAGTAACCATTGAGCAGCAGCAATAATTTTATAGTGTGCTCTATAATCTTCTTGCTTTTGGCATTAATCTCAGGAAGTTTTCTTCTTTTTAATGTCACTTCTTAATATTTCCAGCATGATAAGGATGTGTTCTCTGCCATTTGAATTGCTTCCTATTGGTACTAATTATTTCCCAAAATTTGAGAAACACTTCAGTGCCAGGCAGTGAGACCCCCAGCTTTCCATCTTCCTGCCAAAGGCTTATTTTGGATTTGTGCAGAACTCTAGATCTGGTTGCATGACAGCAACCCTTCAGTCCACTGTATCCTTCAACAAATAAATAAGAATTTCGTAAAAGTCCTTGGGCCTCTAACAGATAGGGTGACACAAATTTACCAGAACACTGGTGTTAATGTAGCCCAGCAAAAGAGGGGAACAAGTACAAACTTAAATTTAAAAATAACACACCTATTTCTCAGTTTTGTTGTAATTCTGGATATCCTTTTATATTACCTATTACCAGGGACCTTTATGATTTCAGTTCTGCAGAGTATAAACATCACCTTAACAGAATTAATAACTCTAAGTATTATGGCTGCTAAGAAAGTACCAGCAAAAACACTGGAAAGCATTAAAGATATTAACATTAACATTTAAAACAAGCTGCAGAGAAATCAAACTGAAATTAAATAAGAATCTTTTTGCTGGCTCTTCATTTTAAGGAAATCTATGAATTTCACTCGCAGGAATGCTGTTAGGAAATTAAATTAAGCTAATTTTGCTTTGCTGAAAATGGTGTGAGCCCCAGAAGATGAGACAGCACAAAGAGGTGACTTGGGAAACTTTATCCTGACCAGCCCCTGCACAAAGACAGGGAAGCACAGGAGTAACTGGAATTTAGGGGTTGGTTTGTAACTAGAACTGCACCAACCAAGTGTTCTTCATGTCACAGTGACAACAGGGACTTCCAGTGACAACTGGAGGGTGTGATGGAACAAATGCTGTTTTTTACAGTGCAAATTCTCTGGCAAACATGGTGAACTCACAGACAGAAAACATTCCTGGGGAAATCATAAACATACCTGGCACAAACCATGCTGAAATCAGACAAATCCCAGCCAGGCATGGGTTTGTGCTGGCTAATTGAGCACAGCAGTAATTAAGGAAAGGAACCTTCATCTTCTCCCATCGAGGTGCTGCTCTTGTTCAAGTGCTATTGCCTCCTGCACATCATGGGCCCAGTGCAGAAAAGGGAAAGGGCAAGAGTTATTGCACATGAAAGGTCAAACAGATAATCTAATGGTTCCAGCCAATCCTGAAATTAAAAACACTTTTATTTACTGGCTCTCTGAACTCTATACAACACACATCTTCATAAATGCCTGTGCTGCAGAAGGAATTTCCTTCCTGTGGTCCATTGCTCACCTTTCTTATTGTTCTCTAATTTATTTTCTTGGGGTTTTTTTGTTGGTTTTTTGGGGGTTTGTTTGTTTGTTTTGTTTTTTTTTAATGGAGAAGAAAAAGGATGGCAAAAGAGATCTATTATTTTAAAAATATATATAATATATTTAAATACATATTACATATGCTCCCTTATGGCTTTATGGCTGATATTTTCAATATGAATATTCCAACAAAGGGGGTGAATGGTCTGGAGTAGTCAGTCAAAGGCCATTCACACTGCAAAAGTGAATGCTGCTCCAAGGAAAGGTTTAGTTTAGGTCTTTTTATGAAAAATAACCCGTTTTGACTTCTTTCCAATCCAAACCCACTTTATTTCTGAACAAAAGAATGCACCAGAATGCATTCAAGGTGAGTTCTTAGAATTAATGAAACCAGGATTTATGTGCTGTCTACAGAAATCTCTAAGATGTGACTTGCCAAGATTACTTAATGTGGCATAAATACAAATGAAAGAAATTGAATCAACAAAACAAAACCCAGGGAAAAAACACCATACCAACAAATCTAATTTCTAAACATCCAGTGAATATCTTTGCACACCGGAAAAATGCATCAAACAATGCATGGATCCCTTCCACCTCAATTTTTATGTCTGGAAAACTGACATAAAGGAGTAGGGAAAGGGCAATATTCCCAGCATAAATATATGGAATAGATAATCACCAATACTGTTTTTACGTAAAAAAAGTTTGTGCCGAATGTATAGAGAATGTATTTGAGTCTTTTTGTAGCTCTCCACCCAAGTACATGCTGGAAGAATGTCACTTTGAGGGCAATAAAAATGTGTTCTAGATTAGAATTGCACATAATGAAGGAAGAACTCCAGTCAAAATAGAATGATCCTCATGTTACTTTCTTGGGTTCAAGAATCAGATATAGTTTCCTCTTTTTTTTTTTTTTAAACTTATGAATTTGAAAAATGTTTCCTCTTTAGGATATAATCAGGAACATGTGTGAGAAAGATCTAAACTGATGATACTCTCACAAAGCACTGAAAGAAACAGATTTTCAGAGGCAGGATTCTGATTTAATAATGTATGTACATAATTGCAACTAGGAAGGTGAAAGCATAAATTGCTACAGGCACCTGCACTCAATCCACTTTAAAAAGCAAAAGCAAACAGAAGATCTCTAAAATTCCATATTTAACCCCTAAAATGTTTAAGTCCCAATCCTGCAGGGAACAAAATATCTTTAAAATATATCTAAGTAGCTGAATATTTTTTAATAACTCGCTTAAAAAACCTCAATACAAGCAAACAAAAAAATCTCCATTGGATGTCTGATTCTCTAAAAAACAGTTTAAGGATTTTACAACCCTTCCCCTTTAAAATTTAATTTGCATGTTTTTCATCAGTCACACAGTTTACTGTTCTATCTAAAAGGCAATAACCAGAAATGGCCCAGAGCCTATTTGTGTTGAGGACAACACCCAAATTAGCTCCAATATTTTTAAGGAAGATTTGATTTTACAAGTCTTCAAAGAGATCTCTTTTGAGAAATATGGATGTCAGACATAAATTATCTTCCATGTAGCACCTGGAATCTGAATGGAGCAGGTGAAATAACATCACAGAAGTGAACCACAGACAAGAAATCAGGGAACTGAGTGTCTCAACTAATTTCTGTTCATCTCCACCTGCATCCCCTGCACTGAGCCACATTTTGTGGCCAAATATCAGTACTCAGAAGCTCTTTGAGGGAGCTGGGGTCAAGCACAAATACAAATTTCCTTCAAAATTTTCTCCAGGTCCCTCCCTGTAACATAAAAATCCCATCCTGGCCATTCAGCTCCTTTATTAATTATCAGAGTTAATTTTAGTCTCCCTTATTATCTTCTTTTTTTTTTTTTTTGAGCAAACTTGGAGCAAACAAGTCAAGCAGAAGAGAGGTAAATATGCATATTGGGAAACTTGGATTTAACTAACTGCACTGAGGACAGAATTTTCCACCCTTCAATTTTTAGGGGGTATTTATGAGATACAGCACAAAAACACAGTCATGCATTGGGTAAAGCTTAAAAAATAATAATAATAAAAAAGGCTTCAAAGCAGTTGGTATTAGGTAAGCTGGTACTTTGCTTCTCTCCTTGGCCTAAATATTTCTGGGAATTATCTGAGCATAGATAAGACTCTGTTCTGGTCCAATTGGAAGACAGTAAATCTGAGCTGGATTCCTCCAGCAGAAGATGTGCCCTTATAAGACAAACTTGAAAAATCATATAAAAACCAACCCAGACTGAAAGGGGAACACAATTCCAAATGTAACTATACTGATTTAAAAACAAACAATAGTTCTGTTAGAAACTGGCAGCATTCCCAATAATAATATTTAAACAAGCAAAGACAGAATACAATATGCACAGGCGTACTCGAACTATTTTTAACTGACACATTACTGTATACTTTCTGAGAAAAGTTCAACGAGATTTGTCAAATCACTCAAGGTCTGGCTATTCAAACCTCTCTGCACAGAACAATGGCCTCGTTTTGCAGAGCTGCCTTTCTGTATCCCATTGAAAATGCTCTGAGAAGCTCCAGTCCCAGATGGCACCTTGGTACCAACAGGAACATCACACACATTGTCCTGCACAGTTTCCTGTGACAAAAAGGGGGTTCAGTTACTGATGTGACATTCTGATTTACACACTGTGGACAAGCTGTTTCCTGCCTGCCCATCTTCAGATATTTGGCTCTTCAGGGAGACAATTTTGTTTTCCCTAGGAAAAAACATCTCTGGTGACAATGCTCTGCTCCAGGATCTGGAAGTTTTCAAGGAAGCTGCTAAAGACTCAGAGCAGTGTGTCCCAACAAAAACTACCAGCAAAGCTCTCTGAGGTTTAACTCCTTGACACCCATGGTATAATTGGAAATTTTTAGGCTGACACAGATTTTTAAGGTCTGTCTAATACTTAAAGATGTCCAAGAGTTATGGCTACACCCTGGGGTTTCAAAGATTTCTTTATCAGCAAATGACCAAGTGAAAGCCATCAGTGCAGCCCCATGGATGAGATTAGATATGTTTTTAGGTTGCAAGATAAAAGCTTGCTAATGCTTACAGGCATTCCTTGCCTAGGAATGTTTGTTAATTTGAACTCCCCTCCCTTGCTGGGTTTCTTTAATCTCCCAACCAGCTGTCTCCCATAAAAAGATATTTCTGTTTTTAGTTACAAATCTGTTTAGAGATAAAACTTGCTCATAAGTACACAACTGCATCTATGGTTGGGTTTTTGTTTTGGTTTTGGTTTTGGTTTTTTTTGCTGGCAGAAAACCAACTCCAGATGAAAAATATTGAACTTTTTTTTAGGATCAGAACACATTTCCTACTTGCTCAGAGCATGGTGCATGTGTAATAGATGCTCTCAGTTTTAGGGCTGGCATGACACTGTGAAAGTACTCATTGAAACAGCCATTTTTGTCACCTTTTCAGATTTAGAGCTCATGAGATGGGATAAATTGAAGCTTCCTCAGAGACCGGCAGTATTTTTAGCTGCAGAACACCCAAATATATGAAATGGACTCATTGTAAGCAACTAAAACCCTCCTCCAAGCCCCACAGTTTTTGCTTTTCTAATAACAGCAAACCTGGGAAATTTCTAACTTGTTTTCACTTCTCTTAATATCTATATTTTAACTGAATAAATTGCACTTATTTCTTATTTGTATATTCATTACAGTTACATCAATCCAGAGTTCAGCACTTCTGGGAACAGCTTTGAGAGGCATTAAGGGCTATGAGCCAGAACCTCTGGTTAAAACACACACATTTAGGGGATTTTTAAGCATTTTCACTAGAATGTGATAAGAGTTCTTTAACTTACCCATATCATATTCCTCTTAAAGCAACCTCCATCTTCTGAATAATTCCGGTTTCCACTAAAATGATTGCCAGGTATTTCATTAGAGATAAATTGAAATACTTCTCCCTGTAATTCAAGCTAAGTGTAAAAGAGCAATAGAATTCTGGTGATGAATTTTAGTGCTGCAGAAAGTAACATGTCAGTGATACCCCAGCAAAATTCTCAAAAATGTTTCTACCCATCACATCTCACACCTTCAGGAAAACATTTACTCTCTCAAACCTATCATTCTTCCACTGGTCATCTGCAAACTGAGGCTCTGGAAATTTATCTTGCAGTATTAGTTTAGGATTTAGCCATGAATATTTCTGTATATATAATATTCCAGCACATCTTAATAATGAAAATACTATTTCAAATCTATTTTCATTAATATTTACTTAACTCCTGCTGCAGATCAGCACACAATTCAGTACAAAACTGATTAAAAATACAGTTGCATGAAATATATGAAAATTAAATTCTACTTGTCTCAAAATATCAAGATTTTATGGACAATGTGCCAAAACTCTGTGTTATAGTGTAGAGTGTAGATATATAAATATCTACAATCGGGTTTATATATTAGCAGTTAAATGCTGTGGGATGTATTCATTGTCCCAAGTGAATTCCCATCAGAGGACACTCTGCAGTTGTCAGTTCATTATTCCACAAAGTTATTTTATCTAAGCTGTCTTCCATGGGAGGCCTGTGTCGTTTAGATCCTGAGGTGATACGTGCATTATAAATACCCTGGGCTGATAAAGGTGACTGACAGGAGCTAAAAGGAGGCAGAAAACTAAAGATGAAAAAATCCTTCCCTGCTCTTCACCTCAGCAATGTTTTCCAGACATAGGAGTTGCCCCTGACTCCTGCCAGGGCAGTTTCTTCAGGTGTTCCACCACAGCTGTGGCTCCAGGGGTTTCTTCTGTGCAGTGGGGACCCAGCTCTGAGAGACAGAGCCAGGAATGAGGGACTTCAGCTCTAGAGGAGAGGGAAAACTACCTGAGGATAGGATCACAGAGTGGTTTGAGTTGAAGGGACCTTAAATACCATCCAGTGCCACCCCTGCCATGGGCAGGGACACTTCCACTGTCCCAGGCTGCTCCAAGCCCCAGTGTCCAACCTGGCCTTGGGCACTGCCAGGGATCCAGGGGCAGCCACAGCTGCTCTGGGCACCCTGTGCCAGGGCCTGCCCACCCTCCCAGGGAACAATTCCTAATTCCCAGTATCCCAGATAGCCTTGCCCTAAGTGTGAATCTATTCCCTTTTGTCCCGTCACTCCAATTCCTGATAGAAAGTCCCTCTCCAACTTCCTTCTGGAAGCTGCTGTGAAGTCTCCACACAACCTTCTCTTCTCCAGGCTGAGCAGCCCCAAATTTGGGAAACTGGAACCTTGGAAAGTTTGAGGTCTCCTTATAATCCACCTTCGCATAAACCATGGAATAACTCTGGGATTTCCTTGGCTCCAAGAAGTCTTGAAAGCAACTGGAAGCTGAGCTGGTAGTCAGTAACAACAAAAGAATTTTCACTGGCTCCTACCATCCCTCCAATCCTGCTGTGCTCACACCTAAATCAGAGCAGAACCCTGTAACCCTCAGAGCTTCATCATAACAAGGTTTTACCCAGTGCAGAACAAACCCTCCCATGAAAAAATCAAACTTGGTAAAATGAAGACTTAACCAGAATTTATTTTACAAGTAATAACAATAGTAAGCAACAACATGGAACTCCTCAGTGTGCAAGCCATAAATTAATTAAAGAACTTGTTACAGGGAGAATGAATATCACACCCAGGCCTGTGTGGCACGGCTGAAAAATGATCTGACAAACATGATACCTCCAGAGGAACGAGCTGGCAGCTAAAGCAGACAGGTTAATACCCTTCCTACAGCCACAGACACTCCCTTGTAACTGCTGAGCCTTGAGACTAAAAGCTTTAACCAATAAAAACCATTAAACCCAGGCAATAAAACAATGTCAGCCACAACAGACCACATGACTTCAGATCAATACATGGTATTTCCTCTAGAAATCATGGCATAATGGTTTCAATCTGAAAACATTTAGAAATGCTGAGGGGGAAAAAAATAAGGAAATTTAGTCAGGTCTGTATTTAAAGAACCCAATCCAGAGGACAGCAAGTAGAAGAGATTCATGGTGAAATCACTCCCAAAACACTAAAGATGAAACATGGACAGCTGTGGGGTGGTATGGACATGGATGGGGTCCTTTGTAGGGCCAGTGGACTCATGGATTCACCCATAGCTACATTTTGCCTTTAAATACATATATGCATATATATTAAATAACAATCCACCAGATATTCCACAGAGCTTCTTCAATTTTTATCTAGCATGCAGCAGGACGATAATTACTAATGAGAGCTGATGCCAGGTAATTCCTCCCCGGGATTCAGGCACTGCACACACAGAAACACTAGGCCAGTACTAGGCAAACCACTTTGCCATGAAGCAAAATTCCCCCAGGAATTGGATGTCTTGGGTTCCCTGGGCTGTCAGCACAGAGCCTTCTCTGCATGTGAGCCCTTCCACACCCCTGCACAGTTCACCAGAAATGAGGACTTTTATCCCTCACCAGATCTCCATCACTGTGGGGATTTGCATGTTCCCTGCACATTATTTAACATATTCAAAAAGTACTTTTTATATTTATATACTTAGGTAATACTCTACAACCTTGAGATACCCTACAATACTTGAGAAGAGTGCTCAAGACAAAGGCCAAAGAACATCTAAAGAAGGTTAATTAAAGACTTATTTCTTTCCCATTTTCTATCAAACCCCGTTCCCCCTCACCCACGCCTATAATATATAACCAATGATTTTATACATTTAAAGAAAGCTGAGGGTGAACTTGCCACACAAATCCTCTGTGCCAGGCCTCAGGAGGGCTCTGGGAGAAGCTTCCCAGCTGTGCTGTGGCTCCTGAGCACCCCTGAGCTGCTCTGCAGCACGAGGATGAGCTGTGCTCACCCCTCATTTCTGGGGCCTGGCAGAGATAAAGACAAAGCTGAGCCCTGACACTGCAGCCCTGTGATTTTCCAGTGCCACCATCCTTCCTGTCCCTGTTACTGCTGCAGACACGGGTGTTACATCGACATGGGCAGGACATTTATCTTCCCAAACACTTGAATCCAGCTAGGCAACACCACGCTTTGTTTCTTTATGAAAAATAATAATGAAAAAAATGATATAAAACCATGATGAAACCTTAATTCTTAACTGAATGACCCCTTTGACATCAAATTACTCTGATATTTCAATTCCTTGTGCCTTAACAGGGCAGCAGCTTTATCTCTCTCATTGTTAAAGACCTTGGGAAGTAAGATCAGCAATCAAAGTAATAGAAAAAGCAATACAGAACTGAGTATATATATCAGTATATAAAACTGAGCTGAATATCCTCAAACGTTTCTCAGCATGCTGGCTCTTACAGGACCAGGTACCTGGATAGGAAATTACTGGACTTTGATTTGTGTAACAGGTATTTTGTGTGTGGTTGCCAAATTAGCAGAAACAATCCAAAAATTCCCTGCAGTCACCAGCATCCACCTTCTGTTTTTGAAATGTCATTGCAAGTTTACTTGGGAAGGAGCTTTGAAGGGAAGTTTTCCAGACCCAACTTACATACATTTTCATGGGTCAATTTCTAAAGAATATTATTGTTTCTATTCTGAATTGTTTGACCTTCATGTTATGAAAATCAAAGTCATGCAAAGCCTTTTTTATATACACTGAAATTAGGAAAATGTCACTTCTTACATTGGAAATGGAGGTTCAGAGGCACACAAACACACATATACACACTGCATTTCAACTCCCAGCCAATTTTCTGTTCCAGTAAATAGAGAAAAAGGGAAGACTTATGGCAAGAATAGTTTCCATTTCTTTTTCCATGATTTGATTTTTTTCCTCCCTGTTATCCATGTATAAGAGAAAATATATTCAAAAAAACCAACCATAATAAAAAAAAAAAGGTAAAGCTTTTTTGGGTATAGGAACAAATCTTCTGGACCTCTTATCTGCTTTTTATTTTTTCTTTCTAGCTAAAGAATGGTTTGGGGGGGGCAGAGTGTGTAATTAGAGTGCTCATTTTGGACACACAGGAGAAAGCAAAGTGAGGAATTTCTTCTGCTGAGAGAAAGCATCAGGTCAGGAAGAGGAGAAGCCATGGGAGGAAAAATCCTCCTCCATGCCACCTGACCCCTCCTTGTGGAATCTGAAAGATTTCATTCTTCCAAGGCTCCAAGTCAATAAATGCAAGAACATAATGACCAGATGACCTTAATGAAGAATAAAACACTTGCACAGTTTTTCCTGTCACAAATACCACAAACCCTTCATGCTTTGGTGTCCTCTCCCTCCCTCTAGCACTGCTTATCTTGAAGTGTAACTAAGGTCACCTTTATTAAAGACTGTTTCTGCCTGTTTCCTAGTTGGAAAATCAGAATTCAGCCACTGCATTAAAAGCTCTCACTGCTGCTGTTTGTTCTGCTCCTACAGCCACAGACAGGTCAAACAGAATGACACAGACAGAGGGAGAGGGGAGCACTAATATCTCTCAAAGCAGAGGTGAAGACAGGCAGGTACTCCAAGATGGCACAGGTACCTCACAGTGCATGTGGCTCTATCAATAAACCAGGCAAATGATTCATAACTATAGATTTTAGCCTGTTTTTTAAAGTATTTTAAATGCTTATTGATTTGTAAGGTGGCATGACTGGAAATTGTGCTGACCTTGGAAAGGCCGAGAAGACAGAAATCTTTGTGTTTTTACCAAATGAGCTGCAATAGCTCCAGGAGCATTCCATGAACCTGGGAGAGCCCCTGCAGCCTGGGATCACCCTGGGAATACAACCCCAAACTCACCATCCCAGAACTGCAGTTTCCAGGTGCTGGGGCTTCCGGAGGGAGGAGCAAATGGTACATCCAGGGAGAGGGAAAAAGTGTTTAATGGTGGAGAAGGGAAGGTGGAGAAAGAAGAGCTCCTTCTTAGAAGGAGGTTTTTATTTCCATTGGCTTGATTAAAGGCCAAGGCTCAGATATGAGAGTTCAAAAGCACTCAAAAGACTGCAAAATTAGGGGTGAGAAATGCAGAAAATTCCAAACAAGTGCTGGTATGACTTTTGTACCCTGCACCATCTCATGTGTTGTCAAAAAAAAGTATTTATTGAAAGATGAAAAGGAGTTTTAAAATAGATGATTGAGAGTATTTTTGAAGCCTGTGCCCATAAGCCCCTGTTCTCCAGTGAGTGCCAAGACTGAGGGCTCAGAGGGAGAGAAAAAAATGTTAACTAATAAATTCAGCTTTGCTTTTGTGAGTAAGGCACCGCCTCCCAAGCTCATGCTGATAAACCCTTTCTGCCTCTCTCTCGCATGTTCCCCCTCTTCCTCAATTTTAATTTGAGTTTTTCCCACCTCATATGTAGCATATGCAGAATCCACGATGGTGCTGGGAATAAAGGTTTCATTAGCACTCATTTGGGATGCAGCAGAACTCCCTCCTGATTTCACAACATGGGAGTGAGGGAGCCGTTCCAAATACCTCCTGCTGAAACATTTATAATGCAACCAGCGCTCTCCCACTTCGCCTTTCACTCCATCCACTCTCCACCCACACGCGCTGCCTGCCCCATTGCAAGCTCAATTTCTGTGCTTCCTAAGACCTGAATAAACAGACCACAGCCTTCTAAATATGCATGCAGTCCCTCTGTCTTAATGGAGATTAATATAATTTTAACTCTGCTTTGGTGGGGTCTTGGTGATGGTTTGGGAGAAAATACTAGAATGACTCCACTTAAAAAAATTTATAACCCCCATCTTTATTTAAATACCCTTTCAAATTATTGGGGGTTTGGCTTTTTTTTTTCCTCATAGAAATCCTGTTGAAAGCTCTTGCAACAATTTAGTTAACATTTTCTCTTTAAATATCACACACATTCTGAGGAATCTGTATGTTATAAAAAGTTTCCCCTCCAAGAAAAGCTGAAAAACTTAGCATTTTAGCAGGATGCAATTGTGGGGCTTTACTTTACTGGCCATGGAAATGAGGAAATGTGTATTTATTTTAGCTAATGGGTAAGTAAAACTCTCAGGATCACATCTTTGAATGGATCTGTCATTTTAAAGTTAGGTACTATACATAGTCCCTAATGGTTCTGGGGGAAACTGTGCTGGTATGAAAAGCTATTAGGAAGAGGAGGAAATTTTTGGGTGGAATGCAGTGTTAATGAGAGCTCATTACGTTATTGCAAATTTTGACATAGTGCATGTTTTTCTCACAGCCTATCAGCTTCCCCAAGTAAGGCAAGCCTCAGTTCTCTAAAAAAGTAAAATAAAATCATCCTTCCCCTCTGCCTCCAAAAATAAAAGCAGAATAAAAGGATCCATAATTTAGATCCCTATTGCCTGACGCTACCCTAATTATTCAGGATAAAGCAATTTATGACTTCTAAAAGATATGATTGGCAAAACAAAGAATATTTAGAATCTGCCCACCATAAAGAGCAGCAAGGAATTGCCTTTAAGGGAAGATGGATCTGCCACTCCCTAGCTCCAATCCTCTGGCATGGCTTTGCCAACAGGAGCCACGAGCCTCATTTATTCAGTGTTTGCTTTGCAGCTTTACCTACTGCAGGAAACACGAGATCATTACTTCTTCTGATTTCCAAACTAACAGTGATTTAAGAATGGAAGCTATTTTTATTAGTCTGAGACAGTTTCTTAATGACATGATTTATAGAGGTTATTTTGGAAGGGTAGAAAAATGCACATAGACCTCTGTATGTAGAGACACTGCCCCTGAGGAGTTCTTTAGTCACAGGTTCTCCCAGAAGATGGGCCTTTCCCACTAATTCACTTATAATTTGAAGAATCTTAAATAAAAAGGGAGAGTTTTCCTTATTCGTCTTAATTTTTCCTGTATTAGACAGCACTGGAGCAATCCAGACTTTCTGCTCCATTCGAGTGACTGTTTGAATTTGCTGCATGAAAAGGTGGCAAAATTGTGAACAAAGTAAAAATGATACTGAGATGATATTTCCTGACCTACATTTTTATCTATTGTAAGCCCTTATGGAAAATCAAATTAGAAATATAATAATAATTTTTAAAAATGAGTGCAATAAACCCTACAAACAACCAAAAAAGGTGGTGTCCCATCTGAGGCGTGTCTTTGAATGAGACTGGGCTTCTCTCTTCACTTTCCAGAAAAATATTTTAGACTCTTTTGAGAAGAATACACAACCTTTCTGCATCTGCTGGATGACTAAAGGAAACTGTTTCATTATTACAGCAGGAGCATCACAGTGACACAGTCAAGACTGTAGCAAATCTGATAAAAATTCCATTCTTCCCTGTTTTACAGCTGGACCAGAAATAAGATCAAGTCTGAGTCCCATCTTACAACAGGATTTTTCTGCTTATTTGTATTCTTTAGCATATTTTACCAGAAAATTAGAAGTGATTTAGTCCATTTCTCTTTTCTTTCAATACTCAATTTAAGGCATTCTTGTGTGCATAACTCTGGCACAAGTTTGTTTTGAAAACTTAAATTCACGACTGTGTACATTCTAAATTTAGTCTAATTACTGTTGCTGTTGAGCAGATAATGCCCAACACAGAAAAATGCCAGAGCAGCTCTGCCTCTGTGCCTCTGTGCTGTGCCGAGGTAAACCCAGCACAGAAACTAATGCAGGCACACAGATTCCAGAGCAGAATCACAAACACATTTCCTGCTTTGTCTCTGTTAGGAATACAGCCCCTCTGCTGCAATGCACTGACAAAACATGCACAGCTGAGAAAAAGCTGGGAAACTCATTCTGGTTTTTCTAGGGTCTAAAACAGGAGGGGTCTAATTCTAACTGGTCTTTTTGGATGCCTCCTAAATCAATAAAGAACGGCTATAAGAGCAATCCATACTTGTTCTCATCAGCCTTTACTCCTACTGTTTATTTCTTGTGCCCTTCACCAAGAAAAGAAAAAAATACTTTTTGCTACTGAAGTTCTGTTTGTATTGTAAGTCCTTAAGAGGGGAGCTGCTGTTATTTCCTAAATTGAAATTAATTCCTTCCTTCCTTCCTTCCTTCCTTCCTTCCTTCCTTCCTTCCTTCCTTCCTTCCTTCCTTCCTTCCTTCTTTCCTTCCTTCCTT
>VXAX01001307.1:165328-220834 GCA_013399835.1 Leptocoma aspasia | reverse complement strand
GCCTCCCTCCCTCCCTCCCTTCCTTCCTCCCCCCTCCACTGAAATCATCCCCTTGGGATTCAGGTGATGACCCAGTTCAGTGTCCCCTCTGGATACAGAATTTTTCCACATAGATGTAGGAATTGCTGGTGCAACCAAGAAAAATCAAACCCCCAAATCAAACCCAAGAGAAGTCCCCACACAATGCTTTGAATAAATGAGTTTTCAGAATGTTGAACAAGAATTGCCTTGTTAGGACTCTCTCCAAAGTGGTGTCACTATGTTGGCACCCAACTGTTCCCTTCAGTGGCTCCGCCAGGCCTGGAGAGGCAGCAGGAATTCCAGTCCTGGTGCTCTCAATGCCAGGTGTGCTCCTCCCACAGAAACAGGGACTGTTTGGGTAGAAAGCAATCCCCACCAAAGCAAAACACTCCACTGCACACCCTCAGGGACAGAAACACATGGGACAGAGGTAACTCATGATGCTTAAATCACTCCTGAAGGCACTCATAAAAAGCCTCTCTTAAACCAGTGTAATTTCCTGATCCTGCTCCTTTTTTTTCCTCCACCACAGCAATAACAACTCATTTTGAAACTGAAGATAAAGTTTAGCACAATTACACTAAGCTCATCCCATGCTGGAAAAATAAGAACCCCATGTTTTCTCAAAGGGTCGGCGAATTCCAGGTCAAACAAAGCCATGCAAAGCCACAAGGGGTACACAAGGTCTGGTGCCACCAGAAGCAGAAACATGAGGCCTCCAATACCTCACACATTACATTCTGTTCAAGGAAGACAAATTAATTTGAAGGAAATATCTTATGTTTTTGCACAAGCACAGCAAAGTTCTTATTTGCATAGCCTAAAGTATACACTTGCACACATTTAAATAAACATTACCTTTTAGCACAATTTTTCTTCATGTCTATGTTTTTTCCCATGAATAAGCAGAGATGACAACAAAATAAGTGACTAATTTGACTTCAAGCCTATTTGCTTTGATGATAAAATACAGCGCTGTAGGTATTAGCCAGTTTCACCTATGGCTAATATATTTTTTAAATATATTTTTAAAATATCTCAGATGTACCTTGTCTAACTCTGAAAGCTGCTCACTATTTCTACGTAGCTGTTTACAAACAATCAAACTCTATTTTGGATGCTGTAGAGTAAATCTAAAGCTCTTGGGCTTTTTTTAGGCTCAGAGTTTGATTTATAGCTCTGCAGGCTGGTAGAGCCGAGGGTGGAGCCCCAGTTCTGCCCATCCATCACACATCAGGGCAGCTTTGGGAACAGTCCCTGGCACTGGAGGAAAACCCAGGTGTGAGCTGCCATGCTGCAGGGATGCAGGGCAGCACAGCCACACCCTGCCCTCATTCCTGGCAGCAGTTCCCTGCATTCGGCTCCCCATCTCCACATTAATAACCAAGACTCCTGTGATGAGGAGGTTTTAAAGGCACTCCCACATACTGACATGTGCCACAGAATTTCAGCCTAAAAAATATAAAGCATGGAGAGGAACAAAAGGTGCCAAACTAGAATGAAAACAAGATATAAATCAGCAAACTTTCTGCTGCTAAATTCACTCATATTGTGCTTTAATTTGTGTCAAGCTTCAAAATAATGTTTGCAAACATGGGATTATTGAAAATCACAGAATTATTTGGGTTGGGAGGGACCTTAAAGATCTTCTCATTCCACCCCTGCCATGGGCAGGGACATCTCCCACTGTCCCAGGCTGCTCCAAGCCCCAGTGTCCAGCCTGGCCTTGGGCACTGCCAGGGATCCAGGGGCAGCCACAGCTGCTCTGGGCACCCTGTGCCAGGGCCTGTCCACCCTCCCAGGGAACAATTCCTTCCCAATATCCCAGATAACTCTACTCTCTTTCCCTATGCCATGGGAGCCAGAAATCCTCATTCACAACACTGTTTTGAGCAGACAAGAAGAAAATCCAGTCCAGGAGCACCCCTTGTATTTTGCCCACACAATTAACATGAACTAATCCCTAAGGTGTGGGCTGGACAATCACTGATTCCGATCCAGAAAATTGTGCATTTGCTCAAACTGAAGAGTCAATCCCTGCTCCAATGAACATTAACATGGTGCATAACATGCAAAATAAATTATGTGTTCTACCACCACAGTCAATGCTATTATGCTCTGTCTGTACCAAAAGCTTCAAACACAGCCTTCCCTCATTTGTATTGCATGCAGGCAGGGCATTGTGTTAAAGAGTTCTTGACTTAGGGATTAAAAGTGAGCTGTAGAGGAATGCAGAAATCTCTTCTGCAGAGAATTCTGGGTTTCTAAATACCTTAACGTGCTTTATTTCCTTCAGAGAGAAACCAAAGGAATGGGTGCAAAATACCAGTATGTCTCTGAAAGCAGAAACTCCCCAGATTTCTTACCAGGAAGATATAGATGAGTGTTTTGTTGGCATAGCTCAGGGTTTTGTCATAAACTCACAATTTCACTTTCCCTATGGCCATCCTCTGGGCAACCTGGGATTTGTCTTAATCATTAAAGAGATGATCTGCAGATTGCATCTCCTTCTCGCTCACACACGTCTGTTCTGATCTCAGAACGAATTTATCAGCAAGAAACTCCCATGTCACACCATATTCATCAAATAAATACAAGTATTCACACTGAAACCACAAATCTGTATTGAAATATAACCAGTTGAAAATCACTATTTCTTTTTCTTCCACTGCAAGATGTAGATTTCTTGGGATAGAGGAAGATGAAGGAAAAAAAATTATTCCAGGGTACTTCCAGAATGGTAGTTCTAGATTTTATGGAATCAAAATCATAGAATCATAGAATTGTTTGGGTGAGAACCTTAAAACTCATCCAGTGCCACCCCTGCCATGGCAGGGACACTTCCACTGTCCCAGGCTGCTCCAAGCCCCAGTGTCCAGCCTGGCCTTGGGCACTGCCAGGGATCCAGGGGCAGCCACAGCTGCTCTGGGCACCCTGTGCCAGGGCCTGCCCACCCTCCCAGGGAACAATTCCTAATTCCCAATATCCCATCCAGCCCTGCCCTCTGGCAGTGGGAGCCATTCCCTGGGCCCTGGCACTCCAGGCTTTTGTAAATAGTGTGTCTCAGATTTCTTTAGCCAGATGTGTCGTGGGATTCTGTCTTGCCCAGCCAATAGAGAGGAAAACCTCAGGCCATGGCAATGAAACAGCACAGAGCAGAAACTAAAACTGGCTCCAGAGGAGCCTGACCCAAGTTTTCAGAAAAAAAGAAATCCTGGCCCCCCACACTTCTAACAGAAATGAGAATAAATTTTTAAAAAAGCAAATAGTTTGGACATTTCCATAAAGACACCGCCTGTTTCCCGGGCACAAGGAGCATCAGTGGCACAGGGTGTGCTCTGCAGAAGGCCTCGGCAGTGAGGCCTCATTCAAACGGGCAGATAAACCCAACTGGCAATCATTACTCTTGGTCTCACATCCCCAGTGGAAAACCTTGGTTCCAGCACTATCAGAAAGGTAAAGATGTCCTTAATCTGTCAATCAGAATGGAGAAAATCTCCCCAGCTGTACCTCCCCAAAATGTGCCAACACCCCTCCTGCCCCAAACAGATTTCAGGTCACGTTCAGTACCTGCTGAACACCCAGAGCTGATTTATAGCCCCAGTTATACCAGTCCTGCCCAGTTTGTGTCCAGTCCAGGAAAAGACACCCTCAGTCCCACTAAAAATGTGGAGTCCAAGCTGCTGCACCCCTCTGCTGACCATACCGTTGGTCACCCCAGCAATCCATCCCCAAGCAGAGGACAGTGGCAGGGCCTGGACACTGCTCACCTGCCAAAGGATGCTCCAGGCTCACAAAACCCACCTGCCTCACTAAGCTCAGGGTAATTCAAACCATTCCACCAGGCTGAGGCTTTTATATCAGTTTTATAAATGTCTTAAGGGATAGAAAAATATATTCCATGAGCTAGAGATTCACTCAATATGCTATGATGGTATATAGTGCACTAAGGCCCAGACAAAAATAAAAGAGATATAACTGGTCTCTTGTCCATATTTAAGGTAAAAAAAGTGCCTGGATTTCCAAAAGCATAGAGCTCCGATCACTCAGAGTGAATTTGGAAAGTGCTGAGCAATTTTGAAAATGAGGACAAACATTTTTTTCAGCCTAAATGTGAAAAAAATCTAACCTGAGGCTGCGGTTCTCTGAAAATCCTACTGCCCTGTATTTGTTTTTCACTCCTCTTCTGGTTTTACACCCATACACAGGAAAAAGTCTTCTGTTTCTTGCCGCCATCCTGCTTTTTACCAATTCTTTTCTTAGTGGAAACTGAATATCAATATGAGTCAACCTCCCAAAGCATAAGTTGAGTAAAAATCTGTAACTGCACTAAAGGGAGATCACTCTTTTCTACCTAAAATACAGCTTGGATTTTGCTGAAAAAAAAAGTCATTATAAAATCAGGGCACTCATATGAAGTATATACATCCAGTAGTTACAGTTCAAGATTTAATTACTCAGTTTTCCATTGGGAAACCTATTCTCCCTGCCTCTATGTTTGCTATTTACCGCTAAAGGAAAAGATTAATACCTGCAATAAAGAATCAATAACATTATAGTTGCAACATATTTTCACTCTGAATTTAGACCAACATGGTTCATCAAGGAGTCTGAAGGGCTGTTTCCAGTCCTCCGAGGCAAGACTTCTAGAAACTTCAGTTTTCAATTAATAATTTCAGCTGAACAGGCACAATAAGTGAGAACTCCACAGCTTTTTAAGCTTGCCTGACTATAATGACTTTATAATTGTTGGAAATAAAGACTTGTCTACATGGCAGATGAATCTGCAGCATTGCTGTGTTTCACAAACTGTCAACATATTTTATATAATCTCCTAAGGACCTTTAAATGCACAGCTTGAGGGGGAAAGATGCAGCTCTTTCCGAGCTGTCTGTGCTCAGAGCACATTCCCCTCTCCTTTCAAAGTGAAGTTGAAAATCAGAGCAGAAATTTCCCTTTGCCACTTTTCAGAGCATAAATCTTTGTCTTACAGTATTTATCAGAACTACCCTCAGATATCAACTCCTATAAAAACCCTCCACGAGTAAAAGAACGCAGTGACCAATTTACATTCTTTTAGGGAGACAGAATATCATGGACCCAGGGTTGGGCTCCATGGCTATGCTCACTGCAGGCACACGAGCACCTGGCACCACCTCACCCCCCAGTCCTGGTCAGACCAGGCACATTTCTCACGCTAAATCTTGAATTTGAAATGTTATATAAGCCCATTGCTTTTACATTTTCTCCAGCATCTCTCCTGGCCAGGTTTTTATGTTTGCTTACAAAGCCTTCATGCTCGTATTTAAATTGAATTAAGAATGCAAATTACACACACACTTTGCTGGTTAGAAACACCAGATTCTTATTTCCTGATATGACTTCCCTTAAGAGTGTGGAGCAGAACATTAAAAGTACCCCAGGAATTCAATAGGGAATGGAAATTACATTGGACTGAAGCGAAAGGCCACTTTAAATGACAGAATAATTAAACCACATTATTTCACATCTGAAAGTGCAGAAACTTAACATCAAACTGATTGGAATTTCCAGGTTTTGTCCCACAGAAAATTATCATTTTTCAACCCCTCCCCAATGGTATAAGAAGGTTAAATATCAAGTAATTATGGAATCAAATATTAATAATGAAATGTCAGTTCTAGTATGGAATCAGATGTTCTAAAATCACTGACACGAGGGGCACTGCTCTGAACTCCAGGAGTCTGGATTTGCTCTGGTCACAGACCTGGCAATGTTTTTCCAAGCTCATGTAGCACCAAGGATTGCTCAGCTAACAAAGGCAGGCAAATCCCATGAGGTGCTGGACAATTACAAATCTTGGAGCGTGAAGAGTTTAAAAAGAAAATACAAATGTTGTATGGCCCTGAAGCAAACTTGTAATTGTGTGTTTTGTCACTACAGCTTAAGATACATATAAATACCTTTAAATATTTTGAAATCCAAAGTGGCAAGTAGTGTTCAATATAGACTAACCAGCATATATCACTCTCTTAAAAAATATAATTTTACCATTTTAAAGAATTATCTCAAATTACAGTAAGAACATCACAGATATTATGCTTGGGAAATCATTAGAACTATTCAAGCATCTTGGTTATTATAAAATAACTAGTAATGTTCCTTATACTTGGAGGTCTCAGTCTAATTAAAAGATTGTATTTAATACAGTAAGAGAAATTAGTGTTGAAAGAGTACAAGTATATGTGTAAAACCTATATTGGTTCCAATTGAACTATCTATTTAGCAACTAAATATTCACAGGTTGAAGCTATTTGCTCCAAAATTCTAAAGATATTTAATTTGTGAAGTGATTCAAACACCTTTGCTGCTCAATATGGTTGTCAATCTCTACCAGGGCCTGTAGATTGCAATTTAAAATATATTGATCTATAATTTCTTTATTAAGACTGCTAAAATTTAAGTGGGATTTGGGTTTAAAATGCCAGGTAGGATTTTGAGGGGAGTTGAAGCAGAGAAGAGGAAAGAAAGTTATACAAAGACAGCTGATAAAACAATATTAAATGAAATACAAAATTCGCTGTTGATAAGTGAACTCCAACAAATTCAGAGTTGCAGTCCAGGCATTCAGAAGTCCAAGGGCTTATCTAGGCTTATCAGAAACAGCTAAATCCTCTGGGTCTGCAGGACTGAGCTGAAATCTTGCAGGAGAGCTCTGCTTCTGCTTAGAAACACTTCACAGACATTATTTCATTGCATTTCAACATTTTAATTATCACTCTGATTGAGACTTGGTAGCTTATGAAAATGAAAAGAAAAATGAGGATGCTGTTTTTAGAACTTCCAAAAAGATTCCTCAGTCAAAGTTCAAATTATCTACAAAAAAACCCCAAAACACCCCACTTGCAATTTTGGGATTGGATCTGGGAGGAAATGCAGGGATTTGTTTGCTTTTTTGGATTTTATATCTCCATTTACTATCCAGACTTAGCCAAACTAATGAACCATGGAAAGGGATATTAATTTTAGAACTCACCTAGCATTGTTCTGGGATCTGCTGGAAATGTCATCAATAATAGAGAAAATATCTAGCATGAAAGCAGCTTGTCAACAAGATGACTGAGTCCTGCACACTTAAATTGGTTATTTTAGCTCACATAAGTTCTTATTGACATGAATATATCTGAAACAATCCTCCCAGACACAGTCATGAGCTTTGGCAAATTCTGAAGCCAAGATAAACTATTGAGCCACATATTTCCAAAGGTCAATATTATTTATCTCCTTCAAGAGAGGAGCCAGTGATGAGCAGGAGCCTGCAGAAATGGGTGTCCTGGACATGGGAACACAAGCTACTCAAGAAGACAATTTTTTATTTTCCACAGCCAACATTTTGAATAGAAATTTTAGCTGCTATTTGTTAATGTTCCACTTTGTTACTGAAGGGATTTCTCCAGGATAAAGAAGGCTTCTCAACCACAGCATCAGCTTTTAGAGCAGACTGCCTTTGAAACCTGAGGGCTCTACTGAGGCACAGCCACTGCTCTGCCCTGCTCCATCAGGCTCTGCAGGAGAGACCTGGACCTGCCCTCTCCCTGCCAGCACTGCTTCTTGCAGGAATTGTCTGTCTAGAGACACATGTGGTATTGCTGGAAGATGTAAAGCCCCGCCAGTGCTCTCTCTCATTTTGAGGCTCTTTCATCAGGCCCTGTTGCTGCTTCATTTCTCTTCATTTTGCTTTGCTTCTTCACAAGCAGGAGTGCAGAGCTCTAGTATTCATCTTGCCTTTCCCATCTTCTCCCCACAAGAAGAAAGCGCAAACATTGTGGGTTCATGGTGGGATTTCATTTAGCAGCTTCCTCAACACTCTCTGAAGCCAACAGAAAGTTTCCATTGAGCTTGGCACACTTTCTTGGGTTTTTTAATTTATTCTGGAGCACAACAGAGTGTTACAGGGAATAGTGGAAGATTCACTTTTGTTATTAGTCTTTTTAAAGACACAGCAAAGACTGAGGTATGACCATTAATTTCTAAGTCTGATATATTCTGTAATCTCCCGTGCAGTTTGTTATCTACACACAAGAGCACAACTGCAAAACTTTGTCACCTGCCATGTGGTGGTGCGTGTTTTACAGTTTAAAGTTTATTATCTTAAAGTTTCTTATCTGTTTGTATAATGGTTTGATCCGGTTTGCCCCAGAGATTGTACCTTCCCCTGTTCTGTCAATTACTCCTTACCACTCCCATTGTTCTCGGCCTTTCTATGTCAATCCCTTAAACCCCATCCTCCTGCCCTGTCAGTCAATGTAAACCCTTCTCCTGTTTCCAGAATCTTCCCTGTCATTTATGTGTCCCTCAATCCCTCATAGGTTGTTATGCATAGGTTTCCTCCCTCCTTCTTCCTTATTGGTCTCGTTATAATGTTGCTCCTCCCTAAGTCCTTCCCATAATTTTACCCCATTGGGTGATGTGTTGTGCCCTCCCATGTTACCTCCCCCCTTTATAAGTTGCTGCACAGCCTTGTTCCTGGTCCTTCTGTGTTGGATCCCTTCATGCAATAAAGCTTGCTGGAAACTCCTCACAGAGAGACCCCTCCTGCTTTCTTTGCTTCAACCCTAGACGCCTTATAAATGCACTGTTGCTAGCTCCAGAGTGGTGCTAGCAGCAGGGCTGCAGCTCCATCCCTAGCCCCGTTGGGGAAGATGAGGGGTTGCAGCCACTCTTGACCGCTGCCCCAGGCGTGGACCAGCTAGCCGGTGGCTTTGAGAAGAGGGCAGCGCGTCACTGCCACTAGGTTTAACTGGCTTCATGCAAATGTGTTCAGGTGCCTGAACAAGTGGCTGGACCACAGGGATTTCCTGTCCCAAGCTTGGTCAGTGGAAGCCTGAAGGAAGGGACCAGTCCACTCGAAACACTCCTAACACTCCCAGTGCAAAAAGAACTTTTTTACTGCCACATTCCACCAAGTGCTCTTGGGGTTATCACAGAATTCCAAAAGAGTTACGGTTGGAAGGCACCTTAAAGCTTATCTCATTCCACCACGGCCTTCAATACTTCCAGGGATGCAGCTTCTTTGGGAAACCTGTCCCAGTGTTCTAGAGAGGAGAAGCAAAACTAAAACCATTTTTAGACACAAGGGGATAATTCTGGGGAGCAGTCCTACCATGAATATCTTGGTAGACATTACCCTAATGACCAATCCCACACTGCACAATCCAGGGCTGATTTCAGACCACAGCACCAAGTACTATGTTCAGAAGGTTCTGACACCTTCACTTTTCAATACAGGAGAAAGCACTGAACTGACAGTGCTTATGTGGAGGTGCTTAAACGTTCCCTCTTTCAGCACTTTTCTGGCAATAAAGCTCAGCCAGGACTTTGAGGTCACTCTGGCATGCAAAAACAATTCACATAAAATTATCATTACTCATTTGAAGGAAGACAAGTGGTTGTACAGAACTGTGCTTTCCACAGAAATCCAAAAGGCACAGAATATGGGCTGAAATGTCCAACGCCGAGCAACTCATTCCTTATCCTATTCCATTTTCAAGATACTCATTATATATTAGGCTAAAAAGTCAAATCCAGTGGACTTCCTGGCTATGAAGATTTGCAAACAGCACATTAATATCAGGTATAGATTTCTTTTTCATTATTAAAAGACAGCTCTTGCAGTGATGTAAGTGACATTAGACATTTACTTTCTGAGTCACAGCCAGGTGGTGTTTTCCCCCATATGAGGCAATTGTGGGAGGAGTATTTTACTTTTATATGTGTGTGTATGTATATATATGTATATGTATATGTATATGTATATGTATATGTATATGTATATGTATATGTATATGTATATGTATATGTATATGTATATGTATATGTATATACACACCCACTTATACACACATATATATCTATGCGTATATAACATATGCATACACAATTGTGCTTATTCATATATACATAAAAATTAATGTAATATCACAAAGTGAAGTGCACCTGACTCAGGGCAGCCCCTGGGATCAGTCGAGGCTGAGCAGCTGGATCAGCCCTGGCAGAGGCCCTGGGGGAGCTGTGGGGCAGAGCTGGCCCTGCCCTGGCTGTGTGTGCTGGGACCCCAAACCCCCCTGCCCGGGGCTGAGCCCCAGCGTGGGCAGCAGGGAAGGGGATTCTGTCCCTCTGCCCCTCAGGTGAGACCCCACCTGCAGAGCTGCCCCAGCCCTGGGACCCAGCACAGGAAGGACCTGGAGCTGCTGGAGAGAGGCCAGAGGAGGCACCAGGATGAGCAGAGGGATGGAGCAGCTCTGCTGGGAGGAAAGGCTGGCAGAGCTGGGATTGTTCAGCCTGGACAGGAGAAGCTTTGGGCTGAGCTCAGTGTGGCCTGGCAGGGCCTGAAGGAGCTGCAGGAAATATGGAGAGAGACAATTGCCAAGGGATGGAGGGACAGGACACAGGGAATGGCTCCCACTGCCAGAGGGCAGGGTTATCTGGGATAATGGGAATTAGGAATTGTTCCCTGGGAGGGTGGGCAGGCCCTGGCACAGGGTGCCCAGAGCAGGGGTGGCTGCCCCTGGATCCCTGGCAGTGCCCAAGGCCAGGTTGGACACTGGGGCTGGGAGCAGCCTGGGACAGTGGAAGGTGTCCCTGCCCATGGCAGGGGTGGCACTGGATGAGCTTTACGGTCCCTTCCCACCCAACCCATTCTGGGATTCTGTGATATCACTGGAAAGCCCAAGCACTGAAAGTCACACTTTTCTATCAAGCAGACCCCTGCAGGAGTGTGAGCAAGCACAGGACTGGCTGCCCTGCAGCAGCCCAGTGAAGGCTGCCCTGGAGACACTTTCTGTAGGAGTGGAGATAATCCTGCTTCTCTATTAACTTAATCTTTGGCCTTTCTCAAGCAGATCATGGGATTGCTTTGCCAGGCTAAATTTTTTACAGTTAGTATCTTCACAGAAGGAATACTGTTCCAGGAGCACCAAGCTGAAACCACCAAATAGATTTCATACTGGGCTGGACCACCATTTAGATGGAAACTTCAGTCCCATGGCACAAGTTTAGTGTTTTATTCATTCTCCTGTATCTTTTATCTATCAGCAAGGAAAGACTGAAGAAGAAATGGAGAGAAAGCAAAATCCTGCAGTTTAATGCAAAGTCTTAGTCTCTCAGATATTAGAGTTGACAAGAAGCCAAAATGAGTGACTGACATGTGGTCAGGAACTTCACTGCAGCCCTCGCTGGACAGGAGGGTGATAAGGAACTCCTTTTCCCTCTGAGGATTACATAACTGGAGGCACATGGAAAATGAATTACTGCCTTCTCAGTGTTATAGATGAGTAATGAGATGGTTGGCTCTCACAACTGAGGGGTGAACATTATAAGTATGTTAAGAGAAGTTTTATAGATGCATAATTATGTTACCGCAATGTGTTCCTTCCCCCAGCACTGTTGCCAGGATAGTCCTGGCAGTCCGGACACTTAGGGAGGTGCAGGCTGGTTATAGAGGCACAGCATGGCACCACCTGACCTCCAGTCCAGTTACAAGAAAGCAGACAACACCAATGGACAGCGACCAAGAGTTAACAGACAGACTTTGGGAGGGGCTGGGGTTACCTATTGCAACACCAAGGGTATAAAAGGCAGAGCAGAACATTTTGTGGTTGAGCCAGCCATGTGGATATGAGTCCACATGGAGGGGTGCTCCCAGTGCTGTAATTTTTCCTTATTTAGTCCTTTTGTTGTAATTTTTGCTAAGGTTTTAATAAACCTTTTAAAATTTTGAGAAGTGAGTGGCCATTTCTCACATCAGGGAAGCATTGGCTACAGGGCACAGCACAGGCCCTGAAGGGACAGGCACTGAAGAGACAGTGTGGGCAAAACTGAAATTAAAAAGACTTGCTAGGCAGAAAATCAATCTTGTTTTTACTTTGTCTTAACAAAGACCTTGTGAAAAAATAAGCAAAATCACTTTAGTTTGAAAGCTTCCTTGCCTGGAAGGAGAAGCAGGTCAGAGAAGAAGCAACAGAGAGGAAAGAAGTGCAGCTTTCAGGCTGAAGAGAGAACAACCCCTGTGCAGAGCCGATGACACCTCAATATTAATATTCAAAGCTGTATTAAAGGCCTAAGATTCCAATAAAAATCCCAGGGTCCCATTACCTGCACCTATTGGTCCCTCTCTGCTACAGAAACAGCCCAAATGTTCTACTGGCTGGGAGCGTGAAATTCATTCACTCACTGGAGTGAAGCTTCGTGCACTGTTCCCCTGATAACCAATCAATGGAACTCCCAGGATGGCCCCAAAGTATCCTTCAGGTACCCGGGATGTTCAGCTCCCAATGAACGTCCTGAATTATGCATGGAAGCAAATGGAAACGCATCCCAGTGCTCCAGCTGGTGCAGTGTATCCACATCAAACCAGCCCCACCAAGCACACTGGCAGCCTTATTTTGCGTTGAGTGAGCTCCAAGTACATTTCCATGTCGAGAGCAGCAAGGTAATTGGACTTGTCCTAACGAAGCCATAGATCCACATGCAGAGGGGGAGCTTTAATGGAGGAACTGTAATTACCTTGCTGCATGCAAATGATGGCACATTTCCCCCAGGCTACAACTGCTGGCTATCTAATCTCAGCCCCGGGGCAGATGCATAAATCCACTGTTCCTGTTCCCCAGATTTCCTGGGAGAGGCATGTAACCTTTTTTCCCTCCCTTAGCACAGTTTTTCTCCAAATAAATCTAGTCCAATGGTTAGAGTCAGCACAGACTTTAGCATGCAAATATCTCTTCATCTGAAATTAATTCCAATTCCTACCCAACACTTCAATCCCTCCACACCCAAAAGAGTTTATTGCCCTCCCCGTCTGGCCCTGGAAGTACAAACTAAACTGATTTGTCTCAAATGAAAAACGTTTTCAGGGATTTCTCAGCACCATAAGGAACCCTGGAAACCTCAGTCCTTCTGGATGACAGGAATATGTGTTTGACACCCAGAGAGGGATCTGGGTATCCATTCTTTTTGAGAAGCTGCATCCATGTATTTGTGCAATCCATTCTGAGTTCACCAGGAATAACAGCAAACCAGAGAATGACCATGGTCTAATCCATGGCAATCCATATTTTTAATCTGAAAAGACAATCAGTGAACCTCCTCTGCTTTTTTTCTTGCTCTGGATGCATTTACTCTGCATCTCACACTCTCCACGAGTCCCTAGGAGAGCTTGTCACGCCCTGTCAATATTAACAGTCAGCCTCTGTGCTAGGATTCAGAGTTCAGACTTGAAGATTCTCTTTGGAGTAACGTCCTCACACATAAAAGTCTTGTTCTTCAGCTGCAGGAGCACTTCTGCTGTGTTTCAGTTCCTCTCACACGATTTAACCAAAAGCACCCCAGCTTTTTCACTTCTAAAAAAGAACCAAAATTTTCATCCATTTTTCTTCCTGGGTGCCTGCAGGCTGCTCCTTCCTCTGAGGTGAAGAATCGTGGCAGAACATTACACCACGAGAAACTCCCAGCTCTCTGCAAGAAAAAAATCTTCCTTCAAAGCACTCCTCACTCACCTTTACCTTTCAGCCATTTAAATCCTCACCTATAAGCCAGTCAAGATGTGGATGAGGAATTTCCAGCCTGATTGAGTGCCTAATCCCCTTCACTCTTTGTAGTCTGGGGGTGAATTGAATCCTGAATCACCACTGAGTGTGGAAAAGGCAAAACTGCTGGGAATTGACAGTGTTTTCTCCAAATTTTGTAAGACAAAGTTATTTATTTTCTTCAGAACATTTCCTGAAGTCACATTCTTTGAGCCCTGTAAGTCAACCACCTGGAAAAGTTTAACACATAAATATATGGCTGTGGAAGAATACAGGAACTGCCACATATTTGGCCCCCTGGCCTTCAAAAAAATTAAACCAAGGCTGTTGTTACGAATTGCAGAGTTGTATTTATGAGGGGATATTGATCTCAATTTTCTCTCCTTCACATTGAAATAATACAATTGCTTACTTCACTATGGGAAATCAGGGGACTTTAAATCCCTTTGAAGAATAGCTGTGAAGCCTTCAGTTTTACATAGTATTAATCAAGCCTGAAGGCAAGTGACAGGAAGCCTATAGTGAAGTTTCAAAGTGAGGAGGAAAAAGCTGAAAGCCTCAGAGTCTCTACCGGAGCATCAGTCATACATTTGCACCCAGGTTCTGGACAGGAGTGGAGTAAAAGAGCCACTGGGAATGCACAAATAAAATTTCCCATGGGTCCACCTGGAATAAATCCCTACAGGAAGACAAGGAAAATCAGTGTTTCTGATGACAGCCTGATAGGAAATGGCCCAGGGGGATGTCCTGCCCTGCTCAGAGCCTGGAGGAGGGAGCCTACAGTAAGGAAATTGTGGCTGTGGGAGTTTCAAATGGAAGGAAGGCAGGGCAAAGAGATCTTCTGCTGGTTCACAGATCCATGTGTGCTAGGAGACTTTAATCCTGGAATTCCAGAAGGGGCTGTTTCTTGCATGCCTTGGTGTGCTCCATATCTGCCCAGCTTCTCAGAGCTCCAGAGGCAACACAATCCTATAAAGATGCACAGAAGAAAGACATCCTTATCACCTAACCCAGTAAGGTTTTGTGTCAGAAGATAGGAAATGTACCAAATTTGTTACTGCCATTAGCATTTTCACATTGCATTAGCAAACAGCGTTGGCAAGGAGCAGAAAACTACATGGAATTCATTACAGCCTTCTCGGTTTGGAGTACTGGGAAGTGGAAATAATAATGGATCCTGCAAGGAAGGGGGCAATATTTGCAGCCTGAGACCCACAGACGCCTCAAATAGGGTGAGCAGGACAGCTGAATTTTTTAGAGACATTCAACTATCATGAGGATCACGAGTCAGCTTTGAATTTTCAAACCAGCAATAAAACTCCAAAGATTTTTTCCCTGTGCTATGTAGCAGCTGCAGTGGAGGTTCCTCATGCCCTTTAACTGGTTTTCTGGGGAAAAGAACGAGAATATGTGCTTGGATAGTGTGCTGAGAGCCGCAGCACCATCAGGAGCTGACGCTGCAGAACACTTCCCATCATTTATTTAAAGTGGTCTGAAAAATCTTTTGAAAGCATATTCCATTCTCAGAGCTCCAGCTGTGAAGATAGTTATCACAGTACACACTATACATGTTCCTTTGGTCAACTTCTTCCCACACATCCTTGGAACCATTCCTGCTCCTCTTCAGTGTTTACAGCCTTGAGATTTTTGCAGATTGTTATCACATCCATTAAGCTACAAAACACAGAACTGCAGGCAAGAAAAACACTGAGCTGACTTTGCAGGGCTGCCTCTGGCCTCTGGAATGACACAAAACCCACACAGTGACAGTGGAGTCAAAAAGTTAAAGGGAAAGAAGGTCAGGGAAACAACAGTTTAGATAACTGTGAACTTCACACTGAAAAAAGTCCTGTAAGACAAAGTCATTAATTTTCTGGGTCTGGGGAAAGAGCAGAGAGAATCAGTGATCAAGTCAAGAACCAGGACTAGAGTTTATGAATAAGACATTCTTTTTATTGCAAACACTGCAGCCAAACACCAGACCAATTGGATAATTAAGTTTTGTAGCCTTGCTTGCTCATCCATACTCGATTTACACACATATCTAACACTAAATACGTTAATACAGCACAGTAACAAATTTCTGTGGAATAGAAATTTTCTGAGCACTCTCATGAGAATTTCTAAGACTGAAACTTTGCTGCCCTTTCAGTCCTGCAAGCCCAGGTGGCAGAGACCCTGTGCTTGGGGAAACTCTGGACACAGCTTCTTTTCTGCAGCAGAAAATCCTAACAAGTAGGGCTGGAAGGGACTCAATAAGTCAGCTACACCAGTCTCCTGCCCAGAGCAGAACCAACAATACCCACATAGTCCATGGCAAAGATTTGCTTCATTTCCCCTGAAAATCCCTGGTGCTAGATGTTCCCCAAGCCCAAGGCAGTCTCTTCCAGTCCTTCCCCTCTTTGCCATTTGGGTGTCTTTGCTAACATCTAATCTGGTTCTGGGCTGCAATTCATAAATGTATATTACTTCTTTTATTAATCAAGACCAGAGCAGATCCCTCCTTTCCTCACTGCAGCGCCTTTAATAAACTTGAGCTCTGTGAATATCCACAGCAGCACAATCCAGGGGTGACACTGGCAGGAAATACCGATGCCACCTGCTTGTGTGCTGAGAGAATGTGTGCTTGGGGACAGACAGAAAGAAACCTGATTCAGCAAAAAACTCTGCTGCTGTTGAATTTTGTATTTGTCCAAGCGTGGGGAGATGGCAGAAAATTCCACAGCAGAACAGACAAAGCACTCATCAGACCTCCCAAAACACTCAGAATAAAACCTAGCAGAAAAAAACTGAACTGAACAGAATAAAACCTAGCAGAAAAAAACAGAATATATCAATAGAAGCACTGGGAGTTCCTTTTGTGGGTTTTTCCTGTGCTGAGAAAATAGGAAAGGAATTTTTGAAATAGCAAATAAGGGGCACGACTGTGCTTTGGGGAGAAGGTGGGGCTTGTGTGTGTTTGTTCGGGACTCATTCTCCAGGATCTGTAGAGCCTGTGTGAACTAGAAGCCTCCATACATCAATCCTGCAGTCTCCAGGCATGCAGCTGTCTTGAAATTCCTGTGCCAGGGAGTCTGTTAAGAAATCTGACAGTGATTTTAATAAGAAGGTACCAAACCCTCGGGTAGTGTGTGTTTGCTCCTCCTCACCTTCAGCAGCCTGGGTCTGTGATATGGATGTGGGTCAGGCTGGAGCAGGGGTTTATTTCACTGTGTACAGCCCTTTCATACCATTTGCTGCATTTCTGCCCCCTATTTAATAACCCATGTAATTAAGAAATGTACAGAAAGAGGAGCCCCTTGGGTTTAAAATTAGCAAGAGCTGACTGCTTTGTTCAGCTGAAACGCAGCTAAAAGCAACTGTGAGGACAGACCTTTGTGCAGGAACACTCAGAGGAGCAGAGGGTATAATTCTTTAAAGGCAAAAGAGTAAGAGTACTGGAAAAAAAAAAAAGATTTTTCATCAGGACTGAAATAAGAGACCTTCAAAGTCAGTTTCATGCTGGTCTGAGTATTTAGCTGAACACCAGCATGATAACTCCTGGCACAGTCACTCCCTATTGCAGAAACAAATCTCTTCCCAAAGAGAACCAATGCAAGAGAGTCACTCTAACATCATAATATTCAAATCCAATCAATATTTTAATAAATTTGCCTAATCTTTGAGCATTGCTGAAACTCCGCAGGGCCAGGAGAACATTTTCTCTAAGAAACAAAGACACTTGAACAGCAGATTTTTCAAGTGTTCTATGATTTTTTAAATAATTGTGTTCATTGTAACACTCCTGTTAGTTTTATTTTTCTGCCTTAGACCAGGCTACATTTTTAACTCCTGTTTCTTTAAATGTAAGATGGAATAGTCTTATATTATAAGGTTGAACCCCACTTGTTGCAATCTGGAAGATGATGGCCCCATTTTCACACTGATCTTGTTTTAAATGGGATATACAGACCTCCAGCAATATCTTCACCATGATTTTCATTCCTACTCTAAGCCACATAGAGACTACAGGCTCAGAACAAAGAAAATGGAAATGTAGAAATTAGCTCATTAAAATAGCTACATCCTTCCACATCTAAACATGCTGGTAATTTCCAGCCACATTTCAACCCATAAAACTCATAATTACCAGGCCCCTCAGACAGGTTAGGGTTAAGCCACTTTAGGGAGTGAGGAAAGAGGCCCATCTGCGCAGAGATGACTTGCCCCTTTATAGGATAATTAAAATCAGAATAAGAGGTGTCATGATGCACAGCGTTTTCCCACTTTATTTCTCCTCCCTCCGTCTGAAAAAGGTTCCAATTATACACTGAACAAATGGGGCAATGTCAACTATGAATTTCTGGACTCCGACACACACTATCCTGTCAGCCCATAATTTTTTTGCCATTTTCATTCCCCTTCTGATCTTACTGTCAGTCCTCCTGCCTGCCAAAGGCATGACAGTCACATTCTCTTCTTCTCAACAGGCCAGTTTGCTTTTCCCCCAACCCTCTTTGTTTGTTTGTTTTTGAATGCCAAAGATTCTCTGCAGTTCACAGCACCTCGTGCACACACAGATATTCCACAGCCTCACTGCTCCTGTCCTCAGTACTCCTTGGCCTTGCCCAGTGCCATCCTGCCCTTGTGCCTCTCCCACACTTCACACAGATCTTCCACTGCGTTTTCACCACCCTCTGCCGTGGGTTTTGTGTCTCTCTGGTGTCAGAATCAGCCCTCATGTCAAACAGCACAGCAGGAGCACAGAAGGGCAAGGAAGAGCCCTACTCCAAAAGTCTGGTGCTGCTGAAATGCAGGACCCATTCTAGCCAGGGGCTACTCCTCTTCCAAGCCAGGCCTCAGGACAGAGGCAGCAGTGAGGACTGCACTGTGCTGGGACATGACAATCTGCCTGTGCCAGCCATGAATTTCATGGATGGAAGGGATTTACAGCCCCAAGGAGGCTGTAGCACACAGGACGCAGCACCTGGAGATGCAGAAGTTAAAAGGCGAGAGAAGGATGGATGTGCAATAAAGGAGATGCAGAGGCACGAGTGCAAGCTCCTGCTACCAAGAGGTCGTTCCCAAAGGAGGAATCTGGAACTGCTTTGGAGGGGGGAATGGAGAAAATCCAGCTGGCTCAGTCAGCCCCTAGAGCCAGAGGGGAGCAGGGAGGCAGAATAGCCCAAAATGAGCTGCTGTGGACGCTAAGGAGAGTTAATGCAGGGCTGGACTTGTGCATACAGGATGCATTTTTGGGGAGGAAAACCTCATCCCTCGCTTTTACTGTGGATTCATTCACAATTCTGCTACAGAGGCTTGGGGGGGGTTCAGCTTTTAGGCTGCATGTGCTCTTTCCTACTTTGCTCCCTGTCTGTACCAGCTGGACCTGGGGGTTCAAGGTCACGTCATCTCCTGGATGGGGTTTTACAGAACATACCATACACTGCAAAGAACCAAAGTTCCTAAGAGAGTGAGGAAAGCACCAGAGCAGGCTGCGGGCAGAGCCTCGTGCTGGCAGCAGTTCAGTGACACAGCAGAGACTGAGCTGGAGTTTGTACCACGTGCTTTGCTCCAAGGGCCACGACACAGCTGCCTCTGGAGTCTGAGGCCACTTTTGTTAACTGTATTACATTTATGACACAGGAGTGATATAACTCTGGCAATACAAGCTCTTGATGTGAACCCCATCTTTCTCATGGAAAGTTTTGTTATTATTACTATTTTTGATGGTTGATGCAGCAGCTCTTGACAGCAGTGATTATGACAACTTTAAACACACGTGAAAACACTAAAACTTTCCCTGAGTGTTCTCCACATCCCAGATCCACCTGAGGAATGGTTCCTTCAGGGAAGCTTGGGTCCCTTTAGTTGCCTTCGGCGAGGTGTGTGGCGTTTGCTGTTCTAGCAACAGGGATCCCAAGCACTGATCTTTGCTGGGTCACCCTTTGCCTCTGAGCGTGGTCTATATGTTAGGCTAAACAGAGGTTTTCACATCTTAGCTGGTTTGTGCAGGTTTCAGCAGTTTCTCCACTGAAATTGGCAGGAACTCCCATGGTGTTTGTAAAGCTTCAGTTTTGCTCTGAAATGAAAATTGACATTTCAGCACAACACTAAATTCCAACAATTAGGCTCAAATTAAAGTTCTACTGTATTCCCTAGAACTAAGGTTTTCAAAACATAAAGGGAAGCAATATTATGCTAAATACCAATTCTGTCCTCTCTCATGCAATTATCAGTTTGCAATCATGCCATTCATTCTAATGGCTTTGCATACATTTCTTGCTAGAACTGTCACATAAAAGGTTTACACTTGGAACCCAGCAAGTTCTCTCTAATTTCAAAGGTATTCAGAAACACTGGTATTAGCTGAAAAGCATTTGCAAGATTTGATGACACATTTAATTTCATTGCAGTTGACCAGAGGATGAAGTAGCACACACATAAATATAACACAAACAGAACTCACTAGCAAGGCTGGAGCAGCAAAACTGAGAAGTTAGGAAGTGCCATCAACATTACCCTGTAACTTGAATACCTGTCTATTGCATCTGTACACACATAAATCATAAAGATAAACTTTACAATTGTGCTACTTCACCATATTTTCCCTGCCCCAGTGCAGCAGGCAGTGCTTACTTAATGAACAGCCACTCGATATTTTGTTTTCTCATCACTGCTCAACACACCCCCTAAATCTTATTTATTGCTCCCTGTTTAAACCTTACTCTGCAGACAGAGTAAGGTTTCTGGAACCTTCTGCTGTGCCTATCAGGATAGCATTTAGCACCCACCATCAAAACTTTGAGTCTGTGTTGCTAAAATTTTGGGGGAAATCTGACAGCCACAAACCCCTGTTATTAATGGAAAGCATCCCTTGACTTTTAACAGCAGGCAGTGAACTCTTGAATCACAAGTTTGCACTTTTTCATACTCAGGGATCTCAGTATCTCGAGGGATATCTACGCTTTAAAGACAAGCAATTTTTACTGTAGTTCTGCACTGATTCAACAGCACACAGATTAGGACAAATGAAATACTGATCTCTCCTACAAGAGCCCATGACCACGCTTCCAAGAACACCAGAAACTGCCACACAAGCATCTGTGCCTATGGAGGAATGCAAGAGAACAGAACCAAAGGTGGGACCAGAGATGGAGGAGGGTGGGGGGGACACAGAGGGTCTGCACATGCTGTAAACCACAGGCTCTTCCTGCATGCCTGGCTGGGAAGGGCCCAGCAGCCCAAGAACTCTGCTCTTCCCCATTTTTTAGGCAGACTGCTAAAATGTTCTCTGCAAACTGAGCTGGGCAGCAGAGAGCAAAGCAGCTCCCAGAGCACTCCCAGGGTGCTCCCAAGCACCCCGACAGCAGCTGCAACCCCCATCCTTCCCTCCTGGCAGCACCATCCCACGGAATGTCCCAGTGCCCAAACTGCAGCCCTGCTAAAAAAGCAGAATAAAGTGAAATGGTCAAATATTGTTGTGGCCCAACGGTGAAACAGGACTTTCTGACTCTAATATCAGAAGGCTTAATGTGATTTATTAAGATGACTCCATTGTTCAGAAGGCTTGGGCTATTATGTGCCCATGTACAGAGCTCAGATGCTTACCTCTTCATGCTCAGTACAAGAATGCTAGAATGCTTACAATTCAGTGATAACACTTCTCCACATCATTGGTTGGGAGAGAGAAAACCCACATCTCCCATATCAGGAGACAGGGCAGACAAACACCATCTGTGTCCTTGAAAACACAGCTCAGAGATTTGTTTATAGAATTCTGTGCTGAGAAAGTGAGCTTTCCCCTGGGAAGAAAAGCCTCAGCAGGCTTGCACCCAGGATACTCATAAAACGTCAAGACAACAGTCAAACTCAGCTCTCTCTCAGCAAAAAGTTTCCTTGCCTGGAAAACTGCATTTTTTTCCTTTTTACTACGCAGGTTAAATCCCTTCTGCTTTATCCTAAGTTACATTCCAACCTTCCATATACTCAGTCACAGTCTGTTTCCAGACTCCTAGAGAGAGCCTTAGAGCTTGACATGTCAAAACACTCATCATGTTTAGGTTTCTAAAGGCTGAGGATGACCCTAAAACTAAGGCCAGGCACTACAACATGACTTTTGCAATGACTTTACATTGCACAATCTGCTGCAGGAAACCAAGGATAAATAATGGGATGTCTATTCCATATGAGCATGCATGTGAGTGAATCCATCTGTTCCTCTACATGGTCAAGGTACCAAATAAACCTGAGCTGCTAACCTATCATTAGCACAACAGAATCTTTAAAGAACATCAGAAAGAACGTATTTTAAAATGTTAAAACCCTGTTTTAACTGCTCTGGCCACCAACAGGAAACTTGCTGAATAGAGGCACAAAAAAGAAATGACGGTTTTTGAAGCACGAGGAAGGCTTCTGAAAATACAGACCATTTGTATGTGTATCAAACAGAAGAGACTTCTTTATACTTTAGCATAAAATAGTAAAAACTCTAAAAAAAGTATCTAAACAGGCTTTGGAGCATCCTATGGTAACACATATTCCAATAGGACTAATTTGATCCTCTTTTTGGAAAGGATATTAATCCATTTTGGGAACAATCTTTGTAGAAGGTGTGGAAATGCATCCAGTCAGCTACTTCACATGATAGCTGGGAGAGCATACAGAGAGGAAGCTTTTACAATAAATATTAGGAATAGAGAGTTAATTGTTTCCTATGCTGCAAAGTGGGGACCTTAACACTGAGTTCCATAAGCAGCAAGGATAATGGATAGAAAGGTTTCACTGGTTACAGCAGCTCTGCATCAACTTTGCAAAATTCACAACTTTCAGAGGGACAGAAATGGATTTCATCAGACAAACCTAGACTGAAGCATCTCTGTTTAGACAGTTTCACCCAGTCCTGTGCAAACACAGAGAACAGCAGGAGAGAGAGCCCAAGGTGCAGCCCTGCTCTGCAGTTTGTGTCCCTGACCTGCTGGGAAGGGGCAGAGCTGATGTGTTTATTTTTTCTTCCTGTCTGCCTTGGGGCTAAAGGTTGACACCATTTGTTTCTGTTTAGGCTCCACATTTATTCTGAGCTTTTGGCTCCCTTCTGTTCATTATTCTGGACCTGGAGCTGCTGGAGAGAGGCCAGAGGAGGCACCAGGATGAGCAGAGGGATGGAGCAGCTCTGCTGGGAGGAAAGGCTGGGAGAGCTGGGATTGTTCAGCCTGGACAGGAGAAGCTTTGGGCTGAGCTCAGTGTGGCCTTGCAGGGCCTGAAGGAGCTGCAGGAAAGATGGAGAGAGACAATTGCCAAGGGCTGGAGGGACAGGACACAGGGAATGGCTCCCAGTGCCAGAGGGCAGGGCTGGATGGGATATTGGGAATTAGGAATTGTTCCCTGGGAGGGTGGGCAGGCCCTGGCACAGGGTGCCCAGAGAAGCTGTGGCTGCCCCTGGATCCCTGGCAGTGCCCAAGGCCAGGCTGGACACTGGGGCTGGGAGCAGCCTGGGACAGTGGGAGGTGTCCCTGCCATGGCAGGGGTGGCACTGGATGGGATTTAAGGTCTCTCCAGCCCAAACCATTCTGGGATTCACACAGCAGTTGTGTGGTACCTTTGACCTGTTCAGGGGTGGGTAAAGCCTTGTTTTTCCATTTGATTTCCCAAAAGTCAAGCAGTTCACCATCACTCTGGACTGACCATTCACAGCACCTTTCAGGATGTACTTTACAGTGGTTAAACATAAATGAATATAACAGCAGCATGTGATGTTATTTGGAGTATATCCTGTCTTCTGGTTAATGCATGCAGTTTATTTAGCATCTGCTCTATAAATATCGCTTCCTCTTTCCACATCTTCCTAGAACACACCACTGTTTCCATGTGATGATGAATCCTACTGCAGACAACCTTGTAAAAAAGGAATTTTCTACATTAGAGCGCAGCTTTAAACCAAGGGCACTTTATGCTGCAAAGGGCCAGCTAAAGAAGAGACCTCCAGATTTGCATTCCCTTGACCACTGAATCTCAAAAGACAGAGTTGCTCAAACTTGGAACCCTTTGTCTTTAGCGAAATTTTGCAAATGTTTTTGCTTTTGCAAGGTGCACATCCCTCTTTTCCTGTGAATTCATCTTGCAGTCTGTCTGATGAGGATCACAGACAGAAGTCTCAGATGATGCATGTTTGCTCTCAGAGAGATTAAAAGGGCTGCAAAGCGGGGATGTGAGAACAGTGCTTCTGGAACAAAGCAGCAAAGAAAGGAAAACACCTCCAGAGTGAAAATTAGAAGAGAACTTACATTGGAAGGGACAAATTGGAAATAATTAGGCAGAAAACAAAAGGCCCAAGAAAGCAGAGGAGTGTTTGTTTAGAGCATGAAGTTGTGATGATACAAGCCACAGCAAAGGCAGATCGAGTACATCAGGGTCCACCATCAGCCAGTGCCAGCCTCCCTTTGCCTGGATCATTTTCCTTACAAAGCACTCATTTCATCTGATGGTTCAAGTCCTTTTCTCTTCCCGTTGTTAGCTGCCTCTTCAAAAGCTCTCAGCATTTCATTGCCATGTCTGTCTGGAGATATTCCATTGTGCTGCAGCAGGGCTCTCTAGGAAGCAGCAATATGTGTGCCTTCCTCTTTTTTCTTCTCTTTTTTTCCCCTTTCTCACTGAGGAGAGCCCTGAAGCCATGTTCTCATTAAATCTTTATGGCTTTTTAAAATAAGAAGCTATTGTCCCATATACCTCCTTAATTATGCACCAATCAAAAAGTTTGAAAGAACAGCTCTGCCTGTGACAAGCAGGAGCAATGGAAATGGAAGAAACCTAAGGAAAGCCTGCTTCAGCTGTTTTCCTGTAAAACAGGAACCTGTGTAGGCAAAGGATGGCTTGGCACAGGAAATGGACTAAAGGCTCCCAAGGGAAAAACAGTCTGTCTAAGATTCTATTTTTGTCATATTTATATTTTTATTTAGAGGACGTTTATGTGATTATTTACTGCCTCAAGTAGGCTTCATGGTGCTCATGAACCAAACAAATATTCAAAACAGATGTTTGGAAAACTCTTCAACTTCAAGTGTCCACGCTGAGGCACCTGGAGCTTGAGCATTAGGAGGGAGTGACTTTATAAATAAAGCAGATTATTACTTCAGTAAAACCTAACTAGCCAGGTTCGGACATGGAATATTTAACAAGCTAAATTATGGCAGATGTGGCCTGTGTAAATTGCTTTGGCCTCAGTGACAGCAAGGCCAAAACCAAGAGAATAAATTTATAGAATAATACCAATGGTATGTTATGGAATTTCTGTGTCTAATCCCAAATTAGGTTTGTGTTGATTCATACATGAGATTTGGAAGTAACATTACAGCTTCATACAAATGTTCTTAAAGAAGCTTTTAGACAAATTTCAGAAATCTCTAGAAGAAAAGTTATTTCTACCACAGAAGCAGTAAATGCTGTAATGTGGTTATAATTCTGACATCATGAGTTGATCCTCAAGGTCAATGCTCCAAGACCCGAGAAAGATCAGGAAAAACACCACCTCATCCAGTTTTCCCTCTGTGTGGAACTGCTGGTGCTAGTTTAGGCTTAGGCTTCTTCAGCTGAAGTTTAGATTAAGGTTTGTAATTAGGAGGGTTATCATTTTTTCCCCCACCGACTGCAAGGCTGCACCACGACAGGAATATTCCTGGCTGCAGCCAGATCCATGCAGGCGCTGGAGCGGGGCTCTCCAGCACTCCATGCTGAGCTCTCAGGAATGCCACTTGTGTTCTTTGCAGCTGCATCCAAATGTTTCAAAATCCCACCCTGGGACAGGAAGCAAAGATTCCCCAGGGATTAAGTGCTTTTCTAAACCTAGATGATATTGGAAATAAATTAACATAATTATTCAAAGCTACCTTTTCATTAAACCACCATTACACTGAAATGAACATCCCTTTTTGTGGATTTTTACCTGTGTAACCAGGGAATGGTTATCCCTGAGCACAGCAGCGCTGGACACAGACACTTGTGATGAGGTCCCACATGAGAAGAAGGGGTGAGACCGTGTCCAGCAGCCCTGGCTGTGTGACCAGCCCCAGGAGAAGCACCACTGAGCTGTGGCTGAGCTCTTGCCCAGGCTCTGCCCTGTCCCTCCCCAGCCCTGCAGCTCCTCCAGCAGCAGCAGTGACAGATGTTCTGCACGGGTAATCCCTCATCCCTCTAATCCCAGCAGAGGGGGAAGATTGATGGGCACTGGGCACTCAGGAATAAAGAACGTGGAAATGCGTAAGATGGGGCTGGAATAAACAGTATTGGATAAACATATTAATAACAACATGGGCATTGGAGTGAGATTAGCTGCTGACACAAATAACGTTTATTCACACTACAGGGAGTGATTCCAGAGAAACAACGTGAAGTGCACAGACAAGTACTGCTAAATCAAAAAGGCTTTGCATAAAGCAAAAAAAAAAAAAAAAAAAAAAAAAAAAAAAAAAAAAAAAAAAAAAAAGGGAAAAATATGACAAGAAAAGTAAGAAAAGTGATGATGTTTCCTCTTTTGTCAAGTGCATAACAAAAAAACTTAAACAGCTGTAGCAGTTACAGGTGCAAAGGAGAAGATAGGGGGATCAAATCAATGTTTCTCTTCAAATGTTCACAACTCTTCCAAGTGTAGGACCTGAACAGAGAAGGGAACTGTTTTGTTGTACACCCTGACACAACTCATCACTAAAATCAGGCACCATTTTATTTTGTGGTGTGGAATTGCCTCTTTAGAAATGTCACCACAGAAACAAAGTGTCTACCTTCCATTTGCTGTGGATGAATCCATCATGTTCACATCTCAACACCTGCTTAAAATGCTCTAAATTTGTCATCTGCTGTTCCACTAAACACTGTTGATTCAAAGTAAAGGCCTCAGTTACAGATGGAAGCATCAGGCAGGTCTGATTTTTGCAAGTTTGGCCCCTAAAAATTAAATTATCCAAAGGGGTCTTAGCATCTCAAATCTGCTTCAGTGAGCTGTAATTCATACAGGTGATTTTATCTGAGATTTCTGCTCATAGGCTGAGTAGAGAATTACAGAGTGATTTCTGGGAGGAGTGGAACAAAGAGCTGGGAGGTGGCTGGTGCAGCAGGAGTGGAACACACGTGAGGGATGAGAGGGTAGGATGGGGCCGGAGGCTCCAGGAAGCACCTGGGATTTCTGCCTGGAATGGAAGGGACAGATGGGTTATCCTCACCCCAGGGATTAACCACGGTGCAGGTAAGCATTCAGAAACATCAGCCCCCAGAACTGTACCTTCAAATGCAAAATGTGCTCTGGTGCACCAGCGCTGAGGAAAGCAGCAGCTGGATGTGCTCAGCTTGAAAGGCAGCAAGGTCAGGAGGGAAACAATGGGAAGTAATTATGAAATTCCTTTTTTTTTTTTCTTTCACCTTCTGTCCCTAATTTTGCTTTAACCAGGCATCTGCTGTGTAATACAGTCTTCATATGCAACAGATACAGAATTCCATGCATTTAAAAGGACCCGTGTTGGGTTTCAGTGTCAGACATGAGCAAAGACTTTCACTGATTTCATCAAGGCCCAGTCTGTGGGTGAAACCTGACCACTGACTCCATCAAAATGACACATAAAGTTCTTAATTGCTTTACAGTCCTTCCACCTTGCCTTTTTTCCATTGTTTTCCAAACCAAAAAAATGAGACAGAAGAACAAGGGGTAAAATACCAAGTCCTCTGTCCTTGGCACACCTGCTCTGATAAGTCAGGAAGATGATTGAAGGCCACTGAAATTTCCCAGATTTAACTGAATATTTCATGTATTCAGCACAAAGGAAAGACTTTTTATTCTTCAGTGGTCTCACCAGGAATAATGGAAGTGAGCTCTGGTTAATAAAGTGTTTGTATTCTGAATGAGCAGAGTTGAGTAAACTCTTTCTCTGACAAACTTAACCACAAGTCAATTGGAATCTTCTTACATCTCAAGAAACTGGCTTTATTTCAATTTTTCATCATGGAAACGCATTCTGCTGGATATATAGGACACAAAATCGGAGTTTCCATGGATAATTACGGTCAACTCAAGACTGACAACAACTTTCAAGATGAACCTGATGCATTTTTAAAAGGGCCAGGCTCAGTGTCCTGCTGTCAGTCTTAATTGGTGATGTGGTTGCTGTCAGGGAGTCAAATAAAACTTGGGAGACCAGACCTCCACTTTATCCTCTGTCCACAGGCATCCTCACGGAATTTGGTTCTGGCATTTCCTACCTCTGCACTGAAAAAATGGGAGTAAGAGTCCCTTTCAGTCTCAGGGGTACTGTAGGAAGAAGAAGCACGTGGAAAATGAACCAGACCCTTGGCTGTCAGAGACGAAGGCTGCACATCTGAGAGTTAAAAATTCTCCCATCATCCGCTTTGAGGGCTGGCACATCCCTCAGAACATGTACCTGTGAGGAAAACAATAGTGTGATGTTTTCTCAATTTCTGAGAGCTGAGGACAGCATAATACTCATCCCACAAACAAACCCATCTTCCCTTTCAGTGGGGTGGCACGACGTGCCTTCTGCTGTGCCAGTCACAGCCAGACCCCGTGGAATCCTCCTTACACTCACAGTCAGTTCCCCATGAGCTGCCAAAATCTGTCAGAAAGGGAAAAACACCTTAAAGCACCCACCACATTTGGGAGAAAAAGATAGCAGACTGCTTCCAGAGGAGAAAAAAGCTGAAATGCAGTAGCAAAACGTCTGGTGAAGCAGAGTTAGTGGAGGGCTGAGGAGAACTGGGCTCTGCTGCAGGGTGAACCAGGATCGTGGCACTTTCCCTGTCACGAGGAGTGAAGGGTCTGAACTCAGCGGTGTGACAAACCCTGATGCAAATCCAGCTGCCCCAGCTCCGTGCACTCCATCTCTGCTGCCTGCCCACTTCTGTCTCCCAGAGCAGCAGGAGAAACCCAGGAGGTTCCCAGCCCCTGGGGCTCTGAGAGGACCCAGGGAGTTTGTTTATAAACAGCAATGATCTGCTGCTGCTTGGGATCTAGTTCCAGCTGTCCTGGCAGGAACAGAGCAGATCTGGCAGTGCCATGGGGAGGGAGGGCTGCTTCCACAGCTTGCACATTTCCCTAAGATTTGCATTCCAAACAGGCCACAGAACCTACCCCGAAATCACTCAGTGTTCTGACAGCAGCAGTGAAAAAACATTCAATGGAAAAGGAGCCGAGTGCTTTTATGGGAGGGCTCAGAGCTCCAGTCAGAGAATGGCAAAACTCTTTTGGTGTGTGGGATGAACCCTCCCTGTTCCCATCGTCACTGCTCTGCTGTACACTGAACACAAGGAGAAAAGCAATTGTGTCCCTGCCTGGCTGTGATGGTGTTTCTCTCAAGGTGCTGCCTTTCTCTACAGCTCTGCACCAGCCCTGAGCAGAGATTGTGGGCACAGCAGCACAAAACAAGTCTGGAATGCTGGATTAGTTTAGAGGCACCTTTGAACACAGTTTCAATTTTTTTTTTTTAATTCTTCCCTCTGCGATTTTATTATGGACCTTCCTTCACCATCTAACACTCTAAACTTCTAAACTTTGAAACCAGGCAGAAGTACAAAGCCTCTAAATGAGCCCAGAGTTTCCCATAGCTACATTGTCAGGCACGATCCTTACGGAAGCACCTAAAAGTAAACCTTATAATCTAATTTTCCCCCCTTATTTGTTAAGCAGCAACACTAATGATTTGATTTTGAAACACTTATGCATATGAATGAGCTTTTACATAAGGCCTAATTTTAATTAAAAAGCAAACCCAACTTTAAAACAAACCCAAACCCAGAACCAGAAAGATGAAAAAACTCTGTGGTAAGTGGGGCAGTAACAGTGCAACTGGTACCAGCTATTAAACAGAGCTACACTGCTGTAATTTTATGAATTCTTTTAGAAACCACAAAGAAATATGCATTATCTGCCAGAGGAAAGATAAACAAGACTGAGGCAAAAGGGGGAGTTCAGAGGTTACTGAGAAAAGGTGTTTGAAAGAAATTGGTTCCAGGTAAGGAAAGGGTTCAGGAGAAAAGGGCAGGCAGCCAGGGAAGGTCAGGGCAGGAACAATGCAGGCATGGGCAGGCCTACAAACAGAGTTGGAAAATGCTCTGACAAAGTGTCCAAGAGCTACAAGAAGTTCTTCTGCAAGCAAAGTAAAAAAAGTAAAAAAAAACCACAGTAATGTGGTTTCTCCTCCACTGAAATAAATCAACAGAAGGATATGGGCTGGATCTTCATCTCATTGGGTGACATTGACAGTTATTTTAGAGGAAAGAGATCATTCCTGATCCATATTTCTATATTTCAAAAATCAGGTTTCAGATTGCACATACTGTTGCAAGACTTTTGATCCCATAACCTGCACTCTCTAATTTCCTTACTAAGGTCTAGCAGAAGCAGTTCATTACTTGGCGTCTGATGAACAAATTCAAACCAATGCCTGGATATTTTTTCATCCTTTTTTTAAAATGAATAAATTACAAGTCTGATGTCTGAAATTGTAGTTCTCAATACTTAATAAGGCCAAATTAATAGCACATGTATAATTTCATTTAAAGCATTTAGCTTTCTATATCTAGAGAGAATTAAGAATTCTGTTACATTTCAAATGAAGTAATTCCAACTGGCAGTCAATGCAAAGTATCTTGATAAATACTAAGCATTTTCTACTCTCATCTCTGATTTTAGCCCTCTATCTGTTTCATGCTGCAGCTCTCAGTTTTCCCATCTTTCCTTCACAAGTGGCTATCAGTGCAAATATCTGTGAAATCACCTGTTTACCCCATACACTTAACCAGGTATAGCTGCGAGAGATCAAAGCACCAAACCCACAACTTCTATTTATTTCACTGTAACCCAACTCTCTGTTTACAGAACCTCTTTTTTTTTTTTTGTATTTCCCCACAGAGCAGGCTTTGCCAATCTCCTTCTCAGCAGCAAAAATAAAACCTTTGAGCTCCAGACTACTGCTGTATTGCGTTCCAATTTGCCTCTGTGTATCATGGAGACATGACCCTCAGCCAGTCCCAGGGCACTCTGAGACTCAGACTCGTGGCCCCAGCCCAGCAAGTTCCTCATGTGGCTGCCTGGAGCTCAGCACTCCCACTGGAGAGGGAAGCAGCAATGTATTTCCTTTATTTATTCACATTTTTCTCCAAGTCCATCACAGCTTTGGTCGATCAGCTCTGATCAATGCTGAGGTGTCACTTTAGATGTAAACCCTTTAAAAAGCTGCACTTTGGGGCTTAACAATAATCAGGAGGTCTCCAACCAACATATTTATTGAGCTTGAAAGCATCACCCTCAGACCAAATGTGTTTGACCCTTCATTCACATCACTGCAGGAGAACCTTAAGCAGCGTTTTGCACTGAACACTCCTAAATATCCCAACTCCAGAAGTGAACTCCTTCGTAATTTGACTGTAAACCAGCTTTCAATGCTTTCCTGCTTCCTTGTGTGCTGCAAGTTAGGCTGCTATGCAAACTGTAGGGCCTCTAGGGACCACCCTTTCCCACCAAAGAAAACCCAAAATTCCCCCAAGCAGTGTTTTCAGACAGCCCTTCAGGGCACACCTGCAAAGCCTTATTTCCTTTAATGTTCTCTAGAGACATTAATTAATCACTTATCAGGTCATGAGCCCAGAGAACATTACAGAAGGCTTTTCCAGGTGCAGGGTTGTAGCTGCTCTCTGTGCTTTCAGCACGGGGCTGTGCTGACACCACTTTGCCCCAGGAGAACTCATGTGGTTCTGTTTAGGTGAAAATATCATAAGCAGTGTTGTAGCCTTTCTGAATATTGATTTTTGTAAAACAAGTCTTAAAAGTTCACTGCTCTACTTCTTTCAAGGGGAAATCACAGATATCGAGGACTGCAAAGATGGAGATGTGGCTGGAGCATCTCTGATGAGGAGGTAGTGAGGGAACTGGGCCCATTAAACTGGAGAAGGCTCAGAGGAGACCTTACCAATGCACACAAATATCTGAAGATGGCCAGACACTGCTCAGTGGTGCCCAGCCACAAGATAAGGGGCAAGGGGCACTAAGGGGAACACAGGGAACACAGTTCCATCTGAATATGAGGAAAAGCTTCTTTGCGAGTGACAGAGACTGGAGCAGGATGCCCAGAAAGATTGTGGAGCCCCTTCTCACAAGATACTCAAAACCCACCTGTGTCACCTGCTCGGGGTGACCCTGCCTGGGCAGGAGCCTGGACCAGACGATCTCCAGAGGCCCCTTCCAGCCCGAACAATTCATTGATATTCATTTGGTACAATACAGACTCACTGATATGAAAACATCAAAAAAGACACTGCAGGTGACCCCTGAGAACCTCCTCTAGGATCTCCTTTGCATCATGCCAGCAGCTGCATTAAAGAGGGCTTGGCCACAGAGCAATGCAAAAACTCTCCTCTCAACAAGCCCTAAGTGTAGCCCATCCTGGAAAGCATGCAGAGCAAATTAGTCATCTTAAAGTTCCCATTTTGGCATGGGCAGAGATAAAATGTTACACTGATTTCCCAAGTGTCTAAAAGGTAGCTCAAGTAACACTAAAATGAAATTGTCAAACTGGAAAATGATTTTCACCAAGATAATCTTTATGCTTCAGAAATAAATATTGCAGAGGATTTCCAGTTCAGCCCAGCTCTGATGTGCAATATCCCTTTATCAACTCTTCCCTCTTGTCACACACTCATTTCTGCCCTTTTTCTGAAGATTGTTGCAATCAGCCCCTAACGTGGTACTCATGAGGATCTGGTGAGGATTGAGCATTACAAGATTTATGGTGACTGAACCCATGAATTGATACAGAACATTTTGCTTCTGTCTCTGTCTAAACTTGGTCCTTCCCTATATGTATTTAATTATCCTAATTAAATACAATTTCCATTGATGTTCATCACAAGTCATAGGAAGAACCCAGTCCAAATTTCACGTGGCTTCTCTGCTCCCATGTTCTCCATGTTCCTTTGCTCTACATGGTACAAGAAGTACAAAATCCTGGAGAGTTCTGTAAAAGAAACCTGATCTCTGGAAACAACACAGAGAGGACATGGAACTGTTGGAGCAGGTCCAGAGGAGGCCACAGAGGTGCTGAGGGGACTGGAGCACCTCCCCTGTGGAGCCAGGCTGGCAGAGCTGGGGCTGCTCAGCCTGGACAGGAGAAGGTTGTGTGGAGAGCTCACAGCTCCTTCCAGGGTCTGAGGGGCTGCAGGGAACCCAGAGAGGGACAATTCCTCAGGGACTGCAGTGACAGGACACAGGGAATGGCTCCCACTGCCAGAGGGCAGGGCTATCTGGGATATTGGGAATTAGGAATTGTTCCCTGGGAGGGTGGGCAGGCCCTGGCACAGGGTGCCCAGAGCAGCTGTGGCTGCCCCTGGATCCCTGGCAGTGCCCAAGGCCAGGCTGGACACTGGGGCTGGGAGCAGCCTGGGACAGTGGGAGGTGACCCTGCCCATGGCAGGGGGGAATACTGGGGGATTTTTGGGGTCCTTTCCAAACCCTTCTGTGATTCTATGATCCTTAACTCCATAAGGAAAACCTTCTGGAAGGTTCCCTGTTTGTACAAATGCAGAGTTCAGACTCTGCACTTCAGGCAGCAGCTGCTCTCCTGACCACAGGAGGCACATGCTGTCCCAGATCCACAGAGCTGGGGTGTGTGTGGAAAGCTGCTGGGCTGCCTGCATAGCAACACAGGAGCTGCTCCTTATGCTCTGGGATTTGCTCAGCTCTGAGATCCAAGTGTTTTCTTCCCTCTGCTGTACGACTCACAGCACTGGAAAAGTGGGAATATCCCAGCACATCCCAGGATACAACGACATAGGACCAATGTAGTGTCCAGGAATTTAAGCAGCTGCAAACATGAGCACCCCACTTGTGGATTCTCACTTCTCCTCGTCTCTCCTTGTACTTGCAATTTGGGAGGTGCCTTTGGTCCCTGAGCAGCATGCGAAAATAGCATTGCAATTTCAGAATGAACAACTGTGGCATCATTTCATTAAGAGATAAGGGGCTGACGTTCCTAAAAATACAACTTTGGTGCTAAACAGCCACCTGGCATCACAAGCTGAAAGGAAACATTGTTTTAAAAGCAAAGCAAGCTTTTAAGTTGGAGCTAAAGTGGAACTCTCCCTCCTTAAATCTACAGTGTCTCTCCACACTCCACTTCTCCCGGGACCTCTCACTAATGCTAATTAGTGATGTTCCAGGTTACTGGAGCATTTCCTTGTCTCCCACCCTGCCACAAGATGGAAGGACAGTCTGAATCACAGAGTTAGAGAGAAGACAGGGAAGGAAAACAACTCTTCATTTCAACTTACTTCCTTCCTCTCCAGAACACATGCACATGCTGATTTAGAGCCTGCACTGATTTGTTCCATCCAGTTACATGATACTCCAACAGCAGGAAAATGCTTCACAGCATTGGAATCCATCTGCAGGGAAATTTCCAAAGAGGCTGCTCACGGAACAAAGGAATTTCCAGTCAGACCTGTCACTTTTACCCTCTCTGAATTCTTGGCAAGTAACTTCGTAAAAAGGTTTGGTTTTTGGGGTTTTTTTTGTTTTTCTGATATTTTACTGTGTGAAATCCTCTCTTCCTGCTGAGGATCTCCTGCTGCAGAGATCACCCTCCTGCCAACTGAATGTTATAGAGAATAGTTTTGGTGGCCCCAATCCTGAACTTGGTGCCCACTCTGCCAAGGCCTGGCACATGTGAGAGCCTTTTCAACTCCTCCTCCTCTCTGCAGGTCAGGCTGTGCTCACATCTCTACTCCATCTTGCTGAATATGGCTTGACCCCAAGGGAAAAATCAGGCTTCAGACTTGTGAAACTCAGAAACAATCAAGATGGTCACTGCACCACATAGGGAAGAAAGGAGCTGGGGTAGCATTTTCAGTACCAGATTCATATTTTTATACATTGCTACAATTTCCCACCTGCGGTGCTCTTGAGTCAACACTGAAATAAGAGCTGCAGGGAACCAAGGACCCTCAGCTCCCAAAAATCAGAAGATGAAAAAAAATCAGCTTCCTTTCTTCACAGCCCTCCAAGTGCTGTGTCAGAAAAAGCTGNTACTTGCAATTTGGGAGGTGCCTTTGGTCCCTGAGCAGCATGCGAAAATAGCATTGCAATTTCAGAATGAACAACTGTGGCATCATTTCATTAAGAGATAAGGGGCTGACATTCCTAAAAATACAACTTTGGTGCTAAACAGCCACCTGGCATCACAAGCTGAAAGGAAACATTGTTTTAAAAGCAAAGCAAGCTTTTAAGTTGGAGCTAAAGTGGAACTCTCCCTCCTTAAATCTACAGTGTCTCTCCACACTCCACTTCTCCCGGGACCTCTCACTAATGCTAATTAGTGATGTTCCAGGTTACTGGAGCATTTCCTTGTCTCCCACCCTGCCACAAGATGGAAGGACAGTCTGAATCACAGAGTTAGAGAGAAGACAGGGAAGGAAAACAACTCTTCATTTCAACTTACTTCCTTCCTCTCCAGAACACATGCACATGCTGATTTAGAGCCTGCACTGATTTGTTCCATCCAGTTACATGATACTCCAACAGCAGGAAAATGCTTCACAGCATTGGAATCCATCTGCAGGGAAATTTCCAAAGAGGCTGCTCACGGAACAAAGGAATTTCCAGTCAGACCTGTCACTTTTACCCTCTCTGAATTCTTGGCAAGTAACTTCGTAAAAAGGTTTGGTTTTTGGGGTTTTTTTTGTTTTTCTGATATTTTACTGTGTGAAATCCTCTCTTCCTGCTGAGGATCTCCTGCTGCAGAGATCACCCTCCTGCCAACTGAATGTTATAGAGAATAGTTTTGGTGACCCCAATCCTGAACTTGGTGCCCACTCTGCCAAGGCCTGGCACATGTGAGAGCCTTTTCAACTCCTCCTCCTCTCTGCAGGTCAGGCTGTGCTCACATCTCTACTCCATCTTGCTGAATATGGCTTGACCCCAAGGGAAAAATCAGGCTTCAGACTTGTGAAACTCAGAAACAATCAAGATGGTCACTGCACCACATAGGGAAGAAAGGAGCTGGGGTAGCATTTTCAGTACCGGATTCATATTTTTATACATTGCTACAATTTCCCACCTGCGGTGCTCTTGAGTCAACACTGAAATAAGAGCTGCAGGGAACCAAGGACCCTCAGCTCCCAAAAATCAGAAGATGAAAAAAAATCAGCTTCCTTTCTTCACAGCCCTCCAAGTGCTGTGTCAGAAAAAGCTGACAGGAGAAGCTGAGGAGACAGGATGGGGGTGAAACTGTAAGAGATGCTGAGAAACCAGAGGGTTTACTATGGAATGTGGTACAGCAGCCAAGCTCCATGGCACTGGTTCAGGAAGGCAATTATAAACATTCCTGACTGCCTCCCTCCTCAGGAAACGCGTCTTAATACGGTACTTCTCTTTAAAAAATATACTGTGTGCTGGGAGGTATATGTCCTGAACTGGGGACTGTATCTGGAGACAAGATCCTCCTGGAAAAATGAGGCTCATCCAAGGTCCAGAGAACAAAAAGTTCTTTTGGGAAGTTAAAAATAAAATAAAATTAGTTAACATTTTTATACTCCTGCCCAAGGAATCTTAGACCTGTGATATATTGAGCACTGCCAGGGATCCAGGGGCAGCCACAGCTGCTCTGGCACCCTGTGCCAGGGCCTGCCCACCCTCCCAGGGAACAATTTCCTCCTAATATCCAATCGAAACCTGTTCTCTGTCAGTGTGAAGCCATTCCCCCTTGTTCTGGCACTCCAGGCTCCTGTATATACCCTCTCTCCATCTTTCCTTCAGGCACCTTTACAGTGGATGCAGAGGTCCCTTCCCTCTACCTGGAGCAGGCTGCAGTTCCATCATTCCAGGTCTTAATGTGACCACATCTGTAAAGGACATGACGGCTCCTAGGCATTTTCACAAAATTCCAAAACCTCCAGAAAGCTACAAATGAGTCAATGTGCCTCCATCTGATGGCTCATTTTTACAGGGCACTGGGATTTTTGCCAGTCCCTGAGGCACCAGCATTATTTCTGCCTGGCCAGGGTATTGGCAGAACTCAACACAAACTTTCCCACAGACACCAAACTGAGGAGTAAAGGATCATCCAGAGAGAGGCTCCCCTGCACCAAGAACTTGTCAGGAGTGGGGAGAAAAGTAGGGGGAGCTAGGAGACACAGGGCAGCCCACAAACAGCAGGGTTGAGGCTGGATGAGATCTCCCTGCTGGTGGTCTCTGGTGGCACTGTCCACTTCTAAAGAGGTCCAACAGGCCCACAGAGGTGGCTGTTCTCTCTCTCTGTCTGATTTTATTCCTGCTTTCATAACCACAGTCCTTCTCCTTTATCCCATAAATCTTCCATCACTTCCAGTATAAGCAGAAGCACAGAGAATTCATCATGGAAAGTGGCATAACAATGCTGAGGTGGGTTATCTGCCCACTCCTGCTGAAAATGAGGGTGTGAAACAGCAAGGAAAGCAACAGCTCTTTAAGAGGTCCAAGGACCTCACTCCCACTAAAAGAAAATGAGAATAAGGAATCCAGGCTCTTTTGAAAGACCTCCAACCTTCATTTTCAGCTGCAAAAAGGAAAACATCTCCTAGAAGTAGCTTATCTACAGCACTGCAGCTAAACCAGTGTCTAAACTGCCATAATTCAGTGTCCTTTGATAACTGGAGATTCTGGGAAAAGATAATCCCGCTCCTTCAAACGTAAACATTGTTCCTCCCTTTAATATAATGTGTATAAAAATACAGGATCAGGCCTCAATAGGCAGGACACATGTGAAAGCCACTCAAGAATTGCAGAGATCTCTGCTGTCTGTGTGGGTGGGGTGGGATATTTCAGCCCGAGTCTGTTTTGATACACCAGAAAGAGGAAAAAAAAAAGCAAAAGCTGAGAACAACTGCAGTTCAGTCAACAGAAATAGATAATGGAAGAAGATCAGTTAAAATTCCAAAAACTCTTGAGAAGATTGTAAAAGTTTCTGTTTAATCAAAAAATTTCAGCATGTTCACAAAATCCAGAAGAGTACAACAAAAATAATAAACATGCAATTTATGGTGGGCTTTTGCTTCTAACTGTAAAGTAGAACTTCCAAGCTGTCTTCTGCTCTGATACATTGTGAGAATGAGCAAACAAAAGGAAGGAAACAAAAGTCAAAATGGGAAAGAAGCTGCCCCCAGCCTGCAGTCTGAGCGCTGCAAGAGATGGATGTGGGGTAGGCATGAAGTGAAACTGCAGCAGAATAATGAGAGAGGATTTTAGTCTGGATTTAAACACTGACAAAAGAAATGAGGGAAAGAAAAGGGGAGAAAAAGGGAAAATATTTTAGAAAAAAGGGAAGGGAACAGTTAGAGAAACAGTTTGATATGACTGAGCTCAGACATTCCTGTACAAGAAGTGTAAAAGCAACTTTCACCTTTCATGTATGTATAAAATAAGCAATATAAAATCCAGACAGGCCAGTCCCAGAGCTGCACAAGGGAATTTTCACAGGGCATTAGCTGCACGTTTTCCCACATTCTTCAGGGCAATGAACACATTTCCTGTTGAGAAAGGCGAGAGCAAGACAGTCCATTTATCTGAGGGAGTGCACCCATTTTATCACAGTGTCTGAGCAGATCAAAGCCTCCTCACACTACCAGCACTGCCACCAAAACTGGGGAGTGTCTGAAGAAACTCCTCATTCCCTTAAGTAAATGAAACAGTCCAAAAAAAGTGAAAGCATCAGTGCCTTCAGCAAAGCTTTGCTGCAGCGCTGGCAGGGGATCGGGGTTCTCCTGCTGTGTTAGGTGGATAACACACCACAGAGTCAGCTCCGAGCCTGCATCTCCTGCCTAAACCTTTGTGACACATTGTGCCAAAAAAATATGTGCTGAGGTTTAAAATACCCAGTCCTGCTTGTCACTGGGCTTTTCAAACTCTTCTAATGGACTGCATCCTGCTTGACAACTTTCAGCTGAAAGGGATTCCATGTGTTATTTTCCACATACAATTCCTATTTATATAAATGAATGCTATCAAAATGGTCTGGATTTTCAAGTGGTCCTAGGAGTCAAAGTCAATTTTTAGAATGAAATACAGACTTCTCAATCATGAGAGCACTTCCTAAAACGTTACTCTGACTGTAACACTAGCGGGAAAAGAATTCTCTAAGTAAACAGCAATTTGAATAAAACCCCAAAATGCCCATAGGCTCACCCCTAGTTTATCCAATTAGCTGCATGTTTGAGAGATTAAAGCAGTTATCAATATTATAAAATACTCCTAATGAACAACCAGCTGGGAGGTTTGACTCCATGGGATACGTGTGCATGGTTCACTTTGACTCCTGTATTTAAAGTATTCCTTCAGCTAACCAGGAATAGCAATAGTTAATTAACTTCTGGTTCTTTGAAATCTCCAGACCCAGGGATTAAATCTGCAAAGTCCTAGGCAGCTTCTAGTCCCAGTGCAGCCAGGACAGACTCCCAGAGAGCCATTAGGTAAACTTGAAGTTATCTTATATAATTAATGGAAAAATCCTGTAACTTTTGGACAGCAGGTGGGTTTAGGAAAAGGATCTCATAACACCCCCAGAAACTAATTGAGAGATTACAAGTGCCATAATCTGCTGTAACATTCCTTCTGTGATTCCTGTGTGCTGAAACTCCAGCCAGGGAATGAGGTGGAGGTACGTCTTTATGTCTCTTAAATTGTCATTTGATTAAAAGTCAGCAGCTGCATCATCTGAAACAATACAGTGCTCATGCTGGGAAGTCACAAATGCAAACTGCACTTTATTAAACCAGTTAGAAGCTGTTAAAATGCAGAATGCTGCTAGCACACCTTTTAGAGCAGATACTAAAATGTGCATCACGTGGGCACCTTAAATGAGTCACTTTTAAAAAGATTTATTTTTCAATCATTCCATAAACAAGAATAAATAAAAAACAACTCAGTCTTTCACCCCACTGAGAGAAAGCAAATGCAAATGCTGTTTTCAAAGTTAATTGGCTCTGAAACACTTAAGTCTTGGAAAATAATTTTGAATGGCAGAACTTTTGCAAAACATACGTATTTTCCTATATCCGTCACCTGTTTTAGCATTTGCAGCTCCCGAAGCATAGAAATATTTTAATAAGTTAACACAGCTCCATGCAAATGCTGGAAAACGTATTATCATCCCTCATGCGAAATCAGGTTAATATTTGTCCTTATTCTAGCGCCGAAATAAGACGCGAGACGGGACCGAAAGCGAAATGTAAGTGGTGTAAGCGTGGCTGGTGACACAGGGAGGGCTTTGATCCGGCAGTGGCAGTGCTGGCTCTGCCGGGTGATCCTGTGCTCGTGCGCGGCGATGCACCGGCTGGTCTGGCACCCTTGGAGCCGATTTGTAGCGCTGGTTGTTCCCATCCAGCCAGATGAACGCCGGACTGATGGAGAACGTGTGGAATGTGCAATACCCCGGCAGTGCTCTGGAGCAGTGCTGCTGCCAGGGCCGTCCTTGTCCTGGGATGAGCGCTCGGCTCCCTCAGGACACGGAAGGGCCACCGAGGAGTGGGCTGGCACGGGCGGTCCTGGGCGGGTGGCCCTGCCCGGCATCCCAGCGCCTGGAATGCCGTGCCCAGGGGCTGGGATGCTGCAGGCAGCGCTCGGGAATGCGGAGAGCCCTGGACTCCGCTGAGTGGCGGAGACGATCAGGATAATTCTGCTGCTCTGTGTCCGGCCGGTGCCTCCTGCGTGGCAATGAGCTCGGCCACTCGGTGTCCCTGGGCAGCCCGGTGTCCCCGGCAGCTCGGTGTCCCCGGGCAGCCCGGGCTGTGGCACCGGCAGCTCCCTGCCTCCTCCTCACGCTCATGAAACCTGCCTGCTCCGCTGGCCAGACCCTGCTGGAATACAAATCCTGCCTGCATCCCTCCATCAATCCCTGCACGCTCTCCTTCTCTCCCTTCTCCCTTCCATCCTCAGTCACAGCATGCTTCAGGCAAAAGGCAAGAACATTGTAATAAAACGACATCTCCAAACAGAGAGCCTATTTTTTTCCCCCAACGCCCCTGGCCATCTCAGTTTCATTACATGTCTCAGGAGGGGGCATCACTCCCTGACAACTAACATCTGGCCCAGGAGACCTCCTAATTTAAAACAACAAACTAATTATTGTCACCTACTCTTTCCTGTCGCTTTTATCTTTTTTTTTTTTTCTTTCCTGTAAGAAATATGTCAGCATATTTTTCATTTGAACTGTGAATGCTCTGGGGTTTCTCCCCCTTAAGTACTCTTAACTTTCTTCCATGGAGAGGAAATCCATATTTTATCAATCAGCTTCAATTACCTTCTGTATTTTACTCTGCGGTGTTGAATTATGAGTTGGAAGAATGTCTTGATTAAAGACCTTCAAACATCCAGATATCAGAACCACCAATCTTCCTGCCCACATGACTTGCTGTAAGGAACACTGAGCTGACATTAGGGGAGATTTTGTTTACTGCAATTCCTTTTTAAAGTTGGAACTCTCGGTCTCTTTCTTAGAATATTGATAGAAGGAATAAGGACCTAGAGGCATTTATTTAAAAGAAAGTGATTTTTTTATTCTCACTTTTATTTCTTTTCCTCCCAGTGTGCTGTTGGAGATTTAGAGGCCAGGCTGATTTTTTTTCTGGGCAAGGAAGAGCTACAGGGGCTTTATTCTATTGAACAAACACTACGTTAATGGCTTAGACATGAAAAGTTGCCACCAATTTTTCATGCCTCTTTGGCAACTTATTTACCAAAATTTGTTCTTCAATTTTCCTACCTTTAAACTGAGGCTCATAGTGCTAAACTTACTTCATGCAGTGTTCTCCAGTGCTTTCAAAGCTGAACACTTTTAGAAAAACTCAGCATTTTTTATTTCTGCTAGTGAAAAATTCCATTAGTTCACACAATAAATATTCACCAAGATTTACCATAGAGCTATGTCTGAGAAGATGATTCTTTTTTCAGGTTTGATGGGGAAAAGATCAGTGTAGCCAGGAGGAAACAGTAGAAAGTGAAATCAAAGCCCATTTTAAATTAATATAAGTTTTTTTAATTGGTATCCATGATATCAGGATTTTATTTTTGACCTACTATAGAGCTACAATCCCAAGCAAATCCAGTTTCTAGGACATCCTGGGGACAACAGCACCTTACGCCCTTTGGTTGTTGGGTATATATTGTCTACCAAGAAAATCTCCAAAATAATTTAGCAGCTTGAGATTCCTCAGGAATCATCCATCCAACCCACAAACCACCAGATGGACACAGCTTTGGATCATCCCAAGAAAATACTTTGAAAATGAAAAAATAGTCTTTTTAAAGAAAGGGAAAAACCCTTTTTCAAAATAAGAAAACAAAACAAAACAAAACAAAAACAAAATGCCTTTTAATATGAGGCTAATCACCATCAATCATGAGTTCTACAAGAAAGAGGGAAAATTTTTGTCCATGAAAACAAAGCATTGATATCATCATTGATCAAAATGGGCCAGTTAGGAAAAGAACACAGAGAGGAAAAGAAAATTGAACATTGGGCTTTTAAACTTAGAGAGAAGAGAAAAATGAGGCTGCTCCAACCCTTTCTGCCCCTGCCTATTGTCACCTGAGCACCTCCTGTCCAGCCCCATGGCCGTGCTGGGCACAAACCAGTGTGGGGGCAGTTTGGGGCCACCAGGCAGCCACCACTGGGTTCATTAGCACTGATTGATTTATTTGTTATCACATTCCAAGGCTCCTGCCCTTTGATGCAGACCAGAGCTGCTTCCATAAGCAAATGCTTGGAGGGAGACAGGAGCAGTAAATAGCCAGCCCAGCCTGGCCAGGCCCAGGGAAGGCTGATAAAATGTTCCAGGCTCGTCAGGAAGCAGTTGTGTTTTACTGCTCACACTAATTCCATAACACAGAGCAGGCTCCTGGCCCCTGGATTTTTACAATTGAGAGCACAATGCTTTCAGCAGAAGGAGGTGATGCTTCCAAAGCTACACTTTTCATCTGAATGCCTTATTCTAAATAAAAGTAAGTAAATATAAAAAAATCTCTTTTGTTTACCTTCATATTTTCACTGCAGGAACAATCCATGACTAAACTCTCTCTTTAAGAACCCTGGAGTTTATTGAAAGAGCACAAGTTCCTTGATTGTGCTTTGCGGGAGAGAAATAAAGGGCTCATTTAAGTTTAAACTGGCTATAGAAGTCTTTAAAATTATTAATATTATCCTTCTTTATGAAGAATAATTTTATCCCCACTTTTTTATTCTGGTATCAGAAGACATTACCGCAGAGTCCTTCTTGCTGATGGCACAGGACTAAATTACTCACTGCAGCCTGGCTCTCCCTCCCCATTTCTGCAGCCCTTCAGGAGAACTGGCTGTGTAAAGAAGCCAGGATGGGGGGAATTTGGCAGAACTCTCCGTCAATTACTGGGGCCAGGCTGAGGGGGTGGTTTACAGAAAAATGAGTTTTGAATATGATGAGGGAGATAAAGAATGTTATTTTAGGCCCAGGAACTTCAGCTGGGGGGGATTCAGCAGGAATCAGGGACTGCCCACATGGAAGCCAGATGACAGCAATTTAGTCCAGGCTTTCAAACTCCCCAGGAGTCCCATTTAGTGCCACTGGATGGGATCCTGGCTAATACCAGATATCTCAAGGGATGGCAATGCCTCTGGCTTTCACTTTTAAGTCTCAAAAGGTCTCCCCCACTTTTAGGCTCATTGGAGAGAGTGGATTTTAGCCTGGGAAGATCTAAGAGTTACTGTGGTCCTTTTGTGATTTGTTGTAAGCTGGGAGTGAGGAACTTCATGGTGCTCAGCGCCTGAGGGACCAGGTGAATTCAAGCCCTGACCTACAGGTTAAGCAGCTTCTTTTTCTCCCACTAAATTACACAGTGACAGGGGCACAGCCACCCTTATCACCCTCAAACTTCATGGGGACCCTGGATCCCAGGCAGAGCAGCTCTGTGCTCCTCCAGGGAATGATCTAGTGCACATTCAGAATCCCAGTCCTGCTAAGCCTGATTTCTGCACACCCCAGGGACTGCTTAGGACCAGGGAAGCAGATTTCCCTCATGTACCACTGAAGTCTGAGCTGAACTGAAAGGCAGAGTGAGAAAAGACATAATGCAGTTGTTTACTTAAAATGTTTGAGCACAGGAAGTTACTTTATAATGTCCCAGCCAGTGACATTGAATTCCCCTGAGTTCCCAGCATGTGCTTGCCTTGGTTTTGGGCTGTGTGATTTGGGTATGAGCTGCTTGGCATTTGTAACACACACAGTAATCTGGCACACACCAAAATGATCTTTGTTTTTTTTTTTTTTTGGTCTCCTGGAGTTTGTTTTTGGCTCCTAACAGCACGACCTTGATGGAGATCCAACAAAAAATTTAAAATACTTAACAGCATAAGTTTAACTGGATCATTACTATAATTTTTGCAAGGGTACAAGCATCTACTGGCACTTCTTTTAGAAGGAGAAATTAGATAGGGCTGTTTGGAGCAGCTCTGAAATACACTGAGATTCAGGTTATTTTATGCATATTGTTGTAATATAAAAGGACAGACAACAGGAATATTTAAAAAAATAAAATTAGAAAAATCTCTCCAATCAGAACATTTGCACTCAAAACTAAGAGACATCACCAAGAAAATTTTACAGGGTCTGAGCTGCAACTTATCTTTACTTAAAGGTGCAGATACCAGAGTTATGAGAATTTCTATGATACAGAGAGAGAGCCAGAAATAACTGCTCAACATTCAAAGAACCCCATTTCCCCCTTTCCTATCATTTCCTGGGCTCAGGCTCTGCAAGGTGCTCAGCAGCCACTCTTTTGGACAACACATGCTCCCCAATTTCCCACCTTATTAAACAGCTCTGAATAGAAAACATAACACAAGAATTAATTATTCAGTGACCAGGGTTATCAGGAAATACAGCACAAAACCTTTCTGAAGCGGCACCCTTACTTTTGCACATGGTTTAAAAGGAGCTGAGAAACACTGGCTGGCATTTGAGAGTAATGGTGTTACTTCCAGATTTCTGTAGACAAGGCAAGATAGAGACCATGGGGAAATGAAAAGAGGAGGTGACACCAAGAAAAGGAGGGGAAAAATTTTCACAGCAGGGATGCACAGGGTGGGATTGTTGGAGTGTCTTTGCAGGGACAGGAGCTGGGTCAATGATCCTGGGGGGTCCCTTCCAGCCCTGGATATTCTGTGATTCTGTGAAATATTTAAAGAGACCCAGCACTCAGTGAACACTCAGGTGACCCTGCTGCTCTCTCACAGCACAAATCCTTGCATGGTGGGATCCCCTCCTCACTCTCTCCATGGAACTCTGCCTTTTGGAGCAAAGCACAGCATCCCACTGAAGTGAGCAGCTTGGTCTGTGCTCAGCATCCCACAGCATCTTCAAACAGTCTCCCCTCATTTTCTAAGAAGCCTCTAAAAATAACCTCTCAAGACTGACACATGGGGAATTTATTATGAACTGTAGCTGATGTGGAAAAATCAGTGTTTGAAACTGTGTCATTTGGGAAATTATGGCTAGTTAAGTATTTGTTTTTACTGGCATAATGGTGCCTTAACGTGAAAGGGTGGGGGGATGACTGAAAAATAAGTTTGGTCCTACAGAGCCAGAACAGCCTGAGAAAGTGGTTTGTTTAAATTTCCCTGTTTTGAAAGTTTTATCTTAAGAAATTTATATGCTACTTTTGATTTCTGCTTCCCTGAGTGTATAATGGCTGTCACCAGCACAAATGACAATTTAAAGTTTACAGTGTCAGGAGACTGTACATATAATCATCTGAAAATTCCTGGTGAAATCCCTGAACTCCTGTAAGATGTCCTGGTCTACCTCTTCTTTTCTTTCCTTCTTCATTCCCAACTTTTTCTCCGTCCTTGAAATTCTGAGAGTCTTAGTCCATAGTGTAATGTGTGTTAAAAGGGTGTTAGAATCTATGGGGGACAAGTTCATGTTATTAGAGCCATTTCTTAATAGGATTGTTAAATAGAATTACTGGAGTTAAGGGCTTGGTGGAGGAGGGAACCTGTTTGGGGCATGTTTGTGGGCAGTTCGAGTTGCGTCAGGATTGTGTCGAGTTGAGTTGGGATTGCGTTGAGTTGCGTCGGGATTGTGTCGAGTTGCGTTGGGATTGCATTGAGTTGTGTCGGGATTGCGTTGAGTTGCGTCGGGATTGCATTGAGTTGCGTCGGGATTGCGTTGAGTTGCATCGGGATTGCATTGAGTTGTGTCGGGATTGCGTCAAGTTGTGTTGGGATTGCATTGAGTTGCGTCGGGATTGCGTTGAGTTGCGTCAGGATTGCATTGAGTTGCGTCGGGATTGCGTCAAGTAGCGTCGGGATTGCGTCGAGTTGCGTCGGGATTGCGTCGAGTTGTGTCAGGATTGCGTTGAGTTGCGTTGGGGCGTTTCGGGCATGCGCGGGTTGTTAAGATCAAGAGATTGACAGAGAATCATCTAGAACAATTACATCATCGTATAACATCACCTCTGTGGACTGAGATAGGCCAGCGAAAGAACCTATCACGCAACGCCTTTTTGAAATTATTGGCTCAGGATGCTCCCTTGTTAAGGACCAATCAAAACCCCTAGACAAGAGCCAATCAGGGAGTGGATCCAAAAAGGATCAACCAGACTGAGACTGAGCTTTTAAAAGTCTGAGCACACCCTCAGACGGGGCTTTTTGCCCTAGCTTTGTGCTTCTCTCTTCAGTTGTGTGACTTTTATAAAAACCAGGCTGACTCCTTCAGTGTGAGTCTTTGCCTTGTTTTCCATCGCTCGTTTATTCATGACAATGGTATTGCTTTCAGCTCTGGCTAAGATGGTAGGACACCTTTTTTTTTGCTTTGGTACAGTCAGCGAATCGGTGGAATTTGGGTTATTTCCCACCCTCTCTTCCCCATACCAAATCACAGCCTGTCATAAATATAACATCCTCATGCAATTCCCTCCGTTGCAGCTGCCAGTTTTGCAAGGAGAGGATTATCCCCAGAGATTCTTTTGTTATTTGGTGTCTCTGTTTACTGGCATTAAATATTGTCCTTAAATCTCCACCATATGTGGGACAATTTGCTTTTCCAAAGCAGGTCTGAACACTCAGGTATTGGGACTACCAGGATGCCACCAAGTCCTACCACAAAATCTTAGCCACAAATACCCTATGACAGTCTTAAGGCCATCCCTAAATAATTTTTGACTTTTGGAACAACGTTGTCTGTGTGGGGATTTCAGGAATGTGTACTGTGGAGAGCCTGAGAGGCATTCCCGGGGTTAGGGAGACACGAGATTCCCTCAGCCACTCCCTCCCTGTTCCCCCACTGGCCCCTCATCTTTGTACTGCCCCCTGCCCTTGGGCAGCCCTACCTCTCGATATACAAAACCTGGTCTCTCCCCACGAGTTAAAGCTTTTAGACCATAAACATCTGGCCGTGCGGCTGAATGAAACATCTGTGGATACCTTACAAAGGCCTCTCTTGCTTCCTTACCCTGGATCTTATTAGCAGCTAACCCAGACTGCAAGAGTGTACCTGCATTTTTAATAAAACCAAACCCAAAAAAACCCAGGTTGTGCAAAACTCCCCCAATGCCCCACTGATGTAAAATGGTCCAAGACAAGAAAATAATGACAAAAATCTTTCAGGTAGCAATGAAACCAACTAAGCAGCACCTCTCAGACATGCAATTCTCCCCCTCTGAATGAAAATCACTCTCAAAACCACTAAACTGAATTGATGACAGAATCAGGATCATACTTGAATCTGCACTTTCTCTGATGAAGAATGAAAAAACATAGAAATAGCCAGAAGTTAAAATGAAAGAAAGCCTGTGATTACTGTAGATCAACGTGGGCTCACCCCAAGCCCACATGCTTATCCATTCCCATATGCTTTTGGAGATAAAGTTCCTGCAAAGCACAATATCCATGTTTTTATGGCACTGAGTTATGGCTGCAAATAGGAAGCCAAATGCTCAGTTTCTTCCTTGCTCTTTGCAGCAGCAAATTGCAAAAGGTTTTTGATAACATTTGGTGTTAATTGGACTTAAAGATGTTAATCGCCCAAATCACTGTGATCTTAAAGACACATGTAAATTATCTCAGCATGTAAGGGAGCAAAAGCTCAGATTGCTTTGAACTTCTCAGGGTATGGGTTTTCTCAATGTACAGCTAAAAGGTAGCAGGGTGGTTTACTGTTCTTTATCTTTCTGGTGTGAAAATTAACAAAGCACTCATACACTATATTTAACATACATAGATAATAGTTTAGGAGGTTGAAAACAAAAAACATGTATTTTCTTACTAAATATATAGCAAATTAATTATGACTTCCAGCCACAGAGAATGTTCTCTTTCCTTCATTAATCTACAAAAGGGTGGACACTTTCTGGAATAGCAGCTGCACTGCTTCATTATATACAAGACACATAATTCTGTATAGAATCACAGGATAATTACGTTGAAAATCCCACTAACCCATGTCCCCAAGTGCCACATCCATGTCTTAAATCCTTCCAGGGATGGGGGACTCCACCACAGCCCTGGGCAGCTGTGCCAGGCTGGAGAGCCCTTTCTGTGAGGAAATTGTTCCCAATATCCACCCTGAGCCTGCCCTGGCCCAGCCTGAGGAGTTCCCTCTCCTCCTGTCCCTGTTCCCTGGGAGCAGAGCCCGACCCCCCGGGCTGTCCCCTCCTGGCAGGGAGTTGTGCAGAACCAGGTCCCCCCTGAGCCTCCTTTTCTCCAGGCTGAGCCCCTTACCCAGCTCCCTCAGGAACTCTCCAGCCCTTTCCCAGCTCTGTTCCCTTCCCTGACCACGCTCCAGCCCCTCAGGGTCTCTCTTGTCCTGAAAGGCCCGAAGTTCTCCAGGACTGGAGGTGAATAAACTTGACCACTAATGCCCCCTAAACATAACAGGGGGAAATCATCAGTGTCAGAAGCATTTTGGGTTGACATTCCCAAGAGTGAGAACTCCAATCCTATCTCACATGGACTCTCCCCCATGTAGCCACGTCCACTCAATTAGCACAATTTCACTGCAGAGCAATAATACGGCCTGTTTAGCTGTTTGTTCATTATAAAAGTTATGAAAATGAGATCAGAGGTTTTTTCTTTTGCTTGAGAGAGCAGCATAGTCCCGATTTCTCTGATCTTTGCACAGATTTTCATTCTAGCTGGACTTTATCTGGTTTACCTATTGCTCTCAGCATGTCCAATTTAATTTCAGTAGCCCTTTATCAATTTTCTCATTAAATATACCATATAGCCTATCACCTTGGAGCTTCATGTTTATTTTTCCATCGTTTTGTACACTGTTTTTTACCTCCTATTTCACAATTGAGCTCAAAAGCCAGCATTTATTTTCCTGTATTTCCCCACAACCCCTCTTACCTTAGCTTCTTATTACTGTGTCTGAATTCCACGTCCTGTTTTGAAGCCAACCTCAAAAGGGCACATATTTCCAAGGGACACAATTTCCTGGATCTAAAGCTGGATAAACAAACAAACAAAACCCCTGAAGAAACCCAACTACCTCAAAAAAGGGTATATTAAAAAACAGGCTGGTTTAGGTCAACCCAAGATGAGCCCAAACTGTCTCCTCCTTCATTTATCCATGGAAATTGCTGGTTATTCTCCCCTTCACAGACCTGCCTGAGCACAGAACTTGACTTTTCCATCCTTTTCGACACTCAGAAATACACTTTTTATAAAACCTTATTAATGTTGGTGTGGCATGACTGAGATTACAGAACTGGTCCTTCACTTTTAAACTTTGTGTGAGAGTTTTGCAAGATGTGGTCATCTCTAAACTGCTACGTTCACTCCAGGCAGCAGGACAGTAGAAGGAATGAAGTCTTTAGGCTTCCAGAGCTAATAAAAATAATTAAAGTTTCAAAATCACAATCACATAGAGTCCAGAAATTTAGAAATAACATACAGTTCATTCCAACAAGAAATCTTTCTTAAATTTTACTTTGTGAGAGGAAAATATTGGAAAACATCAAGTTTTCTTCAAATTTCTTCATGTATCAATGCAGAGCTTGGCAGATGAGCAAGTCTAAAAACTCTTTTATATTCTGAATATCAGAGCAAGCTACAGTTTTTATAATAGAAAAACTGAATTATTTTACGTTGCAGATACATTTTGGATTCAATACTGTTAAAGATATTTTAAAATATTTTAAGTTAAACTCCCTTTGCAAGTCTCAAATTGTGACCTTGATCTCAAATTCAGGACTTTTGCCCAATACCAAGCTGTGCTGGACATTCCACTTGTCCTTCCCAGTCTTACACTTTCTTCAACCTCAGCACAACACACGGAAATAAAAGAAAGACCTCTTTATGCAGACTTTCTCATCTTCCACCAGCTTGTTAAACTAAATTTAGATTAACGGGCAATGTTTTTATTGCAAAGAAGGTGATCTCTGTGTCACTTCAGGAATCTGATAAAAATAAGGCCACAGTATCAATCAGATTATTTGGTTTAACAGACATTATTAATTTTGACATAATCTGCTACGGTTCACATCTATTTATCCTAGGACACTCAAATCCATATGAAGGCAGTACTATAAAATTATGGAAACCATATGATACCATCTGTAACAGAGGGTGAAGGAAAAAAAAGAAAAAAGAAAGAAGATGTAAATGTGTTGACCAGACTGGATATGGGGCACATGAAAAATCAAGCATATGTTGCACAGGCAGAGATATTTTTGTGACTTTAGCCATTATAAGAAATAGTTTAAGAAAATAAAATTGGTGTTTTTAAGATCTTTGTATCAAAGACAACATGCCCACATGCAGGAAGCAAAGGAACAGGCTGCCTGCTAATAAAAGCTTACATTTTATCATTGAGCAAAAAGCCCAAGAGCTGTTAAAAAGATGCAGTCCTTTGACTATCCCATAGGCCATCCCCAGATTTAATGTGGGTACCTGATCTAATGTGATATACAGTTATGCCAGGCTTAAATAAAGTTGCTTTCTCTCTTTGTAAGATGCTGTACTGGAAAAGCCAAGTGAAGGAACCTTGCACACAAATCAAGGGGTCTGAGGGCAGTGTGAGAGCCAGAAAAGAGCCATGGCTTTGTCACAACCTAAGAAACTCCCTCTGTGCACTGACATATGTCACAAATGTCCTCTACCCATTGCATCCTAATAGGCAAAACACTGCTATGAGGATGTTAGATTTGATTTGTTAGTGACAAAGATTTCACTTAAAGGATTAAACAGCATTTTCATTTCACAGAACCCCAGGATGGGTCAGGCTGGAGGGGCCCACAGGGGCTCCTCTGGTGCCACCTCCCTGCTCCAGAGCACAGGGCACAGCAGTGTGTCCATGTGGCTCTGGAATATCCCCAGGGAGGAGACTCCACAGCCTCTCTGCACCATCTGCTCAGGGCTGGGCGCTGCCCAGGGCAGAAGTTCTGCCTCCTGTGCAGGGGCAGCTCCTGGGCTCAGCCCCTGCCCGTGGCTCTGGTGCCATTGCTGGGCCTGGAGCAGAGCCTGGGCCTGCTCTGCCCTCCCTGCACACAGGGACACCCAGGGACACCCAGGGCTGAGGCCCCTCTCAGCTGGGGCTCCTCTCCAGGCTGAGCAGCCCCAGCTCCCTCAGCCTTTCCTGGGCACCAAGATGCTCCAGGCCCTTCCTCAGCTCCAGAAGCTCCTGTCCCTCTGCTGTGCTGAGCATCCAGAGCTGGACACAGCACTCCAGAGGTGCCTCCAGGGCTGGGCACAGGGGCAGGATCACCCCTGAGCTGCTGCCAAGGCTCTTCCCCATGCCCCAGGGCACCCTTGGCCTCCTTGGCCCAGGACACTCTGCTGGCTCAGGGACAGCTCTGTGTCCCCCAGTGACCCCAGGACACTCTGCTGGCTCAGGGACAGCTCTGTGTCCCCCAGCACCCCCAGGTCCTTCTCCACAGAGCTGCTCCTGCAGGTCCCCCCAGCCTGTGCTGGTGCTGGGCTTGTTCCTGCTCCGAAGCATGACCTGCATTTGCCTTGGCTGAACATCAGATGTTTTGTCCTTGCCCATCTCCCCAAGGTGTTGAGGCCCTTCTGAAGGGCTGCAGAGCCCTCCCAGATTTGTGTCCCTGGCTCTTGGGTCATGCACCATGGAAATACTGAACTAGTTAGTCATTCAAGGTACTAAATTCTGAATAAAAAAGCAAAGCTATGAAAAACACTCACCGGCTGCGTATTAAGCCCATCCGAAGCACTGTAGCAGACTTCAGAAAAAGAGTCCCAGATTTCCATGAGTGTGTTCAACCATTACTTGTATAAACAATTATTTCAGTTGTGTGGTTCCACTTAATGTAAATGTGCCTGCAAGAAGCCAGCTAAACATATAATTGGATTTTTGTGCATACAATTACTGTGATGTGGCCACTGAAGAAGCCCTCTAAAATACAGGTAGTTAATAGAAATTATAGGGGCAAATATTCTGTGTCAGGAGTTAAATGTGAGAATCCTGTTTTAGAAATCCAAATGCCTAGAGCATGGCTCAGATACAAAGCAGGTTTATAACCAGGATACTAAACTTTAAAAAATGGAACTTGTGGTACTGTTTAAACCAAAGAGTAAAGCAACCTTATACTCTCTCAGTATTTCCCATTTCCATTTGTATTCTGCTCATTTGTGCATCCCCATTTCATGGTGACTTTTTTTACCCATGCACATAGCCATGCTAATATCTTCATGGATTTGTTTATAATAACCTTTAAATCTTTTCCCTGTCATTATGCTGCAGAGCTTTCTGTTGTATATACACTTTTTACTCTGGTTCATTGCCTACACATCGATTATTTCACATTTGTCTATGTTTAACACTGAACAGCAGTTTCCAATTGCTAGTCCAGCCTTTTGAAAATACCCAAATTTATCAGAAAAAACTTGGTTCCTTTCCTCTCAGTTATTAGCTGTACATTTAATTTTGATATTATTAGCAAAACATCCAAGTTGGTCACATGGAACAGGGTATTTTTCAGAGAAGTGGCAATGAAACACCTGCTTGGATACTGTAATTTCCAATAGGGACACTCACACTCAGAATGAAACTGCTGAGGTCTCTATGCTGATTTAAAGACACTTCAGAGTCAACAGGAGCTGCTTCCCCTGCTTGTTGTGTGTAGGGAATAGTATTTTTTCAATATTTAATACTATCTACAATCAAACTCAAAGTATTTTTGTAGTCTTTCTTCCCTACGCCCACGTTCAGTGACATTCAAGGCAAAGGGAGGGCCTGTGACACAAACAAATTAAAACCCCTGTAAGATGGTCTGAACAATCTGAATTTCTGTGGTAGGCTCAGTTATTTGCTGCAGAGACAAGAAAAGTTTTAGAGAAGTGTCCTCTTCAAGTGTGTTACCCTTAGGTTTTCTGGAATACCAGCCCCCATTTGCAACTTTATTGAGTGAAAACACCCACCTTACAAGTGTAATGTCTTATCCATAAATATTAGTATCATTTCCAAATTCTTTGTGTCCATTCCCAATAAAACTTCATTAAAACATCAACCTGAAATTTGCCAAACTTACTTTAGCCCATTCAGTGCTTTTCCTTTCTGTGTTATCTCCACACTACAAACACCTGTCTACCACCTCAGCTGATGAGTCAGGACTAAGGTTTTTCACCAAGTCAGACTTACATCCCATCTTTTATCTCTTTGGAAGGCAAAACCAAACAAACCGTGCTTTTATCCATCTTTAGAGAACTCACTTTCCTCTTTAATCAAGATAAGAATATGTGTCTAAAAAAATAAACCAAATTTAAGCAATACAAAAAACATAATTCTAACAGAATAAAAATTAATTTGTAAATATTGCCTTAGGCTGATTGTTTCCATATGAGGTGTAACCCAGCACAATTTACAGTGCAGGTTACAAATAAACCTTTGGAAACCGAGTCAGAACTGCTGCTGGAAGCAGCACCATTGAGTAGCAGCACTGCTACTACAGGAGAGAATTTTGTGCAGCCAATGTAACATTTCTATTTCTAATGCAGACCTGAGAGAACAGAATAGAATACCTAAAAAAAAAATTAAAAACTCACAAAATTAACCAAAAATACCCCAACTCACTAAAGAAGAGTTTAGTGAGTTTAAATAATAAAATTATTTAAAAATACTTTTAAAAACCCTTTAAAGGTATCAGTTCTCTGCCCTCCATAATTGTTTCTTATTTTTCTTCTCTTCTCCACCTGTCTTCCTCTATAAGTACTCAATTCCAATGCTCATCTTAAAGAACTGCCTGCTGTAGGTAATATGAGCATTACAAAGGAATGCATTTGCCTTGGATGTAGCAATAGCTACAAAAATACAACTTCAGGAACACAAATTTAAGAATCACTCATCTCTAAACACTGGCAGTCACCAAACTGTACCCAGAAGCATCAACCTATTACAAATTTAGCCACTATGACAAAGATATAGAAAAACAGAAACCAGATAAAGTGAGAGAAACAAAGGCAATGAGGCAGTGCAGGAGGGTCTGACATCTATCATTTGCATTCTGCTGGTTCTATTGGAGGGTCTGGCCTGCTATTGCACCACTTCCCCATTTATAAAAACAAACAGACATCATTTTATACCATTTCCACTCTTGCTTTCTTTTCTGAATGTTCTGCTCTGTCCCTTTAGCTCTCGGGACACCTTGCCAGATGTTCAGTATCCATCCAGCTGTGGCTGTCCCTGGATCCCTGGCAGTGCCCAAGGCCAGGTCGGACACTGGGGCTTGGAGCAGCCTGGGACAGTGGAAGGTGTCCCTGCCCATGGCAGGGGTGGCACTGGATGATCTTTAAGGATCCAGCCCAAACCATTCTGGGGTTCTGTGGTCTGTACCATTTAGGTATTTTTTCTTCGGGTTGTGGGCTGACCCCTCATTTGGAGCTTCTCCACCCTGTACTCGCTTTGCAGGAGCAAAGAGAGTTCCAAGTCTGCCAACACAAAGGGAAAAGCTGACTGAATTCCCCTCTGCTGGTGTAGAACATGGCTGCCAAAGCAAGAATCCGCTGTATTTTATTTATATTGCCAGACAGAAAAATTACTGGGAACAGAGGTAGAAGGAAGCAATATTTTGCCAGTGGTACAAAGAAATAGCAATTTCTATTTTACTATTCTGTCTCTATCTAATGAATATTCACCCCCAGAGGTTATATGATAGTTGGGTGAGTTTTCTTTTAGGGAAAAATCAAATCAAAAGACAATTCTGCAACTGTAAATATATTCCCACTAAGAATTGCATTCACCTTGCAATACTCAAGAGAAAACATCTCATTTGTTCAATTAATCTGACCTTTATCAAGAGTTTGTACAGACAAAACACTCTCAGGGAAGGAAGTACTTGGAGTCAGAGTGAGCAGCACTGGGGACCTGAGCAGGCTGCACAAAGTGATGTTTAAAGGATGCCCCTGCACACACTGCAGAGCTCCTGCTGATTTACAGGGGGTGCACAGCTCTTGGCCAAGCTGCTCCCCAAAATCCTCCCAAAAGCAACAAGGATGCCTCCAAGTGCCAAGGAGAAGTGCTGAAGAAGCCCTCCCTGGGTCCCCAAAGTCACATCTCTATGTGCAGACCACATAGAACCTCAGCACCAATTTTTTAATTCCCACTGAATGATCTAGAACTGCCCAAGAGCAAAGTCTGGTGTCACAAAGAACAGCCGTGGCTGGGGAACCAGGCTCAGAATTGTCTGAAAAATTTCCATGTTCTCTCAAAAACTCTCTGCAGCTACAGGGACTGGAATGTCAACACTGGAGTGGTTTTATCCCCTCCTAATAACAATCAAAGGGGGAAAGGTAAAGGTTGAGTCTGAAGACTGATGGCTTTCACAACAAAACTGGAGAGAACTCGGTTGAGAAGGGTGAAATGAGAGCAGGTCTGGAGAAGGGAGGGAGGGAGGAAGGAAGGAAAGGAAGGAAAGGAAGGAAAGGAAGGAAAGGAA
>VXAX01001307.1:127202-152833 GCA_013399835.1 Leptocoma aspasia | reverse complement strand
AACAGCACGTGGATGATGCTGGCACTGTCAGCACACACACATCCCTGCCTCGCAGGGGATCCCTCAGGAGGCTCAGCGAGGAGAAGAAGCCCCCTCAGCAGAGATCCCTCCTGTCCCACGGGGCCCGTGGGGTCCTTCATCCCCCTGGCCTGGCAGGGATCCCCCAGCACAGCTCCCAGAGATGCTCTCACTCTCACACACACCAAGAGAGGGAGCAGCACCGCACCAGACGCTTCAATTAAAATGCAGAGCTGCTCCAAATGCATGTGCAAATGAGGTGATGATGAATGTAAACGACTAATTACATTCACCTGCTTGTGCAGTGCCCCGACTGCTGTTGGGCAGGGGGAAGGACTGTGTGTGCAAATGAGACGCACAGCTGGAGGCAGCCCTTACACGAGGCCTCAGGGTGAGACTTGAAGGGCTTGGGAGTTCCGGCTTTGTTTTGTACATTGAAATACAACCCTGGCTTTGAATATGATGTAATTTTCCAGGTATTGGAAAAAGAAGTAGTGCAGTAATCTGAAGGATGCAAGCAAGTAGTGGATACACATTTCATACATACACTTCAGGAAAGGAAAAAAAAATTAGCTGAAATTATAAATGAGGAAAAGCAAGAAAACAACACCAAATTTTAATGTCTGGATAGATTTAGTTAGTATCAGATAATGAGATTGTGAAATTCACACTATAAAATGTATGATAATTAGAAAACTCAAAATGTCTTGAACAAGTTTTACAGTTCAAATAGCTCTACTAGACTGTAGTTCACTGTGGGGCTACAGATCTGAACAACAGAGAGCTCAGATCCCAACTGCTCCTGCNTTTTTGTTTTGTTTTTTTTTTTTTTTTTTTTGGTCAGGTTGCACATGTGAATTTAAATGCAGGTTGTGCTTTTACATTTATGAAAATGACACTGGATTTAGCAATAACTGAAACTATTTTAAAACACTGAATTCAAGGAGAAAGTCCTCCTAGATGCTGTCTCTACTGCTTGCTCAGACATTGCAGTAATATCTACAAATTCCTGTGTTTTTTCTTCCATTCAGGATTTACAGTTCCTATATGAGAAGCTTCAGTTAAGTCCAACTAATCATTCAGCATGTATGTGCCACAAATATTTACAGCACTCTAAGCATAAAAACAAAACCAGTTCAAGGCATGTACAAAGTTCATGGTGAGGTTTTGATTATAACTGGAAATGCTCAATCTGGGCTGTTTCTGGGCTATCAGTAATAAAATAGGTTCCTTGTTGAAACAACAAAGGTGATTCTGTTTTCTTCTCGTTCTGGATGACATCCAGTCTCTGACAGCACCAGTAGCTACAACACATTCATGTTTTGATCTAATGTGATTCAGATCAGAGACTTCAAATGAATGGAAAGGAAAAGTGTTTTATGTTTTTCCTTAGTCCAAAGCCTAACACCAAACTGTACCAGGGCAGGCTCAGGTTGGACACCAGGAGGAATTTCCCCATGGAGAGGGTGCTCAGGCCTCAGCAGGGGCTGCCCAGGGAGGTTTTGGAGTGCCCATCCCTGGAGGTGTCCCAGGAAGGGCTGGAGGTGGCACCCAGTGCTCTGGGCTGGGGACAAGGTGGGCATTGGGCACAGCTGGGACTCCGTGGGCTGGGAGGGATTTTCCAGCCTCAGTGGTCCTGGGATTCCCTGCTCAGCACAAAGAGGACACCATAAGTCAGATTCTCCTTCTATCACTTCTAGTAACTCCCAACAGGCAAATAAATTAGAATCCAGCACAGGGAACACTCTCAGACATCTGAACTGGCAGAGAGGGCAGAGACCTGCTGAGGGCTGAACACAGCCTTTGAACAGGCAGCAGCAGTGCCACCTGTGCCACATCCCAGTGACAAGGCAGCAGCTGTCAGGGACAGGGCACCACAGCTCCCTGCTCTGAGGTATCTCCAGCGGAATACAATCCTAGCACGTCTCGCAAGGAGCTTTTACAGTTCATTTCCCACCAGGAGATTTTTATTCATGTATTCGCTTTTGAAACTTTGCAAACACAACCAAAATGGATTTGATTTATTTTTGTCTTCCTTGTGATATGATATAACATTGATAAGATAATGCTGGGCGATGAGTTCTTTGGTAAGCGCAGCTATTGGTAAATTAGTGACAAAATCAGATACAACATCTTGGGTGAAAACAAGCTTAATTCTCCAGTAAATAATTCAACTCACTATTACTCACAGAACTGGTTAGATTGAAAAATTTAGTTTGTCACCAGAACAGATTTCTTCTGAGTTTATGAATTCCTAATAAGGTTGCTTTTCATAATGATGAATGATAATTATCTTTTTGAAGTCTAATAATTTACCTGAGTATTCCTATCTGTGAGAAACCACGGGTAAGTAAGAACCCTTCCTGCAGGGAAGGTCTCTTAACTGGCTACAGCAGCACAGCAATTAGTCTTGGAAATACAAAAGTAATTTTAAAGCACACTCAGATGTGTTAAACAGGATGGACAAGATCCCTTCATAACCTGAATCCTACTAAACATTAACAATTAGAGGAGGAAAGAGGGGCAGCTCCGAGCTCTGCTCTGGGCCAGGGACAGCACCCAGGGAGCTGCTGGAGCTGGGCCAGGGCAGGCTCAGGCTGGAGCTCAGGGAAAGGTTGTGCTTCCCCCAGAGGGTGCTGGCACTGCCCAGGCTCCCCAGGGAATGGGCACGGCCCCGAGGCTGCCAGAGCTCCAGGAGCGTTTGGGCAGCGCTGCCAGGGATGGACAGGGGGGATTGTTGGGGGCTGGGCAGGGACAGGGCCTGGATCCATGAGCCTTGGGGGTCTCTTCCCACTCAGCTTATTCTGTGATTCTCTGACTTTCCAATAGAAACCCAAGAATGGTTCCCTTTGAGTAAGTCTGCAGGGAGATGGAATCCACAGCTTCCCTGCTCAGGAGAGGGATCCCTGTGAGCAGCTCTCCCAAGCATTCATCTCATTCCTGCACCTCCTCTGTCAGCTCCAACTACCCTAAAACTGCAGAAACAGGGTAATGAGCCCACACTTCAAAGCTTCTCTTTAGCTTCCACCAAACCCATCACTTCTGCTCACAAACAGTGACAGCAAAGCTGTTCTCAGTCAGGAACAAGAACAACAACAAAAAGAAACAATTCAAAATTAATTTATCACTGGTTTAATTCCTTGCATTCAGACATTCATCTCTTCCAGACAGACATGATAATGTGATTAGTACAAATGATACCAGGCTAGTTATAGGGCATTTAGGAATACAGGCAGTATTTATTTCACACAGTGCAATGGATCTTTCTGCTTTTGTTATCCCCAAGCAGGGAGGTTTTGGTTGCATAGATATCTCAAAAATGTGCTCTACAGCCTTCTCCTCCTTAAAAGACGAGGAATTTTCTTTTTTTCCTCTTTTTTTGGTTGTTTTTTTTTTTTGGCATGTGACAGCACATTTTGCTGTAGGAAACAGAGGTATGTTTTAATAGTGAAAAAAGAGACATACTCGCATGGAATAAATCAGTTTTAGTGGTTTTCTTTGTTCTCAGTCTTTGAAAGACCTGGAGAACTATTTGATCTCTGCACTTTCACAAGTTTTGCAATAGTTTTTTTTTATGATTCTTTTTTCAAAAACTGTAGAAGAGTAGGAACTTGGAGATGCCTGATTTAAGGTGCTAATTTTTAAAGGCAGCACTCCTGTACTCACAGTGGGAGCTCCCTGAGTGACTGTTCCAGAATAACAACAGGAGTACACATTTGTGCCTTTCCAAGATCAATTCTACAATTTTTAATCATACCATTTCCTTATTTTAACTGTGATGTGCTGGAGTTCACAGTTTGTATCCATCAAACCCCTACTGACACTGTTGATGGTGGAGCACCAGAATTTACACCCCGAATGATCTGGTGGGATCAGACTATAAATAGATGTGGCCAAAGGATTCAAATAAGGTATTTATCCAGTCTGTCTGAGAATAAAACTGAATGTTTATGTTTAGGCCATCAAAAATCTATAGATGAGCTATTTAGTAGAGGAACGTTTAAAAAGACCAATTCCATAAAAAGGTGGAAAAAAGAAAAAAATACCCTTCGTATCTAAGACTTGATCAGATTGGATGCACTTGGGCATTTTACCTCTTTAAAAACTGGGTTCAATTGCAGAGTGGCTTCTTTCTCAATTCAAAATATCTTTCAGAATGGCAGAATTTTAATTTTCCTCTTAACTGACTGATGAACATCAGAGATTGTGAGATTGCCTGAGCATATTTAAGAGAAAAAAAGAGGTAACTGTTGCTGGTTTTGCAGCACAATGTGACTACATCTGTGAGACTTGCAAAAGGAATGAGCACTCACACTTTTCACTACCAAACTTAAATGAATCATGCCTAGTTTAATATAAAATTTAATGTCAAGAATGTGATCAAGTTTTGGAGCACAGGCTGAGCTGGGTACAAACTGATTTAAGAGACACCAAGACCAGAATATCTCCTTTGGAAATATCTTCAACAAGGAGAACAGAGGGATTATGTTCCATTCTTTGCACTTTGAAAATCTAAACGGTGGGTGAGATGATATCAAAAATGCTGCTTTAATGAGACATCACTCCACCACTTGCTGCTGCTAAGGTCATACATGTTCTGTGTGTTACTGCTCAGGATTCCAGCCCAACAGGATTCCTATACTGTAATGAAGTAGCTACACGAAATTGTCTTTTTTTTTCCTTTCATAACTGTTCTCTGCTGTGGAGGACCCAAGGTACCTAATGATCTCTGCTTAGCATTTTGTGGAGGGAAAAAACCTAACTATAGTATAAACTACATCCTTATGTTAATACAAGTCAGGGAGGGGAAAAAAACAAATGAAAACAAACCCACGTCTCTAGGAGAGACATTAATTGCATTAATTCAATCAGATATAATATCACACTCTGGGTCACACAGTCAGGTGTGTGGTCCATGTCAGAAGTGTGGTCACATTATGGAACCTCACTCCACACCATGGGTGAACCCAGGTAAAATCAAAAGCAGGAAGAATTCCTCCTGTCTGATTTTCCACCATGGAAATCTCACCTTTCCCATTTTCAGCAGCTACATGGGAGAGTTTCCACAAGTATGGGCCCTCTGCAACTGAGAGGGTGAGCCTGAGGCTCTGGCAGACTCAGAGGAAAAGTCCCCCTCAGATGAAAAGCTCTGTCCTTGACCTCAGAATGGTCTGGATCAGGCCTAGGTAGGCAAGGAAAGGGAGAGTGGCAAAGCCCATGGCAAAATAAATTCAGCACAAATTTCTGCCACAGACTGCTCAGTTCTGACTCCTCTTTGAAAACAAGAAAGTTTGCTGTCTTTCCAGTTCTCTAGTATGGAAAAGGCTGAGTAGGGCCCTCAAAGGCTCTAAGAAAGTCCTCACTCCTCAGATTTTGCAGTCTGGCAGGAAGGCACATTACAGCAAAACAGCCTTGCAGAAAGAAGTGCTAACCAGCCAACCATATGCTAGATTTGCTCTTTTATATTTCTCCCTCTCTCAAATATTACTTTTAAAAGATTAAGCATATAGCACCTTTTAAAGTTCAGTGAGTACCCAGACATCCTGTTAAATATGTTTCTCAAGATTGTTCTAGAAATTCCCATTTCATATGTATTCATTTTGGAAAGCACCCTCCCCATATCCGGAGTAATTGAAAGCATCCCTTCACACCTTGCTTTTCAGAAATAAACACTCCACTCAGCTTCAGCTTTTTACCTCATCTTTCCCAGGAACTAAATCTTTATAACAATCAGGAGTTTCCTTTTACTGAAGATCATTTGTTAGAACTGAATGATAGTCTGCAAAATAGGTAAGAAAACTGAATAATTAAACCAGAAGAAGATAATCTCTCATCCAAATTTCAGAAGGACAAAAGTAGCACTTTTACCACTGCTAAAATAGTACTTTATTTCGAGGGGTTGAATTGCTTTCCTGTATGAGCCCCTGGGTGCCTTCTTACCCATTTCAGCATCACTCCCCTAACAAACTGTGCCCCTTCCAATTGCACCAAGGAGACACAGACAAAATAAATGCCTTCAGAGACTCTCAGAAACTGGCAATGACACAATTCTGCTACTTTATTCAGAATTAACAAGGGCTTGGGCCCTCTTGCCCAAAGCCACTGTGTTGTACAGTATTATCATACAGGGCTCTGACAGAGCTCTTTAATCTCATTTTCTTGAGAGGCAAAGGCACAGGTTACTACACTACACTGCTGACCTTTCTGAAAATCCAGATTGGCTCTGCCCCTGCTTCATCTCTTTTCCCTTTAACTTCTCCAAAGCCCTCATTCAGTTCTAGGCCTGCCCTGATTTTATGCTTATTGCCTCATTTCTTCTTATTGATCCCACTGTTCTCCACTGCTCCCTGTAGAGCAGAGAGGAGCACAGGGACACCTCTCCTGAGCTGGTGTAATGCACAGGGTGTTTACAGCCTTGCACAGGAGGCTGTGGAAAGCAGCTTGTCCCCCCAGCCAGCAAAACTGAGCATTTGGAGTAAAGGAGATGTGGACCTGAGTGATCTTTGAGCATTGAGGTTAAACAATTTTTAGCAGGATGAAGCCCAGACATCCAGTGTGTCTCTGGCTTAAATAATCCTCGAGCTGCTGAGAAAACACTCCTGACAGAGGATCAGTGCAGCTCTCTGCAGGTAGCACGTGCTTGGGAGGAGACTCCCATGGCTCTCTCTGTGTTCATGTGAAGCCAATTAATTTACAGCTACAAAGAGATCAGCCACAAGCTTGGAATCATGGAATAGTTTGGGATGGAAAGGACCTTAAACATCATCTCATTTCATCGTACCCNTGCTGGGGCTCAGCCCCGGGCAGGGGGGTTTGGGGTCCCAGCACACACAGCCGGGGCAGGGCCAGCTCTGCCCCACAGCTCCCCCAGGGCCTCTCCCAGGGCTGCTCTCAATCTCTTCTCCACCCAGCCTCCAGGTGTGCCCAGGATTGCCCCAAATACTGTTTTTACCAAGTTACTTGCAGTGCTTTGTACTGGAAGTTTACCTTCCTGCAAAGGTGCTTTTGTGGAAAATTTCCTGTTCTTGTAGGGTATTAGTTAAAGGTTTGTTGTCACTACTGCTCTTCACATCAACCCTTGAGCAAGGGAAGCCCCAAAACAACTGCTCTGTGACTCTGCTGGCTTAAACAACCTACTGGAGCCCTTCCTTACCACTGCTCTGTCTGAAAAGTGTGGCTCCATGGAAGTAATTTCTCCAAGAGCTGGACCACCAGTGGGGTCTGGGCTGCACCATTGTGCTCCTCTTTGTTCTGCTCTTCATTAGGAAGGGACCGATTACAAGTCAAATAAATCCTTTACAGCAATGCTTTAAACCATCAAAAAGTCTGTCTTGCTTTTGGGTAAATCAGGTTGCAATAACGAAGGTGGAAACGTTCACAGGCAGGCTCCCAGACACCAGGATAATTGAAATATCTCACAACTAATTAACAAGTTAAATTACTTTTCTGCAAGGTGACCTAATAATGCAATCTGTCAAGACAGCAATAGGTGCCATCCCAATCTCTCCTCCCAAATCAAAGTTGGGAAGACCACTGCCACGTATTACTGAACATCTTCTGTTGTTCAGTCTTCCTCCTTTGTCTCAACTGACATGCCAAGAGACAGGAAAATTGTTTAAACAATAACAAAGAGCAAAAATCTGGCTAACATTTAATTAAAATCATAGTTTTTCATAGTGCATCACCGAGGTGCATAATGCCTTTAAATGCCACGATTACTGTGCTGGATGGATTAATCTCAGGTTTTAGTGTTAATGTGAGTGTAGAGCAGGTATGACTTGGAGATAAAAGCACTGTACAATCCATACATTGTCTGAATGAGAAGAAGGAATACCCCAAGCTCAGAAATCTGCAGCACTGTTCCCAGATGCAGGTTGGAATAATTACAAGAATGGAATGCAAAGAAAGGGAAAAATAATCTTAAATCTGGGCCAGATTTGGGGATTGTCTTTATCTTTTCAAACACATGATTCCTTTCAAATAAGCGATCTAATTTGCAGCAATGAAAGCTGCCCTCAGAAACTGAGAGGAATAACTGAACAGATTGATGAAGAGCATCAAAAATCCTCAAAGCAATTCCAGGAGTCTGCTAAACATCCAATAATTTGTGCTGCTGCTCGAAGCATCCATTAACATAACAAAGTACATGCACACATTGATCCTCTCTAATTTTCAGAGAGGCAACCTCTTTGTATTGCAGTTAGAGCACCTTGAACTCCACTATTCTTTGTTATTTCAGAATATTAACCATGTCTATTTTTAAAATGCGCCAATTCAGTTCCTAAATATAAATGAACAAGAGATTCAGGCTCTCAGTCTTAATAAGACACTTATCCAAAATGATCCCACTGTCAGATCTGCAGCAACAGCAACAGCATCAGTTGTAACCCTAATGATATTCCACGGTTTGTTTGGTCGTTGCTTGCTACCATTAATTTTTATTTTCCCTTCTGAAGATACCAGAGTTTGGACCAAAAGATGCAGCAGATTTATACCACAGCAGTAATATTCTTGGTGTACACTTCCCAAACATATTGTAATGACTTAGAGTGAATTTTAAGAAGAATATATTGAATTCCCCATAAGAGAGCTCTATTTATGAGTCTGTTTTCAATACAGAGTATAAAGGGATTTGTCAAAAAACAGTTGCAATATCAGTGGTGCAGAAAAACTGCAGTCCTATCTGCTGAGTTCAGGATACAGCTCTGATTTTTCCACCAGAAAATATTGGCTCTCACCCTCTCAAACCTTCCTTCCCTGACCCCCCTTCAGCACAAACTGGGGCTTCTTCCCCACAGTGCTGTTGCTGTTCTAATCTGCAAAAAGTGAGAGCTGGGTACATGAGCTTGGTAACCTATTTAACAAGTCTTAAAGCTGCCCTATCAGAACCTAAGTGCTAAAGGGTTTTTTGAAAGTCTCTGTGAAGTCTAGAGCCAGATTAGACCATCTGATAGAGATTTAGATCACAGTATACAGCCAGCATCTGTGTTTCAATCTACACAACACTAATGGGAAAAATTTGACATATTTCATTGTAGAATTCCCTGGACAAACCAGAGATACAGCTAAATAAAGATTTAAATCCACTCAGAACATTCTCAGCATACTGATGTCACAGGCATTTGAAAGGGTATAGGCAGGAAAAAAAAAATATCATGTCTTAAAATCTAGGAGCCTATTAATTCATGTCTATAGTAAATCCAGGCTCTAGTTCATACACATATGTTAAGCAAGATTTCGAGTCTTACTGGCAGGTCTTGAAACAAATCTGCTCCCCACAAACAAGTAAAACTGATTACTGTTGGTAGCAGCACAAACAGCAGTGCATTCCTTTATTAGTTGAGTGAAGCAATATTCCTTCAGAGCATGTTTGCAATTGTCTGGCAAGGCTGAGCCTCCTCCTCTCCATACAAATCCAGGCACACAGCAGCACTGCAATCTCCCCTCCCTGCACAGACTGCCTTTACTCCTCTCAGCACCAAATATTCCCTGACACAAACCACCCTGGCCGATTCACCAGCCCAGGGGAGGGTGCTGTGTGACAAACGCGCACCAGCCACGCGCAGCATTTCCCCACAAAAGCACCGTGCCTGCTTTCAGTTTGTGCTCATTAATCCAGGGTTCAATTGCTTTGTGTGCCAACCCCTCCCAGCCAGTCCAATCTTTTGAAAAGACACAAAATTTGGATCTCATTTGATAGCTGATCATATTGCAATCTGAAGGACAGGGGAGAAAAACTCAAGGAATTTCTAAGAAGGCTGTTTGAGGTATCAGTAAGGGTCCATCTGCGGTGGGAAGAGTAATCTGATTTCTTTGCAGGGAAGCTGACTGGTTTTCTATGTTTCAGGCTGAGAACTGTAGGATGAAGCAGACAACAAAATTAATGAGTGAGAAAGTATATACAGGGAAGAACTGAAAATTAATTTGTCAGTGTGGACAAGAGAGGAGCCACAGTGCAGAAACATGAAGAGCACCAGCAGAGATTGCAACAGAGACAGGAAAGAAGGTAGTATAATACTGAAGGTAATAACAGATTGTGGAATAAAGACAAATGTCTTGAGGGCTTGAAGCAATAAAGTAATTCTTGAAGACATTTTATAATGCTACAAAACTTATCATAAGGAAAAATACAGACACTATACAAGCAAGAGAAATTGTAACAGAGTGGATAAAGATAAGCCAACATAAAGATCAAAGAACATGATGCTTCAAGCAAGAGACAGCAATGTCAAAGACTTTCCAAGCTCTGAATAAGTAAGAAAAAAAGTTGAAGCTTGTCTCTGAACTGACCTGTGCTCCTCTGAACACTATTTTTCTTTGGATGGGTTTACAGATGTAGGAAATTGAATTGCAAGACAACTCCTACAGTTTTCCTACAGTTTTAAGGTATGAGCAGTCGAAGCCACTCAAAAGCACCCAGAAATCCATGACTACAGGAGGATGCAGGGAGACTCAAAAGGAGCATCTCTCAAGCAAATAAATCATTTAGTGCCAAGTACCCAAACGCTGACACACAGACCACTCTGCTTTGTCAGCCAGAGTGTCTCAGGGAGGACTCTCAGAGGATTCCTCCAAAATCAGACTTCTGGTCTGAGCTGCAAAACTGCTGCAGGCACATCTTGCAGTGGTTGTATTTATGAGCTCCCAGACCATGGCAGAGGCAAAGGAGTCCCTTTTACTCAGCCAAGTCCATTGCCTATTTGCACTCTTGCAGCACAGAGATACTAGAGAATCATGGAATGGTTTGGTTGGAAGGGACCTTAAAGCTCATCCAGTTCCACTGTCCCAGGCTGCTCCAATCCCCAGGGTCCAGCCTGGTCTGGGGCACTGCCAGGGATCCAGGGGCAGCCACAGCTGCTCTGGGCACCCTGTGCCAGGGCCTGCCCACCCTCCCAGGGAACAATTCCTAATTCCCAATATCCCAGATAACCCTGCCCTCTGGCAGTGGGAACCCATTCCCCCTTGTCTATCACTACATGCCCTTGGGAAAAGTCCCTCTCCAGTCTCCTTGTAATCTCTTTGTTAGAAAGGGCAACACTCTGGAACAGACAGGACTCAAACAGTGACAGCTGTAAATCTACTCACTCAAATAAATGCTCCCTTACAGATTTTTCTGTGACATCATCTTTCAGAAAAGAGACCTCGTTATCATTCCCCCAAAATGTTATCCCAATCTTAATTTCATCTTAAGTTTTATAAAAGAGAATACTTTCACACAGGCAGAGAAAGGGGCCACATGAAGCATCCTGGCATTTAGATAAAAATCAGTTTGCACAATAACTGTCTCAGAGTGTGTGCTTCTGAGAGAATATTTTATTGAATAGCATCCAGCCTACTGTACAAACTCCTCCACCTCCCAGAGCTACAGAACAAATGAGAGGGAGTTGTTGTTGTACAGAGGGAGATGTCTGATTATGCACTTGGGCTAAACTTCTGCAGACAAATCCCTGATGCTCATTCAGTGTCGATAGGATGCTGTGCATAAGGCACCAACAGATCCTGCAATGATGTGGGAAATTGTCCAGCTCCCTCATGGGTAAATCACAGACTAAATGCAAATGCATTGCATGGAACAGTGTCATGGCTGCTACTGTATGCTCTATATATATAAAAAGGTATCTCCACCAGGATCCTCATTTTCCAAGTGTCAAAAACAAGCTTTATTTTGAATTCCCCATATTTAATGGAAAAGCATCACTAAGCAACACAGAGTACAAAACCTTTTCCACAGCATTTCTAGAAAGTGTTCTAAACAAGCAACCTGGAAAGGACCCTCTGAAGGGCTGGAGAAGTGCAGTGCCTCAGAGCCCCCTTTGTCCTTTCATACAGCAATCCTGGCCCCTTTGCAGATCTGTCCAAGCCCTACATGTTTGCACTGCTGTAAAATGCATTTGGCAGGACACACAATTATTCTGCAGCCCAAAGGAAAAGGGAAAGTGGTCCTTTCATCCCATGCAGCAAAAAGATCAGGAGGAATCTCCTTATATCCTTCAGGTATGAATCTTCCCAGAGTCATTGAGGTGTGTGTTGGACACAGGGCAAACTTGTGGCTTAGCTCCCCAGCTATCCGTGGTGCTTGGCCAGGTGTGATGTCAGGGCTGGGCCCATGATTAATCACGCCTGGGTTATGCCCAATTTCCCCTAAAAGGCAAGCCAAGGACTTTATCAGTTTTAATAATGTTCCCAGGCACTTTGGAGTGGTGTAACAAAGCTGCTGCATCTCTGCTACACCACCTGAATTTGAATGGCTCTCTCTGGAAGCAAGGAATCAAGGCCAAGTGCTTGGCTTATCATAACCAGAGTTTGGAAATGTGTAACAGTGACAGAAACTCTTGGAAACTCAAATATATCGGAGATATCTTTGCTTTAATGTTGGAGGTCTCACAGAGAGGAACACTGCCTGAACGTGGTATCTGAACCACATCATTGTCCTGCAGCACTGATTTCAAAATCTGAATTTCAAACTGATACAGGAGTGATTCTGCCTCAGTCACATGCCAGGAGAACCAACTCCATCCTGAGATAGTTGGTTTTATTGTGGAGCACCCATTTTCTCCCTAAACCATTACTGCACAACCCTTCTCGCTCCAAATATCAGTCACAGCAGGCCATTACTGAATTTTAGGCAATGAAAACAGCAGTAAATTGAAATATTTTATATGACGTGTTAACTGCTGTCTTGATAAATCAATGCACCAAAATATACATAATTTGAACTCTGGATTAGCCCTTACACCTCTAGCATTTTCCCACTCACTTTACTCAGAGGTTGGGGCATTTTACACTGGAAATAATTCAAAATAATCAATTGGACCACAGGAAAGCTATGTGAAGTCCATGCTGTTCAGACAACACTGCATAATTTTTCATGTTAAAATTTGTAGTTATCATTACACTTTGATCTTTAGAAGAATTGTTACTGTTTCATTCTAATTTAATTTTTCTTTATCTTATCTGCTGAAGATATAAGAGAGAATTAGTTGATTACACACACAGAAGAACCCATGCAAAACCAGCACATATAGAGATAATGTGTAAGTTAAAAGGCAGGAAAACCTTACTGACACGTAGTGGGCAGATTTTTTAGTCTGAATTAAAGAAAAAAAAAAGGGGGAGAGGATTGGAGGAAGGCAAACCAGTAATGATTGTCAGCCACAAGCCTGAATCTTTATTTTATAGGAAATTACTTGGAGACTCAGGTGATAACCAGCTGATATCTTGGTGAAGTTTTGGTCTTGTACTGCAGAGAGCTCCATTCCTATTCATATAAATTCTGTTTGTATTAATAACATTCAGGACAGAGCAAGCTGGTGTGTTCATGGTATCAGTGGATTTCCCCTGCTCTTGTGGAAAAGATCTGAGGACTAATCTGACAGGGTTCCTCTTCTCCTCCAGCACCTCTTCCCAGAGCTTTTCTGAAAGCAGCACCCTTGGGGCTCTTGCCCAAAGTCCCTCTGCTTTGATCTCCCACTGCCAGGCTACTCAGTGAATGCTCACAGCTGAGAATCCACAACCCCACCATTCTGGAATCTCTTAAAAAGCATACTAATTAAATTGTACTCAACTGATATTTTGTTTCCAATCCATATTTAGAACTATTTCTTCAAACTACATTAAGCAAGAACACATGAAGGACACAGGTTTTGACTACTGATGTTTCCACCTGAGCTTCCAACTTTCTCTCCCACTAAAGGTGAATCTTGCAACTCTTTTTCTTCAAATACACTAAAATCAATATTTTGCTGCAAAAGTTTACAGCGTTTCTCACGAAAGGTCAAACTATTTTTTTTTAATTATTATCTATGGCTGCTGGTATAAGTACTTGATGGGAAATGGACTTTCTATTAGAAAAAAAACCTTCCACCAGATAACACACAATTCAGTGGGAAGAGCTTTATCAGAACCTGGCTTCCTGGAGAAGCTGTTGTGCTCCTGAGGTGAGGGAGAGCAATGCCATCACAGTGGCACTGATTCATTTTAAATGTCACTGCTTTAAAATGCCATCAGCTGGGAGCGCCTCTGGACACACTGTGTGTAAATCAGCTCAGCTTGGTTGGCTCCAGTGGCACTACAGAACTACAGTGATCTGAACCAACTGCAAATCCACTCCTTTGTGCTGAGCCTTCATTCTCAGCAGGAAGGGGGGAAAAAGAGCCAACACTGCAGTGCCCAGGAAGTTCTTTGCAGATTCTCACACCAGTTATTATCTGTGAGAGCAGCTCCACTGCTGCTCCCAACAATCAGAACCACAGTCCCTGCTCCACTTCAAAAACTCCTCTCAAAGAGGGGTTTGATGACACAGCAGGGAAATCCCCTGGCTGGCAGAGACCATTGTTAGTGCTGCTGCATCTACGCTCCTTGATAATAACAAGTAAAATCCTGCTGGAGCAGCCAAGGCCAAAACAGGCCTTTAGTCAGGCCCCTGCTCCTGAGGCTCCCACTGTACCCAACTTTGTAAGAGATAACAGAGAATTGGTGATGAGAATGGTGCTGGAGAAGTAGAAGTGGCATTAAGGATCCTCCTTTTAAGAGCTGCATCCTCCCAGCATCTCCTTTACTCATAGTAAAGCCAAACTCTCCCAGCTGCAACCCAAAGGAATTTTAACCCAGAGATATTTTCAAGGAAATTTGCATAACCCCAGTGGAAAAACTTGATTCATTTACACCTCAAAAAGGCTAACTAATCGTAACCTGCAAACCAAGAGCAACAAAAGCAGAAGACAAGATTAAGCTTGGCTCAGAAACTACTAGACAGGTTTTGCCAATTTCATTTTTAGCATTTGAGGTTCAAGACTTTCCTCCTTCTATGGAATTCTGTTCTGGGCTTTGTTATCTGTGCACAGAGGAAAATCAAAGAAACTGTGGTGTTGCTACCCATTATGGTCCACCTGGATTTGTTTCTATGGAATTGCTTTATTTGCCTCTCCATAAGTAATGGAACGATTGAAAGGCACTTTTTATATTTAAAAAAAAGGTTGTATTTCCAGAAAACCCTACCAAACTTTCATATACAAAAGTGACTAGGCTGTGTCACAATGTTTTTCTGCAAAATTCCCAAATGTTTTCCAGATGATGGTCCTATATTCGGCCATGAACAAGCATGTTGAAAATTGTATAAAGATGGACATTTAAACCCTTGCCCTGCATTAATTTCCCTACTGAATGCCATCACCGTTGAACTTCCTGATAGATACGGAAATTAATGTCCCCTATTACATTAAGTTTATATTGCTTTTCAAACAGATCTAATACATGGCTCACACCATACCCCACTGACAACAACCACAGGATTCAGCTCAGCTTTTTTGCCCTCCCATCACCTCTTTCCTCCAACAGAGAGAGGGGGGGATGCCTTTCCAGCCCTCATCCTTCAACATTCCCTGTGCAGACACAGCGACACTTCCATCCCCAGGTCCATGACCTTTTCCCTGCACAAATTACCAGCTGGAACCTACGGAGAACTAAGCTGAACACTGCATTTTTAATTCATTTCCTAATTAACCTATTTGCATGCATTTCAGTAATTATACAGCTTTTCATAGCTAACGAGGAATGCCCCACTCTGCCATGCCCCAGCAGCTGATGGAGCACAGCCACCTGTGACCACCACTGACACTGGAGAGGATGTTTGGGAGGGCACAGAAACTTGGCCATTGCCAGTGGCCATCCCACAAGCTCTGGGTGAAGGCATCAGGGGAACATTCCTGCCTGTTCCTGGTAGGATCTACTTTGAATCTCATTCATGAATTTGCATGATCTCCTTTTGAAAGTGATGTTATGTCACTCTCCCTCCTCTGGTTTCATCCAGAACTGCCAAATCTCTGACTGTGGGAGCTGCTCTTTATTCACCTCAGCTTCTGCCCCTGTGGCTTCCCAAAGTTCAGCCATACTCTCCCCCTCAGCCTTCTTTCCAAAAAACTGAGAAGTCGCATTTTCTGTAGTATGAGCTTCCCATCCTTTCCCATTTTATTTGCCCTCCTCTGCTCCCTCCCTTAACTCCACTCCAGCCTTGCTGAGGTGTGGAGATCAGCCCTGCACAGAGCACCCAGAATGGCAGCACATCAAAGCCCTTCATGCCAGAGAACTAATGCCCTGTGCCTCTCTCTTACAGTCCCCTTTCTCAAGCTGCCTGACATCCGTGGAACTGAGGATTTAAGGAAACTGCAAAAGCCTCAGAGATCACTTTCCTGAACTGTAATTGTCAGCTACAAATTCACCACCACTTTATTTTGGTTTGGCTTATTCTGTCATAGTCTGCACCACAGTTTCTTTGCCACCTTCTTGGCCTGTGACACTAATTGTTTTACAAGATCTTGCTGGATCAATCAGCAGAACATTGAACCACCTGAAAGAGCTCAATACTTTGTAGGAGATTTCACAGAGGTGCTGCACCTCACACATCCCTTCTCGTAGTCAGTGATGGAGATGCTATTGAAAATTTGTTTTCAACACTGTGTCCTTTGGAACTAATTTTCATTCATTATTTCCCCCAAACTAGCAACAGAGTACACAGCTCTTTTTTCACATTTACAGAGTTTATTCTTGCCCTAAGTGCTCCACTATTGTCTCTCACCTGAGAGATGCATAAAAATTGACCACTGGGGACAATCATAGTATTCAGCACAGAGAGGAGAAGTTTTGGGGTGAGCTCAGTGTGGCCTTGCAGGGCCTGAAGGAGCTGCAGGAAAGATGGAGAGAGACAATTGCCAAGGGCTGCAGGGACAGGACACAGGGAATGGCTCCCACTGCCAGAGGGCAGGGTTATCTGGGATATGGGGAATTAGGAATTGTTCCCTGGGAGGGTGGGCAGGCCCTGGCACAGGGTGCCCAGAGCAGCTGTGGCTGCCCCTGGATCCCTGGCAGTGCCCAAGGCCAGGCTGGACACTGGGGCTTGGAGCAGCCTGGGACAGTGGAAGGTGTCCCTGCCCATGGCAGGGGTGGCACTGGATGGGCTTTAAGGTCCATTCCAACCCAACCCACTCTGTTGTTCTGGGATGACAATGTGAGTAAAGAAACTCCGTCAGGAATTTACTACTTGGTTCCATGAGCCTTGCTAGTGACACCAAGCACTTGGCTGAGCAGGTGTGTCATTGACAGCCAGGAATTCCCTCTGAGAGCCTCAGGAACTAATCCTGGACAGAGCACAATGTTGCTGTGTCAAAACTGCTTCCAAGGCCTGAGGTAGCTCAGGTACAGGCACAGTCAGATGAGTGCAGAGCAACCTTCCACTTTTATTCTGAAAAAACTACAGCCTTGCCTCCCAGTCTCCCCCCGAAACGCCCAACAGGTATTCTCCCCTTTTTCTTGACAAATCACATAGTTTTCTTCTTTTGTTTGAGTGGATTACTATGCCACAGCATCTGCTTCAGGTGCATGCAGCATGCCCCGTATAGCAGGGATATATCCCAAGAACAGCACAGACAAACACTGGGAAACCTTTGACAAAATGCTTGTGGTTCAGAGGGAGCTTTTCCTCCTGCAGCATTTGTTTCTCAGCAGCTACACATGAAGTGCCACAGTCCAAAGAGGGTTTAACTCCTTTTAAAGAGCCAAAGACTACAAAAATCCTGGAAAAGAGAGTGGGAGGGGGAAGGAGAGAAGTGCAACAGCAATATTCTGTGCTGGTACAGTTTTGCTGCACTGCATAGTAACTTCAGTGGGAGAAGACTTAAAACAGTCTTCTCTCACACTCAGCAGGGCAGAGACTGAAAGGCTGAGAGCTGGCAAGATCACTCTTTATTCCCAACACTAGGAGTAGAGACCAGACGGATTTGAGGATGATTCTTGCATCAAACAAACATTTTTCTGTTAATCATTTTGACTCTTATGAATTAACCTCTTGTTTGACCTCATTTCTGAGACACTTTGTTTGCTACATTGTGGGGATTTTCTATCAAAAATGTTAAAAGTGATGACTGAAATGCATGACGGACTGTTTTTAGCAGCTACCACTGATTGTTCTGAACCCCCTTAAAGTGATCTTCATGAATGTGCTTTTTGCATGTTTTATTCTTTACACAACCAACATTAAACAAAAAAAGAAGGGTCATAAAGGCTTAATCTGCTCCTGATAAACACAGTGCAAACAGTCCCATTTCTTAATTTGGGAATGAGTGCACATTTCAGTGCACTGAAACCTCAGTATCACTGTGGAGATGGCTGCAGCATGGAAGAAACAGGCAGGCAGAATTTTCTTTCATTATTTCTTAAAGTATAACAGCAATAAAGAGACACCCTGCTAACAAGGTGGTGCTTTGATATGGATATCCTCCCTCCACTCCATTACTGCATCTCCTTCACAGCAAGCAAGCTCTGCCTTTTAAGACTTCCAAGGCTAGCCTGCCACTGCCAGTTTTAATTCTGTGGGCCAGGGTTATGAATATCCCATTGTGAGCTCCTCTCAGGAGGTTACAGGGCATTGATCTCGGGTCACTCGGGAAAGTGCCACCAAAGGCAGCAGCACCAAGGCAGCAGCTCCTGCTCTCAGCTTATTCCACATCAATCCAAAGGGTGACCCAAGAGCAGGAGACCTCAACCCACGAGGCAGCAACTGGAACAGGATATTCACAACTCCACCATTAGGAATCAAAACACAAAATGGGTGAGCCACAGGAGTGAGTGGCTAAACCTGAATTGGCTTTTGTGGAATGGATAACAGAAAAGAGACTCATTAGAGAATAAAGGCAGAAAGATGAAATATAAAAACTCCTTCAGATATGACTAATTTCACACATCCTAATTAAAATACCAGAAAATACAATGAGCAAAATATTTAATGGGAATTTTATTAGTACAGTCAGTGAAGAGAAGGCTCCACCTTGACTTTAGCAGTGTTCCAGTACCTAAAGGAGGCCTTCAGGAAAGGTGGAAAGGGACTTTTTACATGGCCTGGAGTGACAGGACAAGGGGGAATGGCTTCACACTGACAGAAATATGAGAAATTGTTCCCTGGCACAGGGCAGGGGCTGCCCCTGCATCCCTGGCACTGTCCAAGGCCAAACTGGACACTGGGGCTTAGAGCACCCTGGCACAGTGGAAGGTGGAAGGTGTCCCTGCCCATGGCAGGGGGTGGCACTGGAAGGGCTTTAAGGTCCCTCCAAACCCAGACCATTCTGGAATTCTATGATCACACACTGTTTTGTTTTTTTTTAATGTTCTGTGCTGTTATTCTACCTTCTATGTGTTCTCTATGTTTTCTATGTTTTTTCTGTGTTCTGTGCTGTTATTACACCAGCTGAACCAGCTCCCCTCCTACCAAACCAGCACAGCTTTTGATTTACAGTTTTCAAGTTTTCACAGATTTATTTTTCAATGCAATACAAATGAAGGAGGATTCCTAAATACTTTGGTTGGAGATGAAACTGCCTCTGTATTTCCTGCAGCCCTGTCCCCACTGCAGACAGTGAGATATTAACCTGTTGCATGAATGACCACACAGCTTTTTTATAACAATGCTGACACAGAGTTTGAGAAATGACAATTTAAGTTTGCCTATGTAAATCCTTATTAACACATTTTGACAGAGCGAAAATTAGGATTTTGAGAAAAGATGGTCCTTAACAATGTCTTTGGACATAACCACAGGGCAGGACAAAGCCATCAAAGCCACATTGACATCCTCCAAGTTTCAGCAGGCCTTACAAATCTTCCCCCAAAAGGCACCAGTAGGAATTAGGCATTAACATCAAATGGAAATGGAGCTCATGGAGAAGAAATATTTTTATGAGAGTAATATTGCTGGCAAAAATGTGCAATGATGGGATTGAGAGTGTATTAGCAAACAATCAATGCATCCGTGGCATATGTCAGTGAACATCCCTGAAAAACAAATGATTATCCTGAGCAGCACTAAGGCACTCCAGAGCATGGCAAATGGAGAATACTTTTTATCATGTGACATCAAGCATATGGCACATTGCTGACTGGTGAATGACAAACTCTGAAAGGTTATTATTACCCTAATGAGAAAAACATGACAGAAAGGAATTAATTAGTTTTGCATTTATTTAATATTACCAAATAGCACAGGCTCCAGATGGCAGCACCCAAGGTATGAGAGGGGGAAAGTGGGGGGAAATCTATTTTTTCTGTCTCTTGGTACTTCACTCTAGGATGGCAAAACAGAAGTGATCTAGTTTCTCCAATTCTTATTTGCTGTGAGAAAAAATTACAGCAGAGCTATTAGATTAAGGATTTAATCTTGATGGGGCATTGGAATATTTTTAAGTACATGTTGCTCATTCAATAAAAATTATGTGTGGTTCTTTTCCTTCAGCAGCAGCTCACAAGTATTTGCATAAAGCCTTCAGCTGATTTGGGAGAGGCACAAACTCAGTCACAGCTCCTTGCAAAGGACTCACCTCTGTTAAAGGACCAAGGGGCTTGGTTGGGTTTTCCTGATGAAATATACACCAATACTACACTGGGAAACAGTGTGATTTTTTAAAACTTTAAATAATTGGAGCAGAAACAATAATTACAATCATGTAAAGACAGGCAGTGTTTTGAGTACATCTTTATAACCAGTGCTTTCACAGAGCCCACAGCTGCCCACTCTCAGGGCATCCCCAGGTACATTGTCCCGAAATTTAAAGCCCTTATGGGATTACCAACACCTTTCCCAATGCAGCCAGAGAGAAGTTCATTCAGACAGAGCACACTGGATTAGCTGGCTGGGGAAACTCTCCAGTAAAGGGTACAGATTAATCCAGCCTTATTAGAGGGGCGTAACCCTAAAAAGCAGTATAGGACTAAACCTAGGCAAACCAGATTGCTTCAGCAGTGAGGAGTAATTGTTCACCTTGTAGATGGATAGGGACAAAGGGCATCTGAGGACAAATTAAACTATCCAAGAGGGCAAATCCATCAAATCAGTATTTTCTGTAGTACTAATTACTAGGCACTCATAGAATCACAAAGGAAAAACACTCCCAATTCTTTTCTCTATACGAGTCTGCAGCTCCAAAATCAACCGTGTTTTTACAACAAAGAGCAAGCAAACTTTTGGAATTTTTTTTATGTCCTTGAGGGGTTGAAGGTTAGGCACAAGATTTCATAACTTCCTTAGGAACTTCATTTTGCCATGGCAGAGTTCAGCTTCACCTTGGTTCCATTTCTGACTAAAATACCTCATGACAGCTTTATAGTATTAATTTCCTTTCCTACCGCACTCCTTATAAATGTTTTCTTTATGGCATAAATCACATTCCCAGCACCAGATAAGCAAAGACTCACACAGATCTCTTTGCTGGGTTTGGTATCCCAGGTGATCAGGGCTCTCTATTGACCAGTCACTGTCACAGCCCTCAGTGACCTGAACCATTCTGATGGCCACAGAAATGAGATGGTGAGAAAAGGAAAAGAACTTTAACTGAAATTATATCTTAGGACAGCTACTCATATGGTCACAAGATCTCTAAAGGATAGTGCTTTAGAGATTTTCAAAACCTCTAAAACCTCTGAAAAGGTTTTCAACAGGAAGTTAATCCTGCTAGTAATATTTGTTTTCTCTCAGTTTTAGCAATGTTCTTCCAGAGACACAGATAAGCCTAAGATCTATTTGTTTTCCAGAATGACTTTATCTCCTGGGCTCTTAAATAAAAGGTACAGGTTTTGCGGATCTGGGGAAAAAAAAATTCATCAGTGTGAAATCAGTCGAGCCTACCTACAGCTTTTCTCAGGCTGTGCTACAACCCAGATTGTTGATTCAAGGACCCTGAAACTAAACAGCTCCATCACTCAGCCTTGTCATCAGCACCAATGCTCACACATAAATAAATCCAAGCTCTGCAGGATCTCTGGGCAGCCATGCCAGGGAAGGTCAGTACAGACAGCCGGGAATCCCAGCCACCCCTACAGCACCCATCAGGGGAGGGACACCCACGGGCCCCAGGGGCGAGTCAGGGCCATCATTCCAAATACTCAACTCCATCAGCAGCCTGCTATTCCTGGGACACAGTGCCTGGAGCTTGCTCAGTGCCCTCCCTGCTGGCTCTGCTCATTCTCCATGCCCAGCTCTGGTGCACAGTGCTGGAGACCCTGACACACCCACAGCCACACACCCAGCCCAGGGCACTTCTGCAGCCAAAAATGTTGTATTGGTAACCATTTCTCCTGAGCTAACAGTACAGGACTTTGGGGTGAAAACCACAGCAGCACTTGGTAATAAAATGCATGGAACCCAAGCCTGGGGAGGTTTTATTGCCCTCACATGTGGCAGAGCCAGACCCCTCTCACTGCCCTGGGTGCATCACTTGAAGCCAACCAGGAAATCAGAGTTAGGTGGAAATAATTTGTGTAGGCTGTCCTTTCAACTCCCTGAAAAAGAGTAAGAGACAATGCTCTGTAAGGTACAGCATCGAGTGCTTCATCCACAAATTACCGTTGCTCTTTTTCCTTTATATTCCTTTTTTTTTCTTATTTGTTCCATTTTTCTTTTTTCTTTTTTTTTTTTTTTTTTTTTCCCTCTCCTTTTTAAAATTCTTTACAAATGCAAAGGGGTTTCTGCTATGGGGCCCAGAGAGCCCACTGGTGAGCTTCTCACAGAGAGGCTGTCAGGCAGCTCCCAGCGGAGCCAGCTCACGTCCGCGTTCCGCCGCTGGCAGGGCCAGCACCAGCCCTGCCACCAGCACTGCTGCTCTTTGAACAGCTGATCAGGGATTCCATGACCCATCAGCCAACACACATGATCTCCATGACCTTTGTTCTTTTTCCTCAGACATAAATCGTCAAGCCTGAGTCTTCATCTAGGCCTGACTTTCCCATGTGGCCGAGCAAGCTCCATTTATTCCGACTTTTAGAGGATAAAGCAGCCGTATCAGCCCCGGGCTAGGAAATGAAAGGAGCATTACAAAACTATGAAAATAAAATGTTCCATTAAAAAAATAATTCCATTACAACTCAAACCTATTCCCTGTTTCAAATCGAGCCTAAGTGATAATGTTTGCTTTGCATGCTGCTCTGCTGAACTGAAAACTTTTATTAATGATGTGCTGCTGCTTCTTAAAATTATCTTAACAGATGGATTTATAAATCATAAGTAGTAACCTAATTCTAATAATGAGGCTATTTAATATATACCTCAACTTCTGACAACTTAATACTTGCTTTGAAAGCAACAGTCCCCAAGCTGATTTGTTTATAGCCCCACACAGGTAACATGGACGTGCCCTCTCCCTACTGCTCACTCCTTGTCCCAACAGCTCAAATTATCCATGTCTGTGTTCTTTGCCTTATTATGCAAATGAATGCTTAAATTACAAAAGAAATTAATGGTCATCCAGATTTTAAAATATTCTCATCCTCTGAAAAAATGTGGAGTTCATGAGCTGCAAGTCTACATTTACATATAAATGGAAATACACACACACACACACACACACACGCACATCTGCATGCACATGCACACAGGACTGTTATAAACTATCCCAAATTTATTCTTCATCAGATTGAACCTTAAGAAATTATATGAACTTTTAAATAACTCTTTGTTCTAACTGGATAGCCTCAAATTATTTATGGCCTGTTCTCTCCCAACCCAGCTTTCATTCACGGATTTGCCAAAGACAGCACCACTGCCACTCAGGAGCCGGCAAGGGCGTGGAGAACACAGCAGCTCAGGCCAGATTAGCTTCACCAATGCATTTTTCATCATAGAAATATAAAACTACCATTAAATTAAACTGCTAACAACCTCAGAGCAGAGACAAAGGACTGAAATCTGCTTTCTGTCTCAAACCTACAATTCTCATTTATTTCAGGGCATGCAGAGCTGCAGCCAAGCATCACTGTGACCCCAACAGACAGAGTAAATCAGGAGAGAAAACAAAGCCATTTCTGGATACATTCTAAGAGTCCCTCACCTGAGCTGCCTCCCAGCTCTCGGAGCTATGGGATCTCCCCCAGGGAAAGAGGCAGAGCAGTCCTTTTGGAACATAGCACTGGAATAATTTAGGGTAAATCCAGCTAACTCAGAATTCAGCTGAATGTAGAAGAGCTAAAGAGGTTAAGGCTGATTTCATGGAAGCAATCAGGTGGTTTCAGGTGTTGTTTAGGATGCCTTTGTTGTAAAGCAGATCCATAACTGAGCATCATGAGCTTTAGGAAACAAGGGATGTGCAGGCAGTTTCTTTTTCTATCTCAATTTAAAAAAATTGAAAAAAACAAGAAAACACCCCACAAAACAACCCAGACTTGTCTTGAGTATTCAAGCCCACCAGTTTGTGCCCCTGGGCTATGTCTTGCCTGGTGTGAACACTTCCTTTGCCAAGATCTCAAGATCAGCAGCACCCACTGTCATAATAACTGGGACAATCTGTCAGTCTCAAAATTGTCCAACACCAACATGCATTTCAGGTGACTTTTGTATTTATTCACCTGAATTATTGACATAGCTCCGCTTTCCTCTGCAGCTGAGAGTATCAGAACAAAGATTTACATCCCCCAAACCTTCCCATGACACACAGATCAAGGCATCACATCCAAAAAAACTCCCAAGAAAACCTGAAGTGTGTGATTACTATCAACTAACTCATCAAATTTGCAACCACTTTGTGAGCTCACAAGCAATTGCACCCAGAGTTCAATGCTGGTACACAAAAGACAGTGGAATAAAAATATTTTAAAACAATTATATTAAAAAAAAAAAAAGAAAACAACTGGACCCCTATGATGGCTTTCATTCTACTTTGTGTTTCTGGTCTCACTTTTATGAATAATTTTATTTCCACTTAAAAATTGTTATAAATGTGCAAAATTAAGAAAACATGTGGGTGTGCTCCTTGCATGCTTAGAGTTACATATTTAACAATTATCACCAAAGTTTTATATCATAATTAGATTTGTAAGTCTCAACACACATTTGCAGAACTAGACTTTTGCTCCTTTCCTCTGCCAGAAAAACCTTGGCTCTTGAATGTGGAGCATGACAGCAGGGGTACAATTAGAAGTGGAGACTGGCACAAATAAAAGTGCTCAGAAATGTAAAAGTGGAAGTTTTGATCCTTCCCCCTCTCATTCCCATGTTACAGAACAATGCCAGTCCTCTGGAAGCCTGGATGGACAGGCCAATATTGGAGAGCAGCATCTCTTGCACCAGCCAGCCATGGTTTCATTCTGAAATTAAGCTCTTTAATTATTTTCAGTTTAATAAAATAGACTTTCAGGCTGTCTTTAACTCAGTGGGGGTACTGACAGGGTGTCCACAGAGTTCTCCTGTTCCCCAGGGATGGCCACACATGAACAGGGGACGTGGAAACCTCCAAAGCTGAATCAATAGACAGGTTTCAACTACATTTAATTCTGCTTCAAAGCTACAGAGATTTTTACTGTATTACAAGACCAGGAGCAGCTTTCAGTATTGCCATATCAGAAAATAAAGACAACAGTTGTCATAGAGAGCAATCTGAGTGATGCACACTTACACACACAGGTATATATAAAAACACACACCAACACTCACAGAAACCATGCAAGAAAGGGCCAATGAATTCAGAGTTTCTATTCACAGGAATATTGATGTTTCAATTGATAACAGGGTTCTGTGGCTTTACAATAATTACCTTTGCTTTTAAAAAAACCAAACCAAATAGTACCCTAAAAGGACCAAATAGTAC
>VXAX01001307.1:51463-125677 GCA_013399835.1 Leptocoma aspasia | reverse complement strand
ATACACACATATATATACATATATATATATACACACATATATATATATAGGGAGAGAGATTCCTAGGACATCAGCCTTCCAGGGATCAGCAGGAACTCTGCACAGCCAGGGCCCCATGGAATGCTCAACCCCCTCATGACTGCTTTGCTGTCCTCACACACAGAGGTGAATATCAGCCCTCTAAGGAGAACTTCCCACACAGATAAAATAACAGAAATTATTTAAGGATGTTTCTCCTTCAAAATTAGCTCTTGCTTAATGTTATTTTATGATCTTACATTTTGCATAGTAAAGCAAAATGGTTTTCAGTGTATGTTTAAGTACCCCNCACAGGGTTCTGTGGCTTTACAATAATTACCTTTGCTTTTAAAAATCCCAAACCAAATAGTACCCTAAAAGGCTCATTTTCTGCTATCCTCTAATATATTCCTCCAGTTTTATGATTACCTAACAAGACACAGCACTATTGATCCCATATGCTTGGATGAGCTGTAGATTATGATGTACTGAAGAAAAATTCCGCTTCAGAGGCATTTTGCTTTATCTTGGAAAACAGTTCACAGGCCAAACATATCGATTCAACATTGTATTAAGTGAGAAATTGGAACTTCTCTTCTTTTGTTTTCTTCTTCCAAGCGTCGATATCCCAGTTTCTTGGACTCTAAAATCACACATATCAGGCAAAAAATAACTTACTTAAGGACTTCAGCTCTTCCCTATCCATTTTTTATATTCCTAAACTATAATAATAGAGAAATACAAGTAGGAATTAATATTCACTTAAAGGAAAAAAACCAGAAATCGATCCCATAAAACAGCAAAAGCCACACATTTACTTCCATATTTACTTCATAACATTCCACAGAAATTCTTTGGGTTTGGGAACTCATTTTCCCAGAAGTCACTACATTCCCTGAAACATGAGGTCTCACCTGATCACTACTATGGACAATAACTTTTTCACTGGTAAATTACCCATTTGCATCCTATGTGTAAATTTTAAAACTTCTCCTCTTAGTTTAATATTTTACAATATGAGAAACCTCTAACATTCAATTTACACTTCTCAAGAACAAGCTGAAATACACCGAAATTTGCATTTCATTTGGGATTCATTGTTTCCTTGCTAGGATATTCTTAAACGTCAGGATATAAATTTATATATATAAAAGAAGACATAGAAAGTAACTTGATTTTAGCTCCTGAAGCATGCAGACATTAAAAAAAAATCCAGCACTCTCATAATCCATCCTAAAGCTCCATGATAAGGAGATAATTAGGAGTGTGTGCAAATGATGACAAGTTTGATACACACACTGAGCCTGGGCGGAGCTGAGGGGCTGATTCCTCTACGCGGTGAGCAAAGCTCCTTCCCTCTTCAGAGAAAGATCAGGTTATGGATATTGCTGAATGGAGCAAGAAATTGCACTGTGAACCCAGCAAACCTCGAATCAGGTTCTGAAACCAGCTGCTGAGTGCAGCCCTGAAGTGTCAACCAGTAGGGCTCTTCTTGGCAGATCAATGTGCATGGCAGGCACACCACAGGTGAGTGTGGATTAAATGTTCTCAGCGTTCTCCTCATCTGCTCTTACCTCAGGGTTGGATTTCTAAACCCAAATTAAACCCCCGCCCCCCTAAAACCTCTGATCTGCTTTTTGCAAGTGTGTTTTGTCTCCATTCTAATAATGCAACTCCATGCTAATATAATATAAAATAACCTTTTAAAAGAGATTTGAGCTTTAAGCATTCAATGCATTACAGTTGCAGGCATAACCAAAGGATCTGGTCTCTTTATAACAACTTTCAGTAGGAAATACTTGTAATTCAATAATATCACATTTCCCAATGTATGCTACTCAGTGTCCTAGACAACTTGGCTTTAACCTCTGGGATGTTCTCATTGGGCTCACAAACCTCACAACAGAATCCCTCTGCTTTTAGCCCTTCATTTCAACCTTCTGGCCTGTAATGTGTGCTCTGCTCCTGTCTCGTCTCTTCCTGTAAATTGAATGTGTCCTACATTGCAGCTTTCACTTTCTGGCCATGAGAAAGAAGGTTCTGCTCTTGGAGAAGCCTCTAGCAAATCTCAGGAGACATTCAAGCTGTGCTGAGAGGAGAAGTGTCATGAATTAAGCAGTGCTCTAGAAGGCACAGGTAGTTACACAAATGCCTTTCCCCTGTTAATGAGGAAAAGCTCTGCTGATGGGTGAGAGCAGCTGTACAGCCACCAGCAGCCAGCAGGAGCTGACACCCAGTGGGGACCAACAGCACCCTTCAGTCAGGGCAGGAATTCACCCCAAACCTTTGCACCCTTCACAAATTCTATGCAAACCAGATCGGCTTGTTGAAAACCTGAAGGAATTCAGGTCCCAAAATCTGTGGCTCCCAACAGGGTGCAGAGGAAGGAAAATTGTCTTGGGAGAGGCAGGGCTGCTCTGAGTGCCCACCTAGGGCATTTAGGGCCTCCTTGTGTGTGCCACAGCTTAGCCAGGGCTGCAGCAGCAATCTGAGTACATCATATATAAACACATTATATAATATACATNCTTTTTTCTTACAGGTGGCAACAAATCTCAAGGTGATTCTGTGCATTCCCACTTTAGCTTCCTGTCTTTGAAACTGCTTTTCAGAGCTCCATATGCCCTTCTCAGCATTTGTCAGAAAATAAGTCTACAAATTTCACATCCACATATTCAAATACAGTCACAGAAAACTTATTTTTGTGTGTTTAAAAGCACATGCTAATTAATGCCAGTAAATCTCAGTCTGAACAAACTCAAAATCTCTTTGCACTTGGTATGTCAGACTTGTTTCTGTGGCAATCCCTTTCCATTTTGCCAGGAGCGTGCAGTTGTTCTGCAAAGAAACATTTCCCAAAATGTTCTCCCTTTATTTCCAAAATGAAAAGCTTCTTTCAGGAACAGAAGCTTGGAATACATTAAAAATGTCACATTGAGTCTCAGAGCAGCAGCTCTCAGCAGTGTGAGGCACACAGGATATTCCTGAGGACGGCTGGGACATTGGAGGACATTAGCATGGCAATCTCCAAGTGGCACTGTCAGGAATGCTGAAGGGTTAATCCATGTGAAATGCCAGGTGATGATAACCCTCCATTTCAGTCAGCATATGGAACCTGATTTCCTGGGATTGCAGTGTTTCCCAAGCACTTAAAAGGCAGCTGGAACTGTGGCAATTTTGTGATTTCCTTAAATTTGGGGACAGCTGCTCACAGCCCTGCTACTGAGCTGACAGCTCACAGCGTGGAGCCCTTAGATTTGACCATGTTAAGATGTTTCATGACCTTTATTAACTTTTCTCTGCATGTATTTTGATTCAGCCCCTCTCACTGCACTGTCTGATAAAGCCCGGCCAGAGCTGAGTTTTACAGTATTTCCTCCCATCCCATTCAATTACCAGCAGCCAAACCACATCATCTGACATCCACTTAACCAAATGGTTTACTGACAGTGCCATTGCTCCAGCTAAAGAAATTAAAATGTTTAAGATAGTGCAGGAGTGGTTCTGTTCCTCAGGCAGGGACATTTTGAGGGCAGAAAAAGCCTGCTGGCATAATGGTGAAACCCTGGCTGTCTGAGCTGCTCTCTTTGTCCTGTGCAGGTGCAGGGAAAGGGCACGTGGGCAAGGTGGCCACTTGGCACCCAAAATACTCCTGTAGCAGCTGCAATTCTCCCAGCAGTTCTGAGGCCATGGAAAGTGCAAATGGATGGATCACAGAATGGAAAAGCGCAGAAACACACACTGGACACCAAACAGCTTAAAATTTCAGGAACTGTCACATGTGCTTGTGTACATGCTCTTGCTAGAGGAAAATAAAATAAGTAATAGCGGTATAGGGATACTGGAATAATTAAATGCTGTCCCTAATAGGCAGAAGCTGATTTTCCCTCTACAGTGTTTTGGAGCTGATTGTTCAATGCCATCAATTTGTTCCATGCCACCAACTGCACTCTGAGAAGGAAACCCCTCTGGGAATTTTACACGTCGGGATGACGATGACATGAGTCATCCACATAAAAACTCAACAAACTTCATGTTATTTGGAAAGAAAGGCTACCAAATCTACAAATCACTGTCAGCCAAAACAGCCTTCAAAACTGGGTACACCAGATAAACTTCTTTTAATTATACCTGCAACTTGTCACAATTCTGTGTGTTCTGTGTCCCAAATCAATGTTCCTGCCACAGCACATTAAGAGCTACATCCTTAGAGGGAACAGCACAGCACTAAGTACTACATCACCCAGTCCTGCAGTGAATCAATCCTTCAGTGAATCCACAGCTTCTGGCACGGCCAGGCTGCTGCACGAGCGACAGGAGACAGGCAGCCAAAACTGAGAGCTACACTTCATCATGTCTCTGCAGGCACAGTAAATACAGCAACAGTAAATCTTAAGGAAATAAATGCATTCTAAACTCGGCTCTCCAACGACTTCAAGGCTACTCAGGGATTTTTGTTTTGTTTTTATTAGGTACTGAAGGCATCACGCAGGAAAGGAGAAAAATCTCTCCTCACCACCTTCTGTGGGACCAAGCCAGCAAGCAGAATCTGAGAACGTTTTCCAGACCACACAATCAAGAGGATGCTCATTTTGTGGCTCTGAATGGGACTCAGGCACTTGTGTCTCACTCTGTCAACACTTGGGAAGGGCTGGGAAGGAACAGCAGCAAAGCTTTTACACCTAGAAATTGTTCTTGGCAAAAAGCATAGACTCCTCCAGGAAGCAACCAAAAGGATACACAAGAGAAAGGCTGCTGAAAGAGAAACTCTGCTGCACAACCAGGAAAGCTGCAAAGAGCCCTGAGCAAATTAAACTCAGCTCACCTCCACAATGGGTCAGCTAGACTGTGACCAATGGCCAAGTTGGCCAATCTCAAACTGATAAAGAAATCTCTGATCTGATGTAAGAGCTTTGAAAATAGCCCCCAAAGGCTCCTGGTTTTCTGTCTCAAACATGGAACACACAAGCAATAAAATTCCTAGGTAAACTAGGAGCAGTGGTATAGCTAGATCTTATTTTATTTACTCAGAATTTGAATTCTGCCATTCAAGTTTGCCCTTTAAATGATTCCCACACCTTCCAAAATCATATCTGGAATTTGAGCAGTGTAAGCAAGACTTTGAGGATACATTGTTTAGGCTGTCTCAGCAGTTATGTTTAGAAACATCAAGGAATACTAAATTATTGATCCTGCATTCACTTAACTCAAGGAATAATGGTATTTAGCTGGATTTTTCTTTTTAATTTACTTTCAAAATGGGCTTTAAAAGGACTGAGAAGCAAAGGTGGAGAAAAAAATTCATTTGTGTGCTTATTTACAAAAAGAAAAAAAATTTGAACAAAGCAGCATGCTAGAAAGCAGTTTTCCTGGTAATGTTCACTGGAGGAGTTACCATGTTTTCAGAATAGGCTGCTTTCAGAAGCTGAGGAAATCTTAAACTTTTCAAACCCTTGGCCTAAACACGACAAGTATTGCAACATTTCTTGCTCCTTGTTCAAGAAAATCTCCCTGGAAAATGAACAGCAGAGCAGATAAACTATTAAGCTGGGCCCCTGATGCTGCTGGCTCTTTCATCAGGTCTTATATCAGTTAACCTTTCATAAATGTCAGGCTGAAAAGAAGTTTCAACTACATCCCAGTGCCAAAAAATCCCCTGCTCATTCTGCTCCACCACAGGCTTCCAACCCAGCTGCATTGCTCCTGCAAGAAGTGGGGACCTGCAGCAAGGATGAGCTGCACTCTGTCAGGGNCAATGGCCCATTAACAGGAGATACCTCCCCGGAGGGAGACATTGTTCTTGGAAGAGATAAGGAAAACTGCCTAACTGATAAAAGATATCTGTCCCACTTTTAACAGATGGCAAATGGAATATGTGCCTATCTTGAGAGCCAGGACACAGGGCTGCCCTTCCCACCGTGAAATTGAGGTTGCACGTTGCTGGTGTGTTATTATAGGACTGAATTTACATGAGAGCTGTCACTCACTGACAAAAGAGAAAAGTGCCACTATGAATTACAAAAGCATGGAAAATATTCTACTAAAATCACTGTCATATAATATCTTCCAAAATTTCCTTAGCAATTGTCATATATCTTGATGAAACTGCAATAAAAGCAAAAAATTACACCTGCATTATGCTGGCCATACTACAGCTATGGGTTTATTGGCATAATTTACAAGTTAAGTTGAAATGCAGAGTGTGTGTGAATATTTTCAGTATTTGCTACAACAGAAAGATGGTTTTAATGAACTGTTAGTTCTCCACAATTATTACTAATTACCTGCTCTCAGAAACAGCCCTACTCATTGCTAAGACTTTTTTTAGTGTTTATAGACAGCAGTAAAACAACTATCATTATCACATATAAATTAAGAGTCTATCTTTTCCATTCCTTCAGCAATAAAGGCAATTTTCTCTTGGACAATGCTCTCAGGTACAGGGTGGGATTCTTGGGAATATCCCATGCGGGGTCAGGAGTTGGACTCTGTGATCTTTGTGGGTGCCCTCCAACTCAGGGGATTCTGTGACTATTCTTTCAGGAACAGCAAAATCTCCTCATGCTAAACGTTTCTGTGAACCATCACATCCATACAGGTAACATACAAAACCATACAGGTAACAACTAAACCACAATCTGCACATAAAAGAGTCCCCATCCCCAGTTTTGACTTAAGAGGGAACATCAGATAAGGATGTGGTTGTTTCCCTAAAGCAGTTGTAGGAATGAGATGCACCTTCTCCTTATCAGTGAATAATCAAGTATTACACATTTAAACCCTCCTCTTTTAGGCAGCAAGTGAAAAATAAAGCAAATATTTCAGACCTGTAGTGATGTCCCTTCCACAAGGGCTTTCCCTGGGTTTCCATATCTGTAGGATACCTCACAGAGAGCTCATACCAGAGTCCATTCTGGGCTGAACTGTAACAAATGAAATTTAATGTTAATATTCAGGAAGCTCAAATGATCAGAGGAGCACAGGTTTAAAGGTTAGAAATAATTTTTCTCTCTGCATCCCCTTTCTCTCCTCTATATGTCTGTTAAAGAAACGAGACATTAAAAGGTCATTTGTTTACATTTGTTACATTTGTTACAATAGAAGGTGTATTCATGTGGGTAAATGCAACTCCTTGAGATGGTCAACACCAAAGTAACAATTCTTGGTTAAAAGAAAAAAAAAAGAGAAAGAAAACCAAAAGGATAAAGTCCATTTATATGTCACCCTGAGCTTCTGACACTGCATTAGCTGCTCCCCCCAAACACTGAAGAAGGCAGGAAGACAATGCAGGGAATTGCTCTGATTTGAAATGGAGATTTTATAACTGACTGTTACCCTGGCCTACTACAGAGTTAATAACTTGTGTAAACCACTGTGCTATTCCAGTGTTAGAGCTGAAATAAAGAAGTCCTAATATTTCCTGAGCTCCAGCTCCTCAGACCCTTAGAGCTTCCATCATCGCAATTTGGGGATTTTGTTTATTTTCCGTGGCTATCACCTGGGCTAAGTTGTTCTCAAAAGCTGATATCCACCAGGAAATCATTCCTCAGGCAGCAATTTGCCCAGATAAGAGCTCCACTTTGCACATTCTTTTTGCTGATCGGGTTTTGCTGATCAGAATTTGCTGGTGCTCAAGTGCTGCTGCACCAAGGCAGCAGAGCTCACCTTGAGAAGGGGCTGGAATTGATTTTGTTGGTTATTACAATGTGGCAGGAGCTGACCTCACATCCAGCACAGTGCAGTGTCATTTGTGCACACAGTGCTGAATTTGTCCTTGTTCTGGGATTCCACTGCTTGGCAGGAATCAATGACATTTGGGAATGACAGCTCTGTGTTACCACAAGAGCGTAACAGTTTGGGTTTATAGCAGGGGTGGTAATAGAGTATTACTGCAGCTTACAACCAGATCATGTCCTTCAGCATCCCTGGCTGCATGGAATTACTTGGAATGTCACACAGAATTTACTCTGTGCAGGTATTTTCTGGCAGCACGTTATGAGAAGTACCAGACAAGTGACTACAGCAGGTCATGAAACTTTAGGCACAGCACAGGGAAGAAAATGAGAAAAGACCAGCACCATGGTCTTTCTTCATGTAGAAAAGATCATGATGAGTGGTCAACTGCTCCAGCAAAATGGAGCAACAACAACAAATGTAAAACAATCCAACATAAATTATACTAGAACTGTAAAATCCTAGACAAGCAGTCCCAACTGGTAATCTTCACCTCATCAAAATCCTTTCCCTCTGCTTAAGTTCAGCAGAAAAAGTCAATCAAGAAACAAAAACAACTGTTTGACTGAAACACAGATTTTCAGCTAGTGCTGAGCGTACTTCAAATATTTACAGCATTAAATAGCTCAGAACTCAGTTACACGAGTCAAGCAGGGCAGTACTCTCTCCTTAAGCCAACTAGACTTAAGAACCAGTGACGACTGTGGTTCAAAATGCCTTCATGCACCATTTGATCCCAAGTACATAAATTATTAATGGAAAAGATTTTAAAATTATTTCTAGCCTGGTAAGTATAACTGGAGCACTAACATCGAGCTCAGCTAAATATGAACAACAATCTTACGTGGTGGTACTTAATGGTAGTGTTTTAATTAACTTCTTTTGTTTCAATACTTGATTTATTGCTATTCCTTACTGAGGAAAAATACAGCCACTATTACAACATTCTGAGCTCCTATTCTTCGTATGATTTTAGGCAGAGCAAAAAGTGATTTAGGCACATAGAAGTGGCCACCAGCAAGCTTGAAAAACACAACCAAGTAAAAGGATGTATTTTCCCCCTGCCCCAAACCCCCAGTGCCAAGCTATTTCATCCTTCTGGCTGTGTACTTATATTTGATGAGGTGAAGATCTCTGTGCTGCTCCCACCCACAGACAACAAAACAAAGGCACAGATTAAACACAGAAGCCTCAGCTTTATTTTGATTAACTGGAATCTGACATGGTGCCAGCTACACCCACCTATTCCCAGACTGTTCCCAGCTGGGACCTCCCAGCCTGGAGTTCAAATTGCTCCCAAGGTCCCAAGCACAACAGTAATTCCCTCGGCATAGTGTACTGGGATAGCAAAAAGTTATTATCTCCTTATCACCTCTGAAATCACCATTCACTGGACACAAAGTCATACCCTAACAAATAATATTGCTCCCTAAAAAGTTTACTGCCGAAAACTAATTTTCCTAAAAGAAGATGAAGCACATTTTGACAAGCAGGCAAATCAGGAGGGAGAAGATAAGATTCAACTTGATAAGGACAGGTTATGATAAAAGTGAACATAGTGCTTAACTTAGCAATTCTGAGATGCTGCAGATAGGCAGACAACAGCAGGCTGAGGCCAGGAGTCCTTTTTTCATCCAGGGAGATAAATATCCATGTATTTGCTCAATATCCCAAACAAATGCAAATATCAGGATATGGAGATAATTCTCCATCTCCTCAGCAATGCCAGCAGCTTGGTTTATATATCCCATATGCTAGTGGTTCCTGGGGGATAACAAAGGAAAGAAAGGATGAAATGGCTTCTCAGCCCCTCTGGGACCTTACAGAGGGAAGACACAGGGTGTTAATTGTGTCCAATTATTCCTGGAGTGCAGCAGTGAAATTTTGTAGGTCTCAAAGCTAGACCACTATGCTTAGCTACAGACACTGCCAGAATTTTGACATGTTTAAAAACCTCTTGCCAGACACAGGCAGAACGAAAATAAGCTTTTAAAATACAGCCTCACACTTATGATCCCATAATTAATATACCCTTTCCATTTAGCATATCGAAGATTCAAATAATCTACAAACTAATCGTTAAGTAAGAATCTCATTGGGTTTTTTTTTTCATTTTCCTACTTTTCACTTGGCTCCACAAATAGATATAGGATTTTTACTTTAAGTCAGAAATGTGAAATGCTGGTTATTAAATTAGCAAGTTGCTCTTCTCTCTGCACATTAGCCACTGAGTAGATATCAGACTGAAATACATTTAATCAAATGATTTGTGAAAATGGCCAAGCAGAATGTTTCTGTACAGTTCACTGGGCAGGGAAGTGAAAACGCAGGAGGAAAAAGATTTATTGAGTTGAACTTTATATACAGAAATAATTACCATAATATGTGCATGCATCCAGCTAAGTGCTGCAGGTCTGGATTTGTCTTCCTGCACAGTGACCTCTACCACCATCCTCCCAGGTCAGCTTCTCTCAGCCAGAGCAGGGCTGCTCCTCTGGTGGCTGAGCACAATTAGTTCATGTCACTGGATTTTACAGTGTTGCTGGCAGATGTCTGAAATTGGTAACAACATCCATTTCTTGTGCTCAGAACACTTTTCTGAGGAAATCATTCCCCAGAAGAGAAATGCCTTGTGATTCCCTGTGGAGGCCTGTGGGCCTGCTAGGGGACATCCCGGGGCTCTGCCCTGGAGCAATGTCCCCTGGACTTCAACTCGCCATGGACTCCTGTGCCGTGCTGTCAATCAACCCAGTGCCACGCCCCCTGTTGGCCCATTGGCTGTTCAACTGCCTGTTAACCATATATGGTCAAGGTTCCAGCAGTTTCTTTGTTCTTTGTACCCTCATTGGTCTGTACCCCTGTCTGTCTACCCTTGTGTTTCCCTATTGGTCACTGTAATCCTTTTCCCGCTCACACTTTCAGGTGATTGGCTGTTGCTGTTGGCTCCGCCCCTTTGTACCACTCTATAATCCTGGACCCTCTCCCTGTCCCTGTCTTTGTCCCTGGACCATTTCAGTGTGTGGGTGAAATAAAGTGCCACTGGAAGCTGTACAAAGGCCCCTCCTGCCTCTGCCATCTCAGACACCAGCCGCTGCCCGTGCGGGAGGTGTTCGCTGTGTGCCTGCCGGAGCGCTCTCCTCGCGGGCACGCTTCAGGAAGGGTGCAGCACCCACCATCTGCAGTTCCCTTCTGCTGGTGCTCCAGCGAGGAGCTGTGGGTGCCCCCTTGGCCCATGGGCCCCGTGCTGGTGCTGCCCGTGCTCCCTTTGCCTAGAGCTCCAAAGGCCATTTCTCAATGCTCACTGCCCTCTGGAACAGCAGAGCAGCCTTTGCACAATGAGATGCCAGCAAAGCCTTTGGAATGGCAGCTCTCTGCCAGAGGAAGGCCTCCCTCTCTCCTGGAGTGGCATTCCCAGGTTCCCTCTCCTTCAAGCTGCCGTAACTGCTCCTGCCTGGCAAGCTCATAAAAGACCTCAAAAATGAAAATGAGCTCCTGTTCTCCTCTCCTACTCTCCAGCCAGGGCTGTGCCTCCCCATAACTGAACCACAAATACACAGTAATTACTAAATATAATAAATAAAGTTAACTGATCACAGGCACAGGATCCCTGGCTTGTGGCTGAAGCCACATCCTCAACCCACCAGGGGTATTAAAAAATAACAAGAATCTGAAGCAGCTTTAAGGAGCTGCCTCCTGCTCGTCAGATGCTCAGCCAACACTTCTTTCCATTTATAAACACAGCCCTGAAGCTCCAGTGGTGGAGGACCAAGGAAAATGGGAGTACAAGGAAGGTTTCGTTTTTCCACTGCTCATCCAGGAAGGCACTGTAACTTTGATCTTGTAAAAGTAGCTCCCATTTAAGAAAGGAGGAAAATTAGGGAGTAGGCCTGACCCACACTCATTAACTCTTGGCATTTATGTCTTGTCCCCACAAGGATTTTTATTTAAAAGAAAAAAAAAATTTAACAGGAGCCAATACTTAAGATTGCTTCTGAGGAGTCTTTCCCAGGGTATCCAGGACATGTAAGTCTCTTGGACCATGAAATATAACTATTCTTTAAAGCCATTCTAGACAGAAGAAATGACACCATAGAAAGGTCAGGATCAGCTGGGAAAGGGAATATGGCCCTCATGAGCTCAGTCCACCTGTGGGCAGGAGGAATTGCAACCAGGTTTGCTGTGACCTTTCTCAGCTGCTGGAAATTGCATCCACAGCCTGCAGCACAAGGGCTGGGTTCTCCTGCCTTTGCTACAACTAACCCAATAACAGGGGTCGAACCCCCAAAGCAGGGGATTGCACAACACAATATTCCTGAGCCGGGAAGGATCTCTGACAGGAAATGTTCCATCTGCAGCAAACTGCACCTGCCTGTCTTGTGAGGAAGCCTCATTATTTGTGTCAGAGTGGGAAACAGGCCGGAATTCCTGTCCTCCTCACGAGCTTTGGAAGGGTTGTTTGGTTTTTGTGTGCGCTGTTTGAAATGTTATGGGGATACACAGGTCATTCCTCCAGTGCTGCTACTTCCATTAAGGCAGCAGACCTGGGTGTCCCAGCCTGGCTGATCTGTCCCTTCACAGGATGGCTTTCCCAGGGATCTTGTGCTAATTCTTCTTTTGGATGCACAATCATTAAATAGAGTCACCTCTGCACAGGGTGCAATGACTGCTCTGTGCAGAGCAATCTCACTGATGACAAGGGATGCAGGAGAACAGTATTTCTCCTGCCCTGTCTCTAAATATTCATTTACATTAAGAGCTTTTTGAACTTGGTGTTCCCAAACAATGTATGGGTTGTGTATAACTAATGTGATGGTGAGAAGAACACGAAGCTTTGATGGAGAAAACTAAATACCATTTTTGTAAACTTGTTTTTCACAGTTTGAGTTAATAGACTTATTTCATTGTTTTCCATTTCAAAAGCACAGAACTGGTTCTTATTAAACAGTATTATTGGCTTCGCTTTTATAAACACTATAAGGAAAAATGAACAGGGAAAAATGAAAACTAAAGAAACACAGTTGAATTCATATGGTCAGTAAACACTGACACTATTTTTGATTTATCCTTCATCCTGTATACATCTTTAAATCCTTTTCCTGGAATTCAATTTGTTTCCATTTTTATTTTCATATTGAAATTCGCAAGAAGACAAACTATACCAGCTAAATGAGGATTTATGAGGAGCACACATCCTCACCTCAGCTACAGCAGGCTGCAGGTACTCGAGCAAGTGCTCAACTAGGACAGAGATTCAAGGATTGCAGCAGGATTGCTGGTGTGTTTACACTTAGAGATGATCAGGAGCAGACTGCTGAGCAGGGCCCATCTTTCCTGTTACACTTTTTAATTGTTCTATTTCTAAAAGTTTCACCACAGTGCTGAGAGTTGGGTTCCTCCCCCTTGCAGCAGATTACAGGTTTTTATGACAAACCATAACTTTAGGTTCACTGGCGCCAAGATGTACACAGCATCAATTTTCTTTCATTTTTGTGTCTCAAACACTCCACACAAAGACAACACTATAAATATGTGACATGACTAAATGATGAAGCAGCAGCTTCCTGCTGAAATTTTAAAGTGAGATAGACATTGTTTTAGCTGAGGAAGCCATTTAGATAGCAGCTGTTCCCACTGAAAAGATGTGGCAGCCATCAGCAGAAATAAGTAATGCTCTCTCTGTACATATTGAAATGAGTTTTATCTTCCTCTCCATACTGCTTTGTGTTCCTCCTGGTGAAAAAGACAAAATTCATTTCACACCCATATTTCCTCACAAGCACAAATGTTGCAGGAGAGGAATCTTTGCACCCATATACACACTTAGGTGAGATCAAAACTTTGACACATATTCTGTCTGCAGAGAAATAAACTGCTGAGAAGTCTGGGGGCTTGGAATTGAAGGTAAAAGAAGAAACTGAGGGCATCTCTTTCCTAAAATTAATTTTCCAGATATCTGTTTCTAGGTGGTATTTGTGGTTTATATTCCAATTAGAAGAAAATAACTTGGTATGTGTCAGATACCACTGCATGAAAAGACAGAATCAGTATGGATAGTTCAGTGACACCTGAAAATGGTCTTTCTTTCACTGGATCTTAGAGTTAAGATTAGCACCAATCATTACAGTCACATTTTAAAAAGTCACATGCAGTTACTCAAAGATTTCAGCTTGAAAAATACCATAGACTGTTCTTATCAAACTTTTCATATGACTATATCTGTTCAAAACACAATCTTCTAATGGTTGGGGCAAAATATATGATGTGGTTTGCATAAGAAAAGGGGTTAAGAAGTCAGCAGGGCTAACATTTCTCCCCAGAGATAGCATAAAAATCATTATATCATATTAAAGATTTTGCTTCTTTTGCCACAGGCAATCAATTCCAAAAATTTGATTAAAAAAAGCCTTGCATTAGTGTGGTATTCTCAAGCTGCTTCTTATTAACATTTGATTGTAGTATACTCTAATGACAACCAGTATCAGCTCTCATTATTCTAAATAAAGAGTACAGTCATTTTCTCCTTAATGACTGAAGAGAAATGTATCCACATGGACATTTTAGTTTACTCTCTCACACAATGTAATAATGTCATTATTAATATTTCTTGAAGACAACTTGTAGACCAAAGTTATCTTTGCAGAGTCACAAGATTTTAATTTTTAAATATGCATACCCTCAGTCACATGCAGTTTGATTCCTTCCAATACAAATAACACTACCCCTGAAATGCTGCAATAAAACAATTCATATTATAATGCCTGTGACAAAACCAAACAACAACAAAGAAATAGAAGGAAACTAAATTTCACATCCTCGTGGAGGAGGTAATTGCCACAAAACTCAGGTAACAGAAAGATTACGATTTGCCCATTGCTGTGTCAGCCAGTGAGTCAAATACAAAAGAAGAACTATAACAAAAGTTCCTTGTACTATAAAGTGCATGAAAACAGGAACTCCCCTTTTGTTCAGGGCTGAAGGCAGTGAAATTCTGAAACATCCAGGATGCCTCTGGATATATGTACTTCAGCATAAACACACAGACAGAAATAGTTATTTTTCTACTCTTTCAAAGAAATGCAAAGAAAAAACTTGTATTTCCTCAAGGCATTAACCAGAGATCTGGCTTTACAATACAACTGGAGCAATCCAATAGACACCAAAGGAGCTTCCCCAGTTCCACCAGCTGTCCAGACAAAACTCCCACCCTTTACAGGGCTTGTTCTCTCTCTGGACCAGGCCATGGAGAGGCAGAAGAGTCACACCCCAATGGTTTGGGGTTTAAATGAACTGACCATGCTTATTTTTTCAAAGGAAATTTAGAGCCAAAGGATGGAGGACATGTTTGGTGGTGCAAGGGAGTGTTTAAAGAAGGCTGGAATTGAACCCCATTGATTTCCAATCCAGACAGGTACCTGCCCAATTCCTCTGTCCCCAAAGTAAATCCTCACCATGCACCTCTTTCCATCTGTGGTACGTGACTAGCTCTAAAAATCCATTCAGTGCAAATTTTCATTAAATCAAGCGTTGCTCAGAACTTTGGTAAGCATCAGTTAGAAGAAACATCATTCAGAAAATTAAGCAGAGCCTGCAGAGTCTGGCTCTGTTTTGTTACTCGTTGTTGTCTTTGGTTGTCCTTTGTTCCAAGCCACTCCCAAAATCTGCCAGACCAGGAGCTGTTTTTTCCCATGCCAGGCTTGCTGCAGCTTCTCACAAGGCTTTTACAAATGGGTGGGACCTGAAGCCTGGGAGTGGCTACCTAGAACACAGGTTCTAGGTAGCCACTAGACTTTTAACTCTAGACAGAGTTAAAAGAATAAAGTAGGTATTTATTAAAGGCCTTCAATACATACGCCTTGGCCAGTCAAAAGCCTCCGAGAGGGGCTACTCCCAAGAGGGATGATGGTCATGAGCTTTTCAGACAGATACAAGTTTGGTCTATTTGCATACCAGGGGTTAATTGTCCAAATACAGCTTCGGGTAATGAAGTCATATTCCCCAGTTTGTTTCCTCCTGATTCACTTTTGTTTATACTTTTCAGGGCATGAGGCTGTGATGGTGACCTTGGTTCTCAGGCCTAGAGGGATTGTTTTATCTGACCAAACTGTGAAGAACTCCACTCTACATGGAGTTCAGAGTTATCCACTAATGCAGTACAGGATCTGAAAAATATAGAAGCAAAAAACTTAAGGCATCAGAACAATCAAACAACTCAACATCCATCAGCACCCAAATTCCAGCAGCCACCTTCTCAGCCAGCTGCCTCTCCCTGCCAGGTGTCCTCTGACATGTCAGGCTTGGCTCAGACCCCGTGGCCCACACAAAGCATCACCCATCAAAGCCAGCTTAGATGGTGGCTCTAGGAGCCCCCAGCTGTCCTTGCCCCTTTTCCCATTCTAGCTGGTGCTCTCGTTAATCCTGACTGGTACATGGAAAGGCTGCACAGAGCTGTTACCACTGTCTCCTACATAAAATATCCTTGCTTAAGTCCACACTTGTTTTGTGTTAAATCCTGAATTTTTAGGAGTCATGACTCCTTCTGTCTGTATTTGAATTAAACAAAACTTTTTTATTCCCTGAGCAAACATGTAAGTTTTGGGAGAAAAGATGAGGAAGCCATGGTTGGAATGCTGTGGAAAGACACTGCCTTTCCTCATGTTATCCCGTGATCTCCAGGAGGCATCCAAGGGTTTCAGTCATCTCTTGATTTGCAGGGTTAGTTTACACCTGCAAACTAACATCCTTTGTAACATCCTTTGGATGTTACCTTTGGATTAGGTAACATCCTTATTATTGTGCTGCTACTACAATAAAGCTGGTACCCAGCTTTATAAAACTCAACAGCTAATGAAGCCCATCTAACACTGAAGAGGAAACAGAATAAAAAAGGTTGAGATGGAAAGCAGAATTAAAAAATATAAAAATTACATTATAAAGAGGGTCATAAATTGCTACAAGATGCCACAGGAAGCAGTGTATTATATTTTCTGATACCAGATTAAATGTATTTTATTATCAAATACTAGAGCTTTTAAGTATCTAAACCCTTACTAATCTGGGAGTCACTAGCTGAAAGAAAGCTTCTTTAAAGCCCTGAGCCTACAAGATTAATTTTGACTCTTGTTCAGTAAACAAGTTGATATTCTAATCAAGCACCATACTATGCCACCACACACCACAAAAATTCCCGTTGGGATCAGAGAAATGTCCACAATAACAGGGCAGAAAGCTGTGGCAATTAATGGAGCTATAAAACTTAACACAAAAGCATCCCAGATTCAGACTTTCTCCCACACACACAAATCAACAAAACTTGTACAAATTCCTATGGAAGCAGTATCAGACATTGAATTTTTTGAAGACCAGAGCTCTGAATTACTTTGTGTCTGCTGGGTTTATTTTTATTTTAAAAGTGTGGCCACCACCTGCCCAGCTGGACATGTGGAAACCAGCAGGTGTTGCAGAAATCACGGCTGAGATTTTGTACATATTTTACTGTGCTGCAAGTGAGGCTCTAATTTTGTTTTAATAAAAAGTAATTGAAAGTAATTTAATACCGATTGATTGTTAAGGGGATACATTTTGCAGTTTATGAAGTCTATAGAAATGCAGTATAATTAACTCCAAACTGCATAGGCAATAATGTAATTATAAGCTCACCAACTTTAAATTTCCAAGCATTGTTTAAACAGTTAATTAAAATTTTAAAAGATAGTGCTCTGTTACATGTCTATAATGTTAATTGCTTAAAAATGCTAATCGATATTTGTTAAGTAATCCAATTAATTGAGTAATCCAATTTCTAGCCTTTCTGAAGCTAAATAAATACAGCTTCATGGCTCTGACTTGCAAGCTATATAAATAGCCAGATATTGATTTAATAATCAATTACATACTAAATGATTGCAAGTCATTTATTAGTTATAGACACTGGGCCAAGTTGGAAGCAAGCAGATGAAGGTTTCAGTTTGATCATTTTCAGCAAGCTGCACAAACCCAAAGCTGAGCTCAGTGCTCTGACTTTCTTCTGGATGTGTTGGGTGAAATGTTGTTTGCCACATTGACTGAGTATCTTTATGCCACCCTTAACAACAGGTTAACTCAGCTGAGGCACAGAGCTGATTTTCCTTCAAATGAACAGACACAGGGACCACATTTCAATGTGCTGCTCCCAGGGGAGCCCTCAGTGCCCAGGAGCTCCTGGTGCTCTGCATTTTTGCAGGATTCCAGTTTTCCAGCCCCTCTCCTGCATCCTCCTCATCACCAGAGAGCTCCACGTTACACAAAGGGACCTTCCCAGCACAGCAAAAGCTGCTTTTAAAATTCCTGTTTCTCTGCTCTTCTACTCTCTGCTGTTAAATCTCTACCATGGAAGAAAATACAGTTTGTCATTTCTTTGTCATTTCTCTGCTTGCTATAAAGATCTACCCTGAGATGGCAATTTGCACCTGGAAAAAGCTATATCCTAAATGAGGTATCAGCTTGTGTTTACTGGTGACCACTGGTGACTGTTTCTTACTGCTAATTTAACATACTTCCAATAAACCATGATTAAATTATTGAACTTTTCCTCTCATCACTGAGTTCTGTGTTTGTAACACACTGAACACATCTAGAATAACCTCTGCTACCCTAATTAGGTACTTGCTTATTAAACCTACGTCAGCTCTGGCTGGAAGACTCACCAGGGCAGAGCCCACCTCATCAGTTGTTTGCAGCTCTCAGCACAATGTCAATATTTCCCCCAAACCGTGGTTTCTAAATAGCACTACAAACCTCAGCTTGAATGGATTTGACAAAACAGTGCATCAGCACGAGAAGGAGTCAGGAGATATTTTGCTAGATCAATTCTTAAACAAATGTGTTGTGCAGGTGAAATCAGAGGCTTCATGGATAAAGACAGCAGCTCAGTAAGAGGTGACATTTTATTTCTGGAGTTCAGTCTTGCAGTCAAGCCACATTCACTCTTCACATCCTTCCCCTGAGGTTCAGTCCTCAAGGAAGAAATTTATGTCACAAGAGCCTCTTCATGCAAATGAGACAAGAGAAAATTGACAAAAGAAAAATTGAGACAAAAGAAAATTGCAGGGTCAGAGTGTACATTATGGCAAGCTTGACAAAGGTGACCAAAAGTTTTCACACTTCAATTTTATGTAATAGGAAAATAAAAAGCTTTCTAACCTTCGGGCTTGTTCCAGAGGCAAGACAGTAAATAGATCACTGTAACATCTGGGCTTACTGATTCCTTTTTTCTTATTCATTTTTGAATTGCCCTCTAATGGACAAGAGGTTAAAATATATCATCAAGGAGAGGGGAAATGAAGAAAAAAGGTAAAATTGCACCTGGGTGCTGCACTTAACACTGTCCACAGTACAAAACATTTCAAGGGTGTGTTGTCTACACTGCATCAGAACTGGGGCTCCTTCTCTGACAGACTTCTCTAAAAACTGTGACAGTTTTCACTGTAAGCAACACTGAAGGACAGGATCTTGATTCCATCATTTCATGGCTGTCAGCCCCACAGACAGGAAGGTATATTTTAGGACAACACACTCTTCAGCAGCTGCTTGCATGAATAAGAACACACTTCCATCATTAGTCATTTAGCCCATATAATGTGACAACAACATTTATTACACAGGCTCAGAGATTCATGACAGTAGCAAGAATCCAGCATTGTTCTTTATACAATTTGCATGTGTTGAGTGCTTCAAGGAGACAAAGTATTTGAACATCAATAACATTTGTCTTCCTGCTACCTTAATTTACTGGGTAGGGCTGAGGGAGGATTGACTCCCAAGGCTTCAGAACCTTGGGATGAAACATTGTTGGGTCAATTCCCCACTGTGATGCCAGGGTCTGGCAGCAGGAGACTCATGGTACTATTCCTTTTGGAAAGTGGGACCAAAAAGGGCACTGATTTTAGCAAACACCTGAAAAATAATAACCATTGATGAGAAAGATCTAACTGGTTTTATCTTCGGCATGGGAAAAATTCTGATATCAGAATTAACCCTTGTTCACCCTCCCCAGGCCTACTCTGCAGCAACATCCAGCCTTTCCCAGGTGCCTCCCAGCATGCTCACACACCTCCCTGCTGCCTCCTGGGATTTCCCTTCCCCTGGCACATCTGCATGGAAAGGCAATGACTCAAGTCTAAGTGCTCATTTCAATCCAGTTGCTTTGCTGAAGCCTCAATTCCATGACCTCAAAGACATGAATATGATATTTGGGTTGATCCTGCAGTATTTGAAGACCATACCTGAAGGAAGTTGTGATGAGCAAACCCTTGAGAGAGAGGTGACTGCTGGAGAATTAAGGTAGCAATTAAAAGTTTAAAGATTTAAGGTAGCAATTGAAGTGTGTGGATTGGTGTGTATTTACCTTGCAGCTTTTCACCAGGATCTCTGACAGCCTGGTAAATACACTCCAGGCACTTGGAGAGGCTCGGCTCTGACAGGCAAATGAGGTAAGAGTGAAAGCCAAACATAATCCACTTGGATTGCTGGAACAGTCCAATTAGCCAGGTGAAAGGGAGGAGATGGCTCAGCACTGCACCGACTGTGCTGGGTCTCAGACACGGCCTCTCCTTCCAGCACCCACAGCTCCTTTGCACTTCAGCTTACACAGGAAATCTAACTTATATACCCAAACTGGACAGGGAACCAGCCCACTGAAAAACCCACCCCAAACCCTACCAAGACTCCTCAGAACAAGCACAAAAGGCTAAGAAGGAGAAAAATCCTGGAGTCCACATCCATATTGTCCAACCCTACCATTGCCTGCTCACACCATTCAATTAAGAGAAAACACTTTTAACTGATAATACAAATAATTCCCAAATCTCAGTTGTTCTGTGAGCATCAGCAAGTGCCAAAGCTCTGATAAATTTATGTTGCATCTCATATAGAATTCAAAATAGAGTTCTAAGTATGAAAACAAGCCCCGCTGCTTGCCATGCACCACGGGGTTTTGTGTTTATTTTCCAAACAGTCATGCCAGAGATGCTTCAGGCCTACTAGAAATTTCTTAACATCTGATGCATAATGAAAATATTTAATGGAGCATAAACACTCCTCTTTTCTTCCTCCCCTCCATTTCTTAAGTGGTAACCAAAGCTCTGTGTTGTTGCACATAGACGAACAAGGACTGATTCTACCTAAGTGCTGTCTAAAGGATCTTGGAATCAGGATTAGAGATTTCCTACCTGAAAACAGAGGGAGCAGGCGCAGTCCAGGAGAAGAACCCCAGGTCATAGCTTTGCAGAAGTACACACTTCAATCACAACAACATCTAGAATCTCAGGATTTCCTCTCCTACTCCCCAAAAATGCTCGCATTTCCCTTCCAGAGGGAAAACCTTTCTGACCCTTCCAAATGAAGTCTGCCCTTCAAAATTTCACTTAACATGATGCAAAAAAAGTAGTTTACTGAGGTTTTTCACGCCTATGAGCATCACATTAAAAAGTAACTTCAGAAATTCAAGGTTCTAGTGACCTATATAGTGTCAGCTTTTAAAAAAGCATAAGAAACATTATGGGAACAGCTATGTAAATATAGTTCATTTAATAAAAATGTAAATAAGATTCACAGAAGAGACTTAGAAACCTTGAAACATTTATTTTAAATGAAAGGAATTGAATCTTCAAGGTAAGATTTGTTTCTAAACTTGTAACTCCAGTATTCTAGGGCTATTGTGCTTTATTTATTAAAGGGACAGTTCTTACAATATAAAATACATTAAGCAACTCTGACATACTTACTGCTACTTTTTAATTCCTTTCAAGGACCTGTGATTGTTGCTGCCCTGGTCTCAATTCAGCACATTAAGGAGAAATATTCAACATCTCATCATTAGTGTTTTCTAGCATTAATCATTTTCACAAATACATTTGTCCTTTTGCATTCATACATGGTTTGGCTTGATAGCATCTGACACAGAAAACCTGACTGAAGAGGAAACAATGAAACAAAAAGATCTAAGTAAACGTCATACAGAATTTATTTATAGGAAAACAAAGGAATGAAATGGAAGGGTTATTTGGAACTTCTTTACCTACAAAACAGAAACAGAGATTGATGATCTGAGCCCCTTGATTTACTGACAATACAACACCAGCAATACTTAAATAGGATCTTACTTGTACTTTCAATGATTGACCAGCTGTGAAATTGTATTTGTATTCCTCTAGGAAAATAAGCTGATGCTTTTAGGAAATATTTATATTGAGTATGTGAGGTTGTTTTTCTGCATCCATTTTCACTAACACCTTCTGACATGGAAGCCAGCTGTGCTTCCTGCTAAAGCATTATCCAAGAGAGACATTGATACCTGCCTTCTAATGTCAAAGTTCCTTTGAAGAGCTGACAAGAAGAAAAAAAAAGGATTGACAGGAGAATTCTAAGGAATGCATGAGGTAGATTCTGCCCAACAGAAAAAAACAAACCTTGTGAAAATTTTTCAGCTGTAGAAAAACTCTACTACTTTTTGTCCCTCAAAATATACTGTGGAGAGGTAAAAGTAAGAAGTGAGATGTAGAATCCCAGAATCATTCAGGAAATCATTCCATCATTCATGGAAAAGGCCTCCCAGCCCACGGAGTCCCAGCTGTGCCCAATGCCCACCTTGTCCCCAGCCCAGAGCACTCAGTGCCACCTCCAGCCCTTCCTGGGACACCTCCAGGGATGGGCACTCCAAAACCTCCCTGGGCAGCCCCTGCTGAGGCCTGAGCACCCTTTCCATGGGGAAATTCCTCCTGGTGTCCACCCTGAGCCTCCCCTGGCCCAGCCTGAGGCCTTTCCCTCTCCTCCTGTCCCTGTTCCCTGGGAGCAGAGCCCAACCCCCTCGGCTGTCCCCTCCTGGCAGGGAGTTGTGCAGAGCCACAAGGTCCCCCCTGAGCCTCCTTTTCTCCAGGCTGAGCCCCTTTACAGCTCCCTCAGCCCCTCCTGGGGCTCCAGCCCCTTCCCAGCTCAGTTCCCTTCCCTGGACACGCTCCAGCCCCTCCATGTCCTTCCTTAACGGGGAGGCCCTGAACTGGACAGATGATAATGAGTTGTGCTATAAACAAATGTGACAGATTTCTAACACCACGTAATTAATGTCACAAGGGTGCACATTCATTAGGACAAACTAATCCTTATGACCTTCCTTGCCTAACTCTTCAGATAGGCAAGAAATAAGATATTCAGACAGGATCAATATTCAGATAGGATCAATATTCAGATAAGATCAATAAAGCATTTAGCTCAAAGCTACAGTGTTGATGAACTCAAGTTTGGGAATCACTTCTGTAGGATCTCTCCACACCAGTTTGGGCCTATTTCTAACAGAAGTGGGTAAGCAAGGAAGCAAAGAATTGCAGTCATCAATCCCAGAAAAGAAAAAGATTTGACTCAGAACTTCAGGACTGGCAGGAGACAGAACGAATACTCAAACAGAAAAGATGTTTCTCAAATGCTAACGAGAGACCTCAGAGACTTCAGGTACTTGAAGTTTGAAGGCTGAGGCAGAAATAAGCTGAAACCTGCTATTATCTGCATTGTCATAAACTGCTGGCCATCAGAGCCAGACTTTGTGGGGTGGATTTAAAAAATGTGCAGTACCGAGCCCAAATTATCCTGAGCATTGTTTCCCCAGAACTGCACTGCAGATAATTACACTCTTTATTCTAGATGCAATGCAAGCATAAAGCCTGGAGAAGAAAATGCACAGAAGCTTTAAAATATTTACAGCAGCATCACCATTTCTATAGATCCTGATCATCAAGCTCATGCTGGATTTTTAATTAGAAGTGGTGTTTTCTGGAGCAGCATTTATTAGCTACAGGAAATTCAAAGTAATTATGAGAAGGTAAAGAAAAATTAAATAGAACATTGAAACCCATAAATAACGGAAGTCCCAAGCTCATTTGTGCAAAAGCAGAAATTCAGTGGGATTCAGGAGACAAATTCATCTGATAAATTTTTCTCACACTCCTCCTTCAGATTATAAAAGGACACCTCAGCTCTTAGTATCTATTTCTTTTTCAGCTGCCCTGCTCAAAGCCTGTGAGTGCCCAAAGGTGACCTCGGGTGCTTCGTCTGCTGCCCTGTCCCTGTCCTCGACCACCAGAACCTGGAATATAACAGAGATTCCAGCCTGAATCCCTCCTGAACCTCTGCAGGGGAGACTCCCCAGGAGCTCCAGGCTGCCCTGGCACAGTTAATTTTGCACCTGTTATAAGCCTGGCACAGAGGGAACAAAGCTCAAACCCCATCTGCAGCAAGTGCTGTCAGCTCTCCCCCGGTCTGCACCAGCCCAAACACCAGCCCAGGCTCCAGGAGAACTGTAATTCAGATTTATGAGAAGACATTTCACATCCAATATAATTGATTACCCGCTGTAATGTGAACAGAACCTAATTTGTACTAATGAACCTGTGCATGATACAGCAAAGCATTTAATAACATGGAGACCACAAAATGCCAAGCCAGATGTCATTGATGGGCAGGATAATTTTCTCAGATGGATACGTTTCCTCTCCATTTTGCTGCCTTCAGGTTGGAGAAGGTGGCATTTTACTCAGGAGATGGCTCTGATCTTCCACAGGCATTAGTTTTGTTCCATCATAGCCTGTGCTCTACACCAAGACACTTTCCTGTCCCAGTGAGAGCATGGAAATGCTTGTCTGCCTTGGCAAATTTTGATAAATGTAACATCAGATTAAAAATCATACAACTGCACGTGAACAATCTGAGCAACATTGAAGCTAACACATATTTTTGGGTCTGTTACAGAAGAAAAACAAGATTAAAACTCTTGAAATTTTTAAAATATTCAGTTGTGGATTTGGTGTGGAAATGAAAGAAAACATACGTGTTATACCAATAAAAATGTGCCTTGATGGGAAAAAAGAAAGCAAACTGTGTAGTGATGAAATTATTCCATTTGTTTGCTTGATTTTTAAATTTTTTACATATTAAGACTGGTTATAAAATTAACAAATTGTGTATTATTCCATGCAAAATGGCAGTCAGCATGAGGGACAGCCATGGATTCATACATTTGTAACAGGAATATTCCTTATCCCATTTGCCAAAATTACAAAGCCTTTTCCCAAAGTGTCAGGGTGTGCTGTAAAAAGACACAGAACTGCTCAAACTATAAAATTAAAAGCTGAAATTCAGCTTTACATGCCAGAATGCAAACTCAGATTCAAAGCAGTCAGAGCCTATAGCACAGACCAGCACAGTTATTTTGGTGGGTTCCTTCCCAAACACATTGAACTCCCTCAATCAATTATTTTTCCAGAAGACAGCCTGCACACATTCTCTCCTCTATATGCAATCAATCCTAGTGAAAATTATCCAAAATAGGTTGTAAATAGATCCCCTGATTTTGCAGGTTTCACCAAATTATACAACTAAAATGTAAAAGGAGAACAGTAAGTCTGGGTAGCAGACAAGGCATTGCTATTAATGAAGAAAAGGCAAGTATTTAAATTGAGAAGGCATCTTGATGCCTTCTATGCAAGCAGAATAACAGAACATAATAGGAAAATAAACCAGCTATCAGCCAAGATAAATAGGAATCCATCAACAGGGACTGTACGGAATTAAAATGGTGCAGCAAGAGAAGCAAAGAGTTTAGAAGAATATACTAAAATTTTTACTTTGCATTATAATGACATCTTAGAAGCAGATGGCAAAATGCCACTAGAACAGGAAGATGTCAAGAAATAATAGTGTCAGCAGCTATATAAAAAGCTAAAAGATGCTCCAGACTACCTTGTGTTTGTAAGGCTGTGCTTTACAAAGGCTTAAAATAATTTCATCTATGCAAGCAAAACCAGGAAAGACACTGCAAACCCTTGCCTGGCCCACCAGTCACTTTTAAAAAGAGAGTCTGGGCTCAGGATCAACCCAGATTCAGGAAACAAGGAGAACATATTTTAACATATTATGAAGAAGTATTATTGTCATAATTCATTACAAACTAGACACGGCTCAATACATGCTTAGGGTTGCTTATTAAATTTGTAATGACTAATTAGGAATTGTTCAGAGGAGTTAGTAGAGAGTGATTTGGGAAAACATGCTTTAAATGTGAAGGCCAACATCAATGTTATCAATAAATCCTTTGTGTTCTCTAATGAATTGAAAACAAACTAAAATATGGGTCTGAGAGCACGTAAGGATTCAGAATAATTCATGAAAGACAATTTTTGGAACACCATAAGTCTTCCAACCTGCCTTCCTTTCATTCCCAGGTAAGCCCTGGGTGTTTGTTTTGCAAGGAACAGCTCTCAGTGCCACAGGCAGAGGAATTCTGCCACATCCCATGGGAGAAGGGAGGGACAAGAGATGACAAATCAGGAGGGGAAAATGGAGCATTAACAGCAATATCTGCTCAAGGACTTCTGGTTCTTTAGCTGCAGTTGGTGGGAGGATGGATTTTGAGGCAGGAAAGAGAAAAGATGGACAAGGGATGGAGAGAGAGCTCCCAAAGCCTCCCTGCCCACCCTGTCAAGCCAGTACAGCCACGTGCCAGGGCAGTTTAAAGGCTGGTTCTAGAGAGCCTTGAGAATAAAAATGAACAATTTCTCAATTCTGCAGCCAGGGTGTGACTTCAAGGAATCCTACACAGCACCAGGACTTGTCAGACAGACCCTCAGTACACACATTTTTGGCTTTCTGCTAATTCTTTGTAAATTTGTCAAATCAAGAGCTTATCCCAGACTTTCTGAGAAATACTAATGTCTTTAAAATTAACTCTATTATATGATAAAACTAAAAGAAACCAAACCAAACACTTTATGTTAAGTTCTACATGCAACAAATCCCTCAGTTCCCAAGTTTTTATAATTTCATATAAATTAGAGCATGTCTGACTGACAGAGCACCAAAAATCATGATGAGCTCGGTGCAGTCTGGGGACACAGAGCAAAGGGCAACCCAGAGCATCGGCCTCAGCTCCACCAAACCTGCCTGCAGGAAAACAAACCAGCTGAAGCACACAAAAAGACCACCCCCAGAAACATCAGTCCAAAACCAGAGCAGTCATTGTAGCTACTAATATTTTACATTTGTGTTTTTTCATGCACCTATTTGTGCGTTTGTATTTAAAGCAGCTGGGAACAAATCCTTAATTCCCGGTTGCTTTGAGGAGGCTGGATGTCTCCAACTGCAGGAGATTCTGCCAAAACAAAGGTAGAAGTATTTTGCTGACTTCAGCAGACAGAGTTGAACTCTCTTTACCATTTTCCATTTATAACATGAAGGTTGTTAAATCATTTGGGTAATAAAACACAGATTGTTGACTTGATCCATTATTTTAGGGATAGAGCACATGGAGAACATATATTTCAATTTGTTCCCCCAAAGGCTGTAAAAGCAGCCATAAAGCAATCAGAAAGCAGGTAAGGGATGACTTTTACAGCAGGCTAAATGAATGATAATTAGGCAACAAAACAGGAGCCATAAGTAGATGGAAATCTTTGTTTGCTTGTTCCATCAAGCCTTTAGGCTTGAAAATCCTGCTGACAGTCCTGAAGAGTTTGGGTAAGTAAGGATTAGCAGGGACACATTGCCAAAGCCACTGCACTGGAATTTGGCAATTTAAACCAATCATTATGTCCAGGAATGATTCATCAGGGCAACAAATCCAAGGGAAGGGGGTGGGGGAGGGAAATTCCATCTCCCAGCACGATTCCCACATTTGAAAGGAAAATTCACATTGTGTTGAAATACACAAAAAAGCTGAAGGCACAAAGGTATGGAAGGCCTTGAGCAGAAATACAGCCCCTTTTCCCCATGACTCTCACCTTTGTATCTTGCGAAAACAAATACAGATTCTTAACTCCTTTCAAGCCAAGTTCCCATAGCAGGTAGAAAATAAGAACACATGACATTTTTTTAATATTTTATACATTTCCTATGTTATTTTCTTTTCTTCAAGATTTGTTCTAAACTTCTGCAAAGTCAGACTGGTGGTTTGGGGTCACAGGTTCGAATTAGATGCCACACAAACGCATTCTGGTTATGTTCTACAGCACTCGAGAGCTGCAAACTTCTGCCTCAGCTCTTTTGGAAGGATTCTTCCACTCAGCAGATAATTCAAGTTCTAGAGTTTCACTGCTACCTTACATAATTTTACCACAACTAATAGCCTTGGAGCCTAAAGTTATTTTTATTTTTAAAATAAAAATAAATGCATTGCAGCATCCTTCCTTATTAACTCCTTTTTTAGAAAGAGAGGTAAAAAATTTAAGGGCATTTCTAACAGTCAAGGCCACAAAAGTGAAAGACAGAGACCTTTCCTCTTGAAATTGAGCCAAAATGTTGTGCAATATATATAAGGTGTTGTGTCTGGACACAGAAGGCATTCAAGGGAACAATTGCTTTTAAAAAAGTAATTTGCACCATATTTCACAATGTAACGAAGATATTTATTTGTGTTGATGTTTTCAACACCACAGAACAGGCCTTGCACATAATTGCATCCAACTCCTCCTCATCTCTTTTGTAATAATAGGCAATAATTTCTCACGTACGGTTTGTATGGGTTTATTCTGCCCTGAAACCTGTGAATCTGTATCAAACAAACCAAATTAGAAATCCTTGTGTGGTTATCATCAAGACACTGGGTAAAGCAACTTTAAACAATGTTTTACTCCAGATTGGAATGACCCCTTCTCACTCTGCCGTGCTTCAGACAGGAGTCAGCACAGCTGAGGGCCTGAGGATGGGGGTTTATTTACAAAACAAAAAAGAACAGCCTGGCAGGACTGCCATGGATGCATGACAGGGGCTGGCTCGCTGTCCAGTGTTAACCACCAAGTCACAAATTTGGCAAAGCATGTCTGTGAAATTGTTTCATATTGGCCTCTCTGGTGGGTTGCAAGATGAGTGTTCTACAATTCCTTGCATGGCCTCTGCATCCCAGGTGGAAAAACAAAAGCAAAACAAAATTTATGTTGCCTTCTGTCACAGACAACTCATGTCAGCATGTTTCATTCTCCTGCTAAGGTTTTCAAGTATCCCAGCTGAATTATCCACAATCCTCTCAAAGCTTTGCCCACAGACCCTTAAAAAAACGGGGTCCCATAAAAGTTACTCAACCTTCCAACCTGGAGAGGTTGCTCTGTACAGACCCCACTGACTTTTCCTGAATGTTCTCAAAAGAGGGATGAGAGTTTCTCTGACTGTGCCCTTAATTATGGGCAATCATCTAATTTCTGAGAATTGCCGCAGGAAAAAAGTGTGAAAAGCAAATGGATGAACTTTTATTTTGCCAGAGGCAAACAGGCTTTTTCAAGGCAGCTGGTGGCACAAGAACTGGAACCTGAACAGAAGAAGCAAGTCCTCCATAGTAGTTAATAAAAGGTTTGAAAAGAGCTTCTAATCTAGGAAAGAGTTGAATAAGTCAAAGGAGGTTTGTAGAGCAAGGGACAGCCAAAAAACCACTTGGTCTTGCTAAACCTATTTGACACCAAGGATGGGAATTCTGAATTACAGAGAGGTTCTGAGTAAATAATGATCAGAGGAGGAACACTTGAAATAAGGGAGGCAAAACAGAGGAGATCCTGTCACATTAATATCCAATTATTTCCCTACACACTACAGAGTGAGATCAAGAAATCTGGGAGAGAAGTCCTAACCAGTGGAGTAGCATTGAGAAAGAATGAAGGAAGGACCTATGTGAGGAAATCAGAGAGGAAGGACACAACAAACTGGTACAAGAGCACAGAAGTCTCAACACGAGAGAGGTGATGATTTAAACAGAGTGATCTTTAGCAGGAAGAGTGGAAAGTGCAGGCTGGCATAGGTGCACAATTATCAACTCTCCTCCAATATCAACATGACAATTCCAGCTCAGCTTCCCTTGCCTTTTTTTTTTTCCTTAAGGAACTTATTTTTCATTAAAACAAGAAAACATAAGATGGAGGTGTAGGAAGGCTGTGCCTGGCATCTAGTATTTAATCATTCTATCTTCTGACACTGCAAACTTCATTATGTCCCCCCATAATCTTGTCTGGTGTCATTGTGTATTACAGTTTCTGTTCTCAATAAAAGGATTGTCTGAGCTAACACTGCATGGATGATCTCCATGAATTTATGCTGACTAGCCCAAAATTATCTACAGGTGCCCCTTGCCTCCCTGTTAATAACCCCTGGTGCTGTGTTAACACACCTCTAGCCTGCTGATTGTTCCACTATTGCCTAGGAGACACAGAGACCTCAGTGCTCTCTCTCCCTTCACACTTTAATCCTCTTAAAATTATAGAGTTATTTTGATTTCTCAAACTTTACTAATTGAATATGTCCTTCTGTGCAATTTGCCCAGAAAGGTGGGGAGCTCACAAGAGATTTCACAAGGGAATCTGCTTTTAGAAGGGCTCTGCTTCATGGATAACCTTTGTCACAGAGTATTAGCCAGGTACCAGAGCCACCACTCAGGGCGTGGAGGTGTCCAGGGAAGGGCTGGAGGTGGCACCCAGAGCTCTGGGCTGGGGACAAGGTGTACAGCAGGTACAGACTGGACTCCATGGTCTGGGAGGGCTTTTCCAGCCTCAAAAATCCAAAATTTATGTTGCCTTCTGGCCTTGGCACTGGGGAACCCTTGCAGAAGAGATTATCCCAACCAGCCTCCAAATAACACAACACATATTAGAAACAACCGATAAAGGCAGAATTTTGGGACCAGAACTGCTGATCCAAACAGTGACTTATTCCCTTAAGCAATCAAGTTTTATCATCTGTGCCTGAGCTCTTGTACACACCTCCACATCCATGACACCTATTTCCTTTAAAAAGTTAGATCTTCTCTAGACAAAATCCTGACCAGCTCTGAGGCCTAGCCTTGCTCCAAACAGCGGTAGGGTGGCCTAAGACATCCCAAAGCACCCTGCAGTGACAATTACTCTGATGTACTTTAAAATAAATAAAATTCACTATATTCCTGCTTCTACAAACAAAATATTGATTCGTCAATGAATAGTGTTATTATTACCTTATTGTTTACATGCCTCAGAGCCTATTCAAATACAGCTGAATATTGAAAATGGAACAACAAAGTAAATCTCTCTATTTTCATCCTTATAACTTTGAGTAAGGGCCTTATAAGTTTTTTTAATTGCAGCACAAGGTTATTTACCAAGTTGGTTTTTTTGGTTTTGGTTTGGTTTTTTTTGGGGTTTTTTGGGGGGGAGGAGGGTGTGTGTGTGTTGGTTTTTTGTCGGGTTTTTTGGGTTTTGGAGGGGTTTTTTTGGTTGTTGTTTCAGTGGGGTTTCTTTTGACTTTTTTTTTTTTTTTTTTTGCTTATACTCTATATGATGCTAAAGAAGCAGGAGAGAGAAAACTAGCTAAGTTTAATTTACACTGAGTATTTTCCTGGTGCGGTCCTGGATGAATTTGGCATTGAAGCCGAGCAGGAGAGCCCATGCACTCCTGCAATAAGGCACAGGCAATTACCTCTGCCCAGCTCCCTGCTACCCAAAATAAAGCAATTCCCAGGCTGAGGTTTTTAATCCACTGTCCATCACCCGTGTTCCTGAAGTTTTAACGTGTCATGAGAGACAGTGGGAGAGATAATCACTGACCTGCAGCTCTTTCCCTGCCCAGCCCTTTATAAATCACAGCTGGTAATAGGGAGTGCAACATATTTAGAAACACACAGATTATGGTATTGATCCTCCCCTCACACTGGATCATGAACATCTCTCTCTTCTACCTGATAATATTTCAATTTAAAATGTGCTTAAATCCACTTTTATGTGTTCCTTTGGTGGCTTCACTGAAAGGCCAGAAAGAGGAAAAAAGCCCTGTTATTTCAATAATACTCAGTAATTATTTTTTCCCCCAAACTTTTGCTTTGAATGCGACGCCTTTAAGAAAAAAATAATCAGTGAACACCAAGCCAAATAAATATAACAGCAATCCCACTGCTGTGCACCCCTAAAATGATCAATTGCCAATTATGTCAGTTCTTCCCAATTTTTCTTCCATAGTTCTTCCCATTTCAAGCAAACCTGCATATTGTGGCTGGAAAGGAAGACACCTCTATTGCTCTGACAAAGGACTGATAAATATATTAAATATATATATATGCATGTATATGTTAGGGTAACAGGAAGTACATTGCACTTGAAATTAGGCCAGATGAGAAAAAAAAAAATTAAGAAACATTAATTAAGAAACAAACTACTAATTCAGTATTAGAACAAAAAGAATAATAATCTGAGTCTAGCTAGTATTTACCTACAATTTTAATACAGGGCAGTTGAAGTAGTGACTAAACTAGGAAATTCATTGTTTAAGCTATCAACGATATTAAAAAAGGTGTCACCTAAACTTAAACAAGACCTCCAAGAAGCAAAGGCCAGTAAAAATTCTTCTTTTACAGACCATATAAAATGGTCACATGCAGACTACAAACAAAATTAAATCCATACAATAAAGAAAGACTGAAAAGTCAACATTGCTTAGTGAAGAAAAAAAGGGAAGATATTAAATAACCTGCAGTAGGATATTTTCAGTTCAACATAATCATAAGTGATCAGGAAATGTGTATATAATAATATGAGAGAAAACAAATTTAATGTATATTAAATTAAATATTTAAAATTTTGCATATTCGTTTTTTTTTTTTTTTTTTAGTTATAACTATCACCTCACAGAAGATCTACAAGAAGATATATGAAATTACAGTACCATGGCAGGTGAAAATTAAATAAACTCAGTCTGGTTGCCTTGTGAACAAGTTCTTTTTTTGCATGAAAAGCATAGGCCCTTATCACATTTTGGGAAAGAGAATCAACTCCCCATCTTTCTGGCTGTGAATATATCCCACATTATATCAGGAATTCAGGAAAGACAGAGGGGGTAGAACACAAAGCATTCTTATGTCTCCAACCATTGTGTGCCCACGTCTCAAACACCTCACACTCATCACCACTCACAGGTTCCAGTGACCCGGAGAGCAGCTCGGGGGATGCAGAACAAAGAGTTTGATCAGAGGAATGGAATGGATTTCACAGAAAGCAAATCCATGCAGTAATTTTCGAAAATAAGTGGTTGAGGAGAAATATGATCGAGGCCTATAAAACGAGGAGCAGCACAGAGATAGTGAATAGGCAATGATTTTTCATTATTTGCCATTATTCAAGACATAAGTGGAATAAAATGAAATTATGAACAAGCAGTTCAAAACAACCAAGAAGAAGGACTTTTCCTTCTCAACTCATAATTAAATCATACAGCTCATTACCACAGCATGGTGCTTCTGCCAAGAGTATAAATTTTTTCAAAAGGAATTAGATAAATTCCTGGAGGGAATGTCCACCCTCAAAGCACTGGAAGCAACTGCTCCATATATTAGCGGAGCTTGGGAGAATATCATGGAACAGGTCCACCCTGAGAGGCGTCACATCCTGTCACCCACGCTGGGGACAAGGCCCTGGTGAACACAAGACTGCAGAGCTCAGGTCCTCCCCAAGCCATCCCATCACCACAGGACACAGCCTTGAGTCCCTCAGCTTACAAAATGTAGAACAGGGAACTAAATGAGGCTTATAATGTTATGATTAATGTCTCAGACTCTCAAATTGTCCTACACACAGAGAAAATATTATTTTGGCTCAGTTATATCACTTTACCAAAAAAACCCAATGCAACAAACCAGTTGGGATGTAGAAATTTCTTCAGCAGATTTAAGATTACTTTAATTTCATAAACAGTTTGAGGGGCAACGTAAAACATTTTAACATTTAAATTAAATATTTTTGTGTTAAGTACCTTAAGTCTAATGGGATGTTCGTGGCCACCTGAAGGAAACACTTGGTGAAAAACTAAAATAGGATTGCAAAGGTCTGAAGAAAAATCCCTTTGTTCTCATTTCATGTCCCTGAACACAAAAGCTTAAATTGTCCCTGATATTTCAGTTTGTCTGGCAAAACCGAAAAAGCTTCTCATTGGCAGAAATTCTCTAATCCTTGAGCATTAAACACTTAAACACTTTGGCTGTTGAGATTACTGTGACTCCATCTTCCATCAAGGCACAACACAGTTCAGCAACAGCTCTGTCACCACCCTAACGAAGAGAGAACTCTCCTGCAAAAAATGCTTTCCTCTTGCAGGAGAGCTGTTCCTGTTCTGCTCAACAGTACAGAAATGGACCACTCATGCACTAATGTGAGAAATCCCCACTAAGAGTGCAAGACCATAAAATAACTTGAAATATTCCAGCCTGGGAGCCTACACTGCAGAAGGATCAGTCCCAGGAGAAGCCAGTGCAGGGTGAAATTGGTGGATCTATAACAAATAATATTTCACTCAGATTTAGCTCCTGCTGCTCTCCTGCACTGATAAGCCCCTCCCAAACCTCAGCTGCAGGAATGTTGTTCATCTCCTGCAGCCCTGTTGAATCCCAAGTGTACCAAACACAAAGAAAAGGCTGACTGGGCTGTTCACCTCCAGCCACTCAAACAAATAAAAAAGAAACATTGGAGCAAAAAAACCCCAAAGTGTTTATTTCAACGAGGTCTCTGTAGCCCTGTTCTTTAGAGGTTTTTATCCTGATGACCCATTTATTGACAGCAAATCTTGAGAGCTCAGGAAATGTAGATTAACTCTGGGAATTGTCTGCCTCAGATTTCTTGTTCTATTTTCTCTTCCTTTCCCCCACATTTCCAGTCAACTACTTTGGTATTTCTGTCAATGACAAAAAGATTAAAGTCAACTCAAGTGCCTATTTTCCAAATTTACTTTGATTTGAGAGGAAAGTACTCCCAGAAAGAGAAATCTACCAGATTGATTAATTAATGTTCTTATTCATTAACTGATGATTGAAAAAAAAATTATACTATAATAATGTGGTAATATCCCCTGCAGTTAGCCTGCTGTCGAGGAAACGCTTCAAGATTAAGAAAATAAGCATTAAATATAGTTAACATCCACCCAGAATGAGACTGAGATTAATTAAAAACCCAACAATATCGCTATTTCCAATATACTCTAATTCTGTATTATCCAAGATTCTAAAAAACACCCCTCAATTGCTTGTTAATTATGTTAGGTAAACACCAACAATATAATAAATTCACACATGGTAGATTCAACATGGGGTATTAAGGAAAGTGCATAGAAAGTCTAATTAGACATTTAAAAAGTTTTAGATGTGCTTTCATGATCAAACAAGGCAGTATAAAACAAATATTTAACACTTAAAACACAGCTACTCTGATAAGCGTAATTTGGAAACCTTTAATGAATTCACCTCAATTAGCCTTTCATTAAACAGCTCATTAAAAACTGATTTGAATATTGCTCCAGGAGAAATCCTGGTTCCTCTGTTAGGATGGGATAGGGAGTCAGTGGAGGTGAGGTTAAATACATGCTTTGGAGATGTCTGAAAGTCAGATCTGTTCCAGGGAAAAAGCACTCAACCTCCTATGACATCAATATCAGATAAACAGAGCACATGGCACAAACCCTGGAAAACATAGGGATTGGATTTTTCTGATTTAATTCCATTCAGAAGGAAACCAGACCAAGAAATGAACCAAACCATCTTGAATATGTGCCAGGTTCTTATCACCAACTCCATTCTCAACTGTACTTTCAGAAAAACAATAGGGTTTTTTTGTTTAGTTTCTTCTTAAGGCTAATTTTAGCTTGTCTTTTCAGGGGAAACGTCACACAAATACATAGGCAGAGAGGCATTGAGAAGAGCAAACACGTTCAAGGGTGCTTGAAAAATATGGCCCAACCCTGAATGTATTTATTTACAGAAGCAGTGTTGAGCAGCCATTGTGGCTTAGGGACATGGAAAGGAGAATTTATTGCAGAGGTATACATTGTTTTTATTAAACTAATTGATCAGGTGAGTGGAAAAATTCCCCTAATTGCCCCCATGCTACTTCAGTTGATCTAAGAAAAGATTTTATTCCTCCATGACCTTCACTTCAAATGCAGCTCAAGGCTTTACACTGTTTCAGGTCAAGTTAACTTGGAAACTTTGGAGAGCTTTAAGTGGAATAAAATCGAGACCCAGAGAGAGGAACACAAAAGAGTAGGGCCAGGCTGGAGGCAGGAAAGAGACAAAGTCAAAACATACCTTTGAATGTGACTTTAATAAGTGCACAGCATGGAAGCACTTCTCTTTCTTTTCTTTTCCCTTTTGCTTCACCGAGAAGGAAACCAATTCAGGGACAAGATTGTGTCATGTTGGCTTGGCCTTGCATGCAGAGGGATGTTTTGTTGCAATAGCTGGAAGAGGTCACTGAACAGCTGGACTTGAAATTGTCTAAATCTAAGCCACATTCTGTCATTCACAGATGTTGCAAAGTGTGCAGAGCCTACAGAATCCTTCTCCCTCCCCAGGAAAAGAGCTCAGGAGCAGCTTCTGCCCGTGGTCCTGCACAGTGGCTTTGGGCAGGGTCTGTGCCTGCCCCTGCACTGCAGGAAGGTCAGGGGGAGAGCAGACTCAAACAAGGGCTGACAGCAACCCCAGCCCCTTGTGGGCACCAGGCAGCGGCAGCATTAGCATAGAAATCCAAACCAACGCAGAGTAAACACCAATAATAATGTTGCAGTCATTAATAATTTAAACCCAATAAAACCAGCACTTCATGAGTGCATGCAAACGTTATTTATGAATGCCTCTAACTCAGTTCAGCCTGGGAAGGCATTTCTGGATCGTTCTGCTTTGTTCCATCAGTGATTAATACATATGGATGGACACTTAACGCACTCCCATGGAAATCAGCGCTGATATCCCAGGCCCAGGAAGCGATCAGTAACTTCTAACAATATGTGCATCTTCGTCTCATGGCTCTGAGCACACCAGAGCTCCCAGAGGCACCCAGAGGCCAATGAAACAAATCCATTGGAGGAACTATCAAAGGCTGCTGAGCATCAACACATCACCTCTGAGTCAGGAAATCCAGGGATCCCGGCAAGCTCATGGGAAGAGCTGGGGAGGTGCTGATGCATTGCTCTTACAGGATTCCCTACAGCCCTCCCCATCCCTGCAGACACTGCTCTGATTTACTCCAGTGCTCTCGTGCTGTTTGGACCAAAACAAGTACTGAGCACTGTATTTGAGCAGATGAATACAAATGATCACTCAGGAACAAGCATTATTTCAGGAAGGCCAGTGCTGCCTGGCAGGCTGACCCAGCCCTCTGCACAGTTCCTGCATCCCCAGGGAGCATTCCCGAAATCCAGTGTGGTGATGCCTTGAGATTTTAGCTTTTATATTTTTCATCTATTTATAATCCTGCAGTTCTTTAGTGTATAACTCTAAACTCCATGTACAGTGTGAGCTGCTGCTTCCCCATTTTGGTCAGACACAACAATTCTTCTCCAGGCCTGGCAATCAAGGACCCCTCACTGTCTCAGGCCCTGAGAGATGGAAACAAAAGTGAGTTAGGAGGAGCAAACTTGGGGTAAATGACTTAATTACCCGAAGCTGTAATTGAAAAATTAACCCCCAATATGCAGATGGACCAAACTTATAAAAGTGTGAAAACCTGTGACCCATTGTCCACTTTTGGGTGTAGCCCCTGGGAGGGCTTTGTCTGCCCAAAATGTACCTGATGGCCCTTCAATAAATATAACTGCTTTTATTGCCTTAATTTTGTCTGGCCTCTGCTTTAGGTAGTCCCAAAAGGCATAAATCGGAGTAGGACTGCCTCCCCTGGGGGCTCTTCCCATCACAGGCACTCACACACGGGCTCCTGCTGTTTCATTCCATAAAGACTGAGGGAAAAAAAAGCCTTCAAGGAAGCACCTTCCTTCTCTCCCTGTCAAGGCCAAGACTGGCGTAAATACATCCTACTGCTCCCAAAATTCCCCTTCCTGCCCCTTCCTCCTCCCCGCCCCCTGCTCTCAGGGAGCACCCAAGAGCAAGCACCAGGGCTTGCAGGCAGCTGCATCTCCCAGCAGCTGAACCTCCAGACCACAGCCACCTCACAGATCCCAGAGCTTTTCCTGGAGGGTTCATTACTTTAAAATACTCCAGAAGTATTTGAGAGTTCTCTCTTTTAAAAGAAGACCTTCAGGTAGATGTGTCAATAACTTACACTGGAAATAGGAAAGAAAGTGAATTGTTGATACTAGAAAGTTACCTGGGCAGGCTTGACAGAATAGGATGTAAAGCTCAGGGGAGAATTCACAGTCCTTGCTCACGTGATGGAGCTCATCCATTCAGACAGAGCCACCATTTCTTTACCTTCTGGTCACTTCACAAACCACTGTAATTTCATCAACAATGAAACCCTCATGAAAAGTAAGGCAAAGCCCAGGCAAGCCCAGCTGATTGCAATGACTGCTTCCTGGGCTTTTCCCAGGAATAAAAACATCAAGCTTGTCCTTCTCTGAGTGCACTTCAGGTAGAGGAGGCAGTTCCATGACTGAAGAACATCACCACTGACTGTAAGCATCTTTGAAACTGTTTATGTGCTTAATTACTAATGTTAATTCATATTTCATCCTCCTGGTAGCTCTGAAGAGCTGTAGGCAGGTGTGTCGATCACAGACTCATGCTGAGGGGCTTCTGAACACCCAGGCATAAATCCCACTCCCCAAATCCCCACAACAATTAAAGGCTAATGGGAGTGGAGGGAGGGGATTGAAGTAGAAATTACAGCGTAGAAATTACTTAGAGATGAAAATGGAGAAGCAAAAGGATATTTTTGACTCTCCTATGCCATGGAACAATACACAGACATCTTATTTTGCAACCTTAACAGTGAATGGGCAAGGTGACAATCAAAATATCTTATAAACCAGAGAGAAGCAGAGATCGATAACCAGACACTACAAGAGGATTCATATTAACCTTAGGAACTATGACAAAACCTCAATCTACAGCTCTTCAAACACAAATCTGCAGGGAAAAATAGGCAGAAAATGCAGCAAGTTTCAATACCCTGAAATCTACCATATCTTTCCTTTTTGTAACTCTGGACAATAATTACTGTTTAAAACACTGCATGTTTTAAATCTGTAAATTAATTTTTTCTCACATCCTCCAGTACATCCAATGGACATGTCTGTGCTCTGTTTACGTGGAGTGACCGTTTGATTCCACACCTTCCCTCCCAAATATCTTTTCTTATCAGATTTTATCTATTTTGGATACTGTAGGTTTGCATTCAGGTGTTTTAAATCCTGAACAGAAACAGTAGCTTTTGCAAGGGGAGATTGTTTGATGGCTGCATTCCACTTCAGCCTGTTTTGTGAATGAGTGCATGCCCAGAACAGTGGCTGGTGTGGGATGGGCAGTGGTTTTGGATCTGAGCATTCCTGGGGCAGGCTGGATGGGGCTCTGAGGAGCCTGGTCTTGTGGAAGGTGTCCCTGCCCATGGCAGGGTGTGGAATGATCTTTCAGGTCTGTTCCAACACAGACCATTCTGTGATTCTGTGATTGTAGCTGTAGGGCTGGGAAAAGCAGGCAGAAATATGCAGGGAAATACTTTTCAGAGCAGGGCAGAATTCAGGAGTTGCCACAACCCACTGCAGGGGCACAAACTGCTGCTCCTACTGAAATTCCCCCTCTGCTTCCTAATCCTGGGGCCTGACATGAAGGAAAAATCCCCCCACTAAACCCATTTCCTTCATGTGGCTGTGGTGTGTTTCTGCATGAATAAAGAGCTTTTCTCTCTCAATCAGTGCAAATCCAGGCAGGGCTGGAACATCCCCATCTCTGCACACCAGCTCTGCCCCCCAGGAACAGCTACCAGGGAGCAGCAGATGCCCCAAGCAAGAGCTGTGCCCATCATTAAGGAGGGATTGTTCCAGGAGGAGATGGAGAGCTGGGCTGGGAACTTGCTGAAGGTGATGAGTTCTGCTGCTCTTCCCCATGAAAGGCCACAGGAACAGCTCCAGATGTGAGCTGGGTGACACAAAATAACCTGATGGAGGGCAAGGAGCTCTCCACAGGTGTGCTCTGTGGGTGTCTCCCACTGTGGGAAGAATCATGCATAACCTGCCCATTATCCCCCCTTTTCTCCAGGAAAAGGAAAGCTGCCTCCCCTTTATGTCTGCTCAGAGCAGGAGTAAACAAGTCCAGGCTGCATTATTCAAATACTATCTTAAAAGTGCCTTGAGAAATTTGCTATGTGCTTCTAGGAGAGGGGGCTTCCTCTCCATAAAAGGCAGATAAAAGTGAGCTGAACTGCTCTGAGGAGCTGTGAGGGATCAATACACACCCTGCTGCAATTTCTGCAGCCATTCAGGAACTGAGTCCGAACTGTGCCTCCACCAGCAGCAGCTCTGAGCTGATGCTGGAGGAGTAATTAACCTTCCCATTGCCTTCTCACCTTTCCTGTTACCATATGTGCACACTCTGAAAATGCACAGCATTGCATACCTACATAACACTGAAAATAAAGAGAATTATTCAAGCACTTTTTCCATTTATTAGTGGAAATGATGAAGTCTCCTGCTAATACCTTCTTTTTCAAACATTTTTCACAGGATTATTTTTTTTCTTTTTGCTTTTAATCTTCATGAAATTCAGAACAAAGATGAAGAAGTATCCAATGATTATGATTCCTGGTGGAAATCCAAACTAAATGGGACCCATACAACCTGAAGCACAAAGTTTTCTCCTGGTGTGTAATAGTGAAATTTCAGTGGTATGATTGAAGGTTTGTCACTTATATTCGAGCTCAGAATTTGGTTACGCATTTTTTCAAAGCAATGCAACTAAGCCTGTTTTTATGAAGCTGCTATACATGAGACAGCTGCCATTTTTTGAGGCAAAAAAAAAATCAATACAGCATGGAACAAACGAAGACTTGCACATTCTCTTGTTATCAAGGTTTTATACCTCTCCTCTTTTCTACTTCTTTTGAAATTGCTCCCACTTGCATCATGATATTCTTCATGACACAAAAAAATTATATTCTCTTTTTCCCCAAAGTTCTGTTTAGTATTAAACACCTCCAAGAGTTCCTCAGTTTTGAAGAAAACAATGTCTAAGTGACACGTCTTGGTGAAAATACGTCATGATCAAAGATTAAGTCCTCAACATGAAAAAAGCAGTTTCTTTGTAAGATGCTTAGGAGGATAAAACTTTTTGTGTGACAGATGTCACAATAAAAGAAAGTTAATCTGTAAGATCCAGAAACATAACAGTATTTTATTCTTCCAGTCATTGATGATAAACGGGGGAGGAAAGGGAAATAACTTACACACGTTTATCTTGACATGTCAGCTTTGGTGCACACAACACTTTAAGCACTCAAAATTAAAAAAGAAATCTTATCAGGCCTGTATCAAATGGATTTGTCAATGCTTAGCTGAGTTATATTACAAATTACTGGTTCAGATTAACATGTCTCAAGAGATTTACTTGTGTACCTGCAAGCCTCAAGGAGGGAAATATTTTATTTTCCCATATGCAGCTGTGGCACAATAGTGCTAATTTTGCCACACTTCACTGTCCCCAAACTCTGCTGCCTGACAGTAACCCAATATCATTTTTCCTGTCAACAGGCTGCACCAAGGTGAGATGGTGGCCACCACCCCCTGAACAGACCCTCAAAGGATTCCGTGATCCTTGTCCCTTCCCACCACCCCAATTCCCATTTCCTTCTCTCCCCTTCTGCCTCCAGCAGGGCTGGATGTGCACACATGAAACCCTTGAGCCAGACATCATCTGCATTTTCAAAAGCTGTACTAGGCATGTTGGGCTGAGTGCATTTAGAGAGGGAAAGCCCAGGTGTGTTCAGCAGGTGGCCAGGGGGCATGGCAGGGCCATCAGGCAGACCCTGACAACTTCAGGTGTTCAGCTCTGCTAGCTGGACATGCATGTGCCAAACTCAATTCCTAATGCACAAAATCGTAGTTGCACAAATATTATCCAAGTCCATACAGCTTATAAAACATGTGTGCCAACAAGGAAAAAATGCAATAAGAATTTTCTAAATTATGTACTTCAAGCCTTCTTTTATATATATCTTTAGAATAGGAGGAAAAAAAGATCAAGTAATAGCAACAAAAGCATAGAATTCCAGTGCAATACACTGGCAACACTCATGCCTTCCTTTTTAAAGGCTAACTTTGCATTTGCCTATCAGCTTTGCAGAATAAATTGTTATAGTATTCTTATATTCTACTATTCTTCAATTATTATAGTGTTCTTACCTCTTAGCTGCTGTAATGGAACCATTGGCCTTCCCCCTGTTTTGCAGAAAGATGCAAGACGCTTTTTCATCAGACCAGACACATCCTGAGCTTCCTCCTACAATGGAAATGGCTCACACTAAGACTACTCAATATTTTTCCCACCACATAACCCCTGACAACAAAATGTTCCTAGTCTGAATACAAAAAAAAATTTAAATATTTAAGGGATTTTTGCCTTTATAGCAACAGTCCATACAGAAATGCCAAAGGCAGAAGAAATACATTATTTTATTTACACACACAGAGTGCTAGCTCCATGATGGAAGGAATAAAACCCTCCTAAGCAGCCCTGGCACCTCTCACCCGACCTCTACCCCCTGCCCCAGGCACTCCTGGAGCTAACTCTTGCATGGAGGCTTTCTGCAGACAGCCACAGCCTCTTTAATGTTTGACTTGTTAAAATAAAACCAGCCAGGCACGGGTCTGCAAAGTTGCTGTGTTCAGCTCACGCCAACCAGATAGATGAAAAGAATTTTTCCCTGGGAAAACCCAAGGAAAAGCTGCTCATTCACAAGGAGCCACTGCACTTTTTTGCCATCTCCCTATAGCACGTGCAGAAACTGCATAACTAAATAACTTTTCACCTAAGGAATTTTTCCTTTGGAGTCAGACGAAACTCTTAAAGCAATTAATTGTGTGAAGGCACCCAGGACCACAGCAAGGGACAGCCTGACCCTAACCCTCGAAACCTAACCCAAGATCTTGTGGTTTATCCCATTTTCACCATGGAATTAGACACATTTTCATGTGTGTAACTTTATTTGCACTTTTATATTTCATGTTCTAAACACAAGATGACTTTTCCACCCACTGAACTCTCTTCTCCCTGGTCAGTGTGTGGGCAGGATTGCAGGAGGATTTCTTGGAGAAGCAGGACAAGCCAGGTCAGAGGAGCTGATCCACCCAGTATCCCGTAACAGGGATTTCAGGCTTCCCCACTGGAGTTTATCAGTGTCCCAAGGGTCTGACACACCCCACAGCAGCACAAGCAGCTCAAGCTGCGGGTCTGTGACACAGCCTCACCACAAGGCTGAAGGCAACAGGAAACTCTCCCTAATTAACAAAATAATTACTCAGGAATCTCATGGAAAACATGAAGAACCAAAGCTCAGACCTCACAATTTGCACTTTTTGCAACCATAAAAAAACATCCTTCTAGGGACCCAAAATTCTAGCAAGCTAAAACAGTTCTCCAGCAAGTTTTAAAGTCTGGATGTGTGCTTTGAAAAAAACATCCCTAAAAAGCAGGAGGGAGATGCTGTTCATTTCCAATCCTATTGACTGCAGCCTTTTTTTCCTCTTTCCATGATAAATTGATGTGTCTGTCTCTCATTCCTAGCCCTGTTCACATGAACAGTGAACTTGTCAGGAACAGGGAATGCACCATTGAAGAGCTGTTGTTTTCCTGTGAGACACCTAAAATCCTGTCAATCCATAGATGGGCAAACAGAACCAAGCTCTCCTCAGTTCTGGGGGGGACAAAAAAACAAAACCAAAAAAAACCACTCTATGTTGAGATTCAGAGCAAATATAGAGTAAATATTAAAAATACCTCTAAATCATACCCAAAAATTTGGTGATCTTCTACTGAAATAGTTGAAATAGAGCCTGCATTTCTCTCCAGTTAAGGACAGAAAGAAAGATTTGCCTGTTAACTGGAGAACAAATTTTTCAGAAGTCAGAATTTAAGAAAAATAATCATTCTGTTTCTGCTAAAACTCTTGAAATCATGAATGCAAGGATGCCTGCCTTTAAAAGCCCCTCAGTTAAACCCCTTTTGTCTTAGTGCAGAAGTCACCTTTGGAACATAAAACAAATGTTGTCCATTTTTCAGCAGCTGAACAGATTTTTTTCCCACCTCTCATCCAGATTCTCCTGCTCTTTGAATACCTTGAAACGCATCTTTGGTCAACTTCTCCTTTTCAGTGATTTACACATATTTCATTTCCTGATGTACTTTGTTCCTACTGCTCACCTGAGGGGAGGCAAGGCAGACCCACAATAGCTCCTCTCTTTTCAAATATTGCTGGTGATTAACTGAAGGATTAGATTTCTGCTCCTGTAATGATTTCATTTAAAAAATCTATTTGTGTGTTCAGACCCCAGTGCTTGGGGAATGGTTTTCCTTGCTGGGGAACAGATGTGAGGAGAGAGCACTGACAGCCCGATTTCTTCATTAATGTTAAAGGGGCTGGTATGGAGTGCTGCATTCCTCAGGTGCAGATAAAATGTATTTCTCACTGAATTTTGGAAATCAGAACAATTGAAAATAAACAACACTGGGGTCTTTTAGCTTGAGCCAAATGGAGAGCAGCCTCAGAGCCCCCAGCCTTCCCCACACTGCTGCAAAGCAGGGGCTCAGTGCACTGTCACAAGCCTCTCCTCTGGGTTAGTCTCCTAAATTTGCCCAGGACAGTCTCAAGAATTATTCCAACCCTGGGAATATTTCAAGCACTAAAGCAGAACGCCACTGGGCCCAGTGCATTTGGGGAGTGTGTGGGATGGCCTTCCCCAGTGCCACCAGCACAGCAGGGACTTTGTCCAGCGGGGCCTCTCTTCAGTAAAATAATGTCAATTTAACCAGAGGAATACTTCTTCATAAAATGAAAGTCATACAACACTTATCCAGTAACAGGGTATCCACATCTCACCTTTAACACCCTCAGTTTTCCAAATGAGGCAAAAGATTCCTTTCCATCCCTCAAACCCAGTTGTTCCCCCTCCTCTTCTGTGCCATGAAAAGCACACCCGGAGTCCGTAGAAAATTTCACAGGAAAACATAGTTCAGAGAAATTATGGTTTTTTACCCTTTCTAACATCCCCTGTAAGAACAGGTAAGAGATCTCCCTCAAATCTGTGACAGCCTAATGTCAATCAGGATGTTTTCCTTGAAATCCAAACTTGTTGAATTTATGCTCACAGGCAGGGCCACTGCTCTGAGTTGAAATATAATTGCCAACATTCAAAACAGCTCCACCATTACTCTGAAAGTAACAGCTACAAGAATAATACAAGTATAAGTGGTTTATTTTAATATTATTTTCACAATGCAACACAATTAATAAGTTAATTTTTGAACCATTGCACCCCTCCCTTACTGAGGAGACTGTGGTGCCATTATGTCAGACATAATTCTGTTTGCTCAGTTACTGAAGTTAGATTTAAGTAATATAAAACAACCAATTCACAGAAAAAAACACACTTTTGTACATAGAACACATGCAAACTTATTTATCATATGAATAAATAAAAATCAGAATGTAATCTTGGTGAATTATATCTTCAGAATATACTTAATATGAAATGAAAAAGATGAATCAACATTTAATTAGCTTTGGATGCTTTTTCACAAAACAGCTGAAAAAAATTCTCTCCTCCTTCCCTCCCACGAAAGCTTAAAGTGATTAAAACATTTTTGGACACTTGGTGGTTTGATCAAAATCTCCCAAAAGGTTCTCCAGCGTCTCCTTTATTTCCTGTACTTTACATCCAGAACAACAACAGAAAATAAAATATTACCAGCTGAACTAACAGAAGTTAACAGCCTTGCTGTAAATTCCAAGAAAATTTTGAGAGCAATTCTTTCCTTAAGCACCTCAGTCCTCCACCATCTTTGGTTTGTCAAATTTGTCGTATTTGTTAAAGTATTGTTCTTTTTCTAATAATAAATAATAGCAATTAATACAATAGCTAATAACCAAACTAAAAGTGAGGAAATAAGAACCCAGCAGAGTTTTTATTATGTTTAAGCCCTCGTAGATTGCCTAAAAACAGGACTAATTTGGGCCCAATCCCAAATCATCCCAAGGCTCTGAATAAAGAAAAGCACAGCTGGCTCCAGGCAGGATGGCTCATTCCAGGGAAGGGCCAGGGCTGCAGGCACAAGGTGGAGGCCCATGGACAGCCAAAAGCTGCTTCCAAAAGGGATAAAGTTGACAGAAATTCCAATTCCCTGCCATCCAATGCCAGATCCCAAACATAACATGGAACAATTACATTGCTCGTCCCCACAACACACAGAAAACAAAGGATTCTTTTACCTCCTTCTGTCCTTGTGTGTTTCTGAATTTATATCCACAAACTAAAGCACTTCTTAGATTTTCTTTTTTGCACTCTCTTCTGTTCATTTCCATTTTCATCCATTTTCCATTTTAGTGATTTAACCAAGTCACTAAAAGCTTTCATTTACAACCACTAAATGTATTAACACTCTGCTCCCCCAATCTAAAGAATACCATATCCTCTCCTTTGGACACTGACCTCTTAGACGAAGGTCAGTTCTAACATTGTCTTATCTACAAGCTGCAAAAAATCAAAAAAAGCCAAATATAACAACATTTTCCAGAAAAGCAGCACAGCCAAATAACCCTCAGAGACAGGAGAAAATGCTCTGTCAGGTAATTTGGGATTTGAAGGGGAGTGTTGACATAGTTCTTATGACAGTGTTATCTCCAGATTTTGAAATAGAACTTGATAGATACAGTAAAACTTTGTGTTGAGGTAACAAAACAGAAAGGCACCAGATCTCATCACCTACTTCACAACCCCAAACTTTCTAGTTGCTGGTTCTATTTTCACTTATCATCTTTAATTGAGAAATAACCTAGAAAAAGTCTTCAAAATAAATTTTCTGTCAAGAAAGAAAAAATTAACCCACCCACCCTACTGGGTGGCAAGGGCTGTGATTTGGAAACCTATTCTGATCTCACATATCCATAAAATCAGATTTTGAGCTGTGAGTGGTAGGAGGCTCTACATTAGGGGAAAGACACATTCTAATTTGGAATGCACTCATTTAGCTGTGCTTTAAGATTTAAATCAAATTTTGCTTATGATTGAAATCCTTGAACACCTTTGTCCTGGGTTGAATTTATGATGCTCATTATCCCCATTTGTCTGTGTAGCTCAGAAATAAGTTTTGCACCTTTAAGGCTGATTCTGAGAGTGAAGAGTTTGTTTTCAGGAAAAACTGTACTCTCGCCTCCTGTGCATCCCTCCTGCAGGACGGTGTGTCTGCGGTGGGACAGAGCTCTCCTTGGCTTTTTAGTCAGTTCTAGCTAGCTGAGGCAGAGAAGTTCTTTGGACTGTGGTTCTTTCTTTTCCTTTGGACCTGTCCATCCCTGCTCTGCACTGAACACCAGCAGAGGAGCAGGAGCTCACACACCTGAGGCTCACAGGGCCGAGCCGCAGCATTTCCAGTGCCAGAGGCACCGACACCAGCCTGGGACTCTCGGAGTTCGTCCTCTCTCCTGGAGCAGCAAGAGTTTGATTGTTTAATATTGTTAATTTTTTGATTTTGTGCTGATGAATGCTTTGCCTGTTAAATAAACATTTTTTTCCACTTTTCTCCAAGGAAGTCTTTTTCCCAAACCAGTTGGGGGAGGAGTCACTTGAATTTGCTTTCTAGAGGAAAACCCTTTAGAGGATTTTCTCCCAAAATTGCCCTAAACCAGGACAATCTTTTAAATATTCTGATTTAGGTGTGAGGTCACAACCTAGGAATACTTTAAAAAAATACATGTATCACTGTGGTCCGTGAGGTGAAACAGAATTTGCTGACTCCATATCAGAAGGATTAATATGATTTATTAAAATGACTCCATTGTTCAGAAGGTTTGGGTTATTGTGTGCCCAGGTACAGAGCTCAGATGTTTACTTTTTCATGCTCTGTACATGAATGTTAGAAAATGCTTAGAGTTCAGAAATAACAGTTCTTCACCTCATAGGTTGAAAGGAAGAAAACCACATCTCTCATATCAGGAGACAGGGCAGACAAACACCATCTGTCCTTGAACAGCTCAGAGATTTGTTTATAAAATTCTGTGCAGAGAGAAAATTAGCTTTTCCATGGGAATAAAACTTCTGCAGGCTTGCACTCAGGAAAACTCATAAAATGTTCAGACAACATACATCAGCTATGAGAATAAGTCTCACTAAAAGTGAAAAATAGTGCACAAACACACACCCATGGTGATGGCCAAAAAAGCCATGCATGCAAGAAATCTGAAAGGCTCAAAGAGTTCTTTCTGCTAAAGTTACAGAGCCTGCAAGGTTTCAAATAACTTCAGCTTCGCATTTTTGATATAAATTTTTCCGATTGAAAGCAGCACAAAAAAGTTGCACACAAAATAATCAGGAAACAAATTTTCAGAGAGATTATGTAAGGGAAAAGATTTGTTAGTTTTGACTTTTATTAATAAATTTTTTAAAAAATAGTGTATGATTAAAGGAAGACTAAAATGAAGGAGGGCATGTTGGACTTCCAGTCAAGTTGGGGATATCCCATCTCTGGCAGTGCCCAAGGCCAGGTTGGACACTGGGGCTGGGAGCAGCCTGGGACAGTGGAAGGTGTCCCTGCCCATGGCAGGGGTGGCACTGGATGGGCTTTAAGGTCCCTCCCAACCCAAACCATGCTGGAATCCTGTGGCTCCCCCAGACCCCACAGCTAAGGGCAGCAGATTTTCCAGTGGGGAGGGAAGGGCTCTTGGGCTGCTGGGCTGTACCCCTGTCCAGCCCTCCAGGGAGGAGGGTGAGGGATGCAGGAGCTCTGCCACAGGACCTGCAGCCAGACTTTGGCACAGCTGTGGTTCAACCCCCTCGCTGCTACAGGCAGTGTCACTCTATCGAGCAACACCAAACGCAGAGACAAACGCAGCCACACCCGAGAGAAGGCAAAGAAGAGAGAGACTTTATTTTGGTTTTCACATTATATAGAGTTCTGGAAACGACCATCGATTGGAAGGTGAAGTTACCACCTCTCCAACCACACTGGTCAGTGACAAAGTCCATCAAACCTTTCTCCTCCCAGGAGAAGGAATGAAAAACAAAAAGACAGTTAGAAAAACATGTGCATGTTTACAAAAAACAGCATGAGAAACTCCATCACAAGAATGAAAACATCAGAAGGCTGAAAAGTGAGAATGACACAGCCAGGACAGCGGAAAAACAACCCAAGAAAAAACCAGCAGCTTCTTACTCTCTGACTGTCAAAATCCTCATCTCAACGTTCAAGGCAGACAGGTTCTCCAAATGCAACCAAATGGTGCAATACCTCCTACAAGTTCCAAGTACAGGAAAGTGTCTCTCAGACTGAATAAAGTCAGTAACGACAAACACAAAACCAAACTCTGCAGAGCAATGCAGGGATTGGATTAGAGAGCTGTGCTCAACTCCCCAGATCACCGTGGTCCCAGGCACAGTGTGGTTGGCACCCTTGTGACTGTAGGCCTTGAAATCACTTTCCTTGAAGAGGATTTTTATTCTCTTTTTGCCAGGGAAGATTATTCCTTTTGGTTCCCTTCCTGCCATTGCTGTGGCTGTCCCTGCCAGGGGCTGTGTGCACCCACAGTTGCAAACATCTGGCTTTGCAAGAGGTTTAGGACATGAAAAATTACATTAATTAAAAAAAATAGATTATTTTTATGCATAACAATATTTGTTTGCAAGAAAGACTTAGAAAGGACTGGGTTAGAAGGGATCATAAATCCCACCCAGTGCTCCCCTGCCATGGCAGGGACACTTCCACTGTCCCAGGCTGCTCCAAGCCCCAGTGTCCAACCTGGCCTTGGACACTGCCAGAGATAATCACACATTTTAACACACACTGGCAAGATGTTTCAAATTATCCAACAAGAAATCATTATTCAGAGATGGCAAAAAACCTCAAGCAGCTTGAAGTTCTACGGTGAAGAACGAGGAAATCTGACAGGCTTGGGGGTTTGTTTTTCTTTATAATCACTTAGCAAATAAATCCTGCAAAAACCTTCTTCCAGGAGTCCTGAAACAGAGCTTTTCTGATTTCTTTGATTGTTTAATTTTGATTTTTTTCTCTGTAATATATTAATATGACCCAGAATTTTCAGCAGGGAATAATTCTTAACAGGCTTTACGTGATGAGAGTTAAAATTGAACAGAACTGGAACTTCCCAGTTTCTGCCATTTCTTCCAAAATGCCTGGCTACTTTTATTTCAAGACACTCTTGAGTTGTGTAGAGTGTTTTCAAGGCCATTTTTAAGACTTCAACACAAAGAGGATCTTTGCTACTAAGGAAAAAAAAAAAGTAAAAAATAAAAGAAAAAGAAACAGGACATGAAAATCAAACCCCACCTTTCAGTCCAGGCATTTTCCATGCACAGAAACCCTGAGAATCCCTGGAAAGATGACACACAACCCAACACAGAAAAAAAAAAGACTCTGTGACTCTTCAAAAGCACATGGCCCTTTTTTTCCTTTGCAGAAGTCTATGTTCTTGACCAGGACAAAAGTTTTTGAAAGCTGACAGATCAGATTTGGCAAGGATTCAGATGCTCAGTGTGTGCTACTGCTTAAGCAATAGCAGAGGAAAGAATGGTAATCTAAAAAAAGGCACTGGATTAACAAAAGTTGGTGTCAAAATGTTACACTATGGAAGATGAAAATACAGAAAATGAAATATATTAATTATTTAGGTGAATGAACAGTTGCTAAAAAACCATGAAGTGTCCATTAATTCTAAAACTGTTTCTATTCTTGTGGAAATTTTATTTTTAGGCTACAAGATTTCAAAGCTTTTTAAGGCAAAGACAGTTACTTGCTGCACATAATGCAAGACTGAGTGAGCAACCCAGAAATTGCATGACTACACAAAATAGAAATTTTGAATTTGGCAGAGAAAACTTCCTCCACTTGTTTTACATTCCTTAGTCTCTGACTTCTTTGTGGTCCTTTTTTTCTTTGTGTGTTTACATAGGAGAGCATGTGTATATATAAATATATAGTGTATATATAAATATATATTATATATCTATAAATTTATATGCAGATATATTTTTTATATATAGAAACATTCATTGATTCATAATGACTAAACACTTTACAATTTGCACACAATGGGCACAAACTTCATTAAATAACATTGACCTATATCCTACAAGTCCAGCAACACACACCTTCAGTAAAGATAAAACCGTTCATGACAAGGCCAAACAGAAAATCTGTCCAAGTCTGTCTGGTGCAACTATTTCAGGAAGAATGGAGCAAAAATCCTGTTGAGCTACTGCAGAGCAGAACTCAGCAACTTCCAATGAGTTCCACTGTGTCTCTCAGGCTATGCCAAAATATGATGTGATGTGAGGGCTGTAATCTCAATTAAAGGATAGAACAGTGCTTGACAAGGGCTGCTGTAGGAGCTGTCCCTCCTGATCTCTGCAGTGTATTTATAAATTGTGCAAGAGGCTTTTCACTATGAACATGTGCTTGGGAAAATGCTCAAATCACCCAGACCCAAATATCCTCCTGGTGTAAGTCAGTGGAGCTGCATGAATCTCTATTTGAGCACATCAGTACAATCTATTTGTGTTTCCCAAGCAATTTAACCCAAAATGTCCAGGCTCCAAAGGATGTGGGTGCCTTGTTCCTTCCCAGGGAGAGGGAAAAACACTTGCAGCCCCTGGCTGGACAGGTGGGTGGTGGAGCTCCTGTGCATGGGGACCACTTCTCCACAGGAGAGGCTCTTTTTTTGGTGATATCAAGGAATTAAAGGTTGCAGAACTGGGGTGCAGACCATAAGAAGTGATTTCGGATGTGGCTTAAATCAGTAAGAAAGTTGTTCACACTTCTAGCACCACGGTGCAAATCAGGGCTGGTTTTTAAAAGCTCTTTTCTAAGCTAGAACAGCCCCTGGGACTAGCTGGGTTCTTAAAACAAGACTGAACAATTTAATCCAGCACTCCAGGCTCACAGTCTGGTGGCAGACTTGCATATTATAGTGTAACAGAAATAACCAGGAGTTTCAGCAGAAATCCTACCAATTTTCCTTTAGCCCTACAGTAATGCCACCAAAAGTGATAAAATTTGTGCAACAAATAGGTGGCAGTTTAAATATTAATGTTTCTTTTAAAATGACATTGATAATGTACACTGCTGATTAATTACTTCAAGATTCAAATTATTAGTCTCCGCTTGGACATCAGGATAAGTTCCCTTCTTTTTAAAAACAAGTTCCATTTATAATTGCAATGTGGAAGTTTCAATAAAGGGAACCACTGGCAAACAATGATCCAGGAACAATTTTTCAACAAGTGTTTTAATTTTGCTAGCAGGTTTTCAGGTGGGGTGAAGAGACATCTTCAGTCAGACACCATCCCACAAGGCTCTCAGTTCAAGGCCAGCTTTGACGTTTTGAGTTTTCCAAATTATTAATGCAAGGTGCAACTCTACAGTGGAGCCCATGTGAAGGCTGAAGGACAAAGCAGGTTTGGCAAGGCTTACCTGTGGTGAAGGCTCCCAGCCTGACCAGACAGCAAGGAAAAGGCAGAGCTCTTGGCTTTACTCACCATCCTTCAGCCCCTGAGTCTTGAATGGGAAGCACCAACCAGTCCAGGCTCATGTGAAAGGTGTGAAAAGCAGCAGTGGATCAGCAGCCTCCAGTTCTGCTGCAGGAGATGCTGGATGGCAGCTCTGGAAAGGTGTTTGGCACATTTCTTTGCCACACCAGCACACAGGGCAGGATGTAGTGACACTTCTGCCCCACCTGTGGGGATCCGGACTTGCTGACTATGAAGGATTTTTGCTTCTGGCAGAGGCAGAAGCATCTCCACACCCACAGAACACGAGGTACTTCTCCCAGGATGGAAGGAGTCACAGAACAATTATTGCAGTCTCTGATTACATTAATAACCTACAAGTTGGCTTTGCTCTGAGGAGCATAATTCTCCTTTATTGCCTGCAGTCAGAACGCTTTTTGGGTCTGCAGGAAGTGATTACAAAGTCAGACAACCAGGTTTGTGCCTGGCTCAGCTATGGAGCAGTTCCCAGCCAGGCTGCAGGGTTTGGAATATCTCTGGATACCCCTCTCTCACATCCCTGTGGCAGCTTTGTGAGGCTGCTGCATCCAGGCACTCACTGGACTGCAGATTGCAAAAGTCCTTTTCCTGAAGCACTTCCTCATGCCCTCCTCCTGAGCTGTGTCTGAGCTGGGAAACGTGAAACAAAGGACCAGTCCTGCTGCTGATTAAAGAGCTGGAATTGAACTGGTAGGAAGTTTGCACATCTGGTTCTTTGTCTCCATTCCTGCTGCTTGTACTATTGCAGAGATTATGCTCTGTGTGAGTCACAGTGTAACTTCTAATATTAACAGCCTGATTTCCTAGAGTTGCTGGGTTTTTTCCCTCTAGAAGCATGAATTACAAAAGATTTCTCCTTCACTTTTGAAAGCAATAAAAACCAAACTATTTAACAAATCACTAACTGCCAAAAAGTGTTTAAATTAGATCTTTTCATAGCCTTCTTACTTTTGATTTGGAACAGAACCAATTGGAATTGAGATCTCTCCTCAAAAAGATACTTCTGCTAACATTTCAGTCTGTTGAAAGTTGCAAAACAAAAGAACTTTTAATGTTTTACAGTATGGCTTCAACAAGATAGAAGAATTTCTAAAGATGTACATTTACACCAGGTGCTGTTTGGATTTAATTCCAATGTCATGTTCCTAGATTCTAAAAGATAGATGAAGGTTTGCTAATATCATTCTTTCCTCATTGCTCAAATAAATGTTGATGCAGAACAGAGGCAGCAAAGAAAAGAGAATGGAAGTGAAAAAAAAATCACTCCCTATTTCTTAATAGTCTGGATAAGATGGATTTGTATATTTTGGCTTTCGGTGGCAGAAGCAGAATTGCTCTATAAATGTCAGTTTGGGCAGCAAGATCCAACAACTGGCTCCCCTACCCCCACACTTAATTCTGATTATTACCAGACAGAGCTGACTCCTTCCAAGCAGCACTTGGAGAATGGTCCCATTGTACAGGGGCAGAGTGGCTCCTGCTCCAGTGGAAACTCTGTTCTCTCCCAACAGCTGCTTGCAGTTAACTGCAGCCCAACTTAAAGGCTTTAAAGTCTGTTTAGTCTTGGATGTGTGGGAATGGCTTAGGGGAGATTAACCTGTTGTGGGCTGTTGGGACAGCGCTGGGCCATGGAGCTGAGAGCTGAACAGGCTGCACCTTCACCACAGCGCTCCCAAACCTTGGGAGGGAAACTTCTGCTGTTCTCTTTGCTTTCCACAGCACTTGGGGCTAATGAAAGGTTAACATTTCCAGAGCTAAGTCAGCAGATGCCTATCCAAAACCATCCAGACAACCCTTGAAAAAACCCACACATAATGTAGAGATTTTGATACTAAAACATGAGAACTGGAGAAAGGAAAAAAAAAAGTGAATTATTTTTGTTCTCTCTTTTCTGCCCCGAGAAAATAAAAGGCTGCCTTGACAGGTTTTCATTCCTTTTGACTTCAAGCTATTCCTTGCAGACAAATACCAATAGTTGCTTAGGATTCTTCCAGAAAAACAGAAGATTTCTTGTCAGCAGTACTTCTCTCCTGTTGATTCTTACAAACCTTAACAGGGAATAATATCACTGCTCAAACTGCTCCCTGCCACTTGGCTGAACTGTGAGCACACCCAGAAGGAGGCACTAAGGTCTGGCTGTAATTAAAACGTGCTGCTGCTAACAGGACACAACAGAGGGAAGTGGGAGAGGAGGAATGCTCATACACACGCTGCTGCACCTGCAGGGGAGCTGCAGCTGAGCTGGCAGGACGGACGCTTCAATGTCCCCTCACTGCCACTAACAAGTTCTCTTTTTCACCAGGACCAAGCACAGTTAAGACACTGGGGGTTTAAGTGACCCTAATTCGAGGTTAGAAGCCCCAGTGTTCCTTATGTAAGTGCAAGTTGCTCTATGAAATATTCAGCACGAGTGACTCTCCCCAGCAGCGGGTGACAGCGTTCAGGGGGACAGCGATGCTGGAGGACTCTGCTTCTCCAGCATAACCTCCACATTATCTCCAGATGGGAAGGAACAAGAGATTCAGTGTGATTCAGTTGTTCCTCTGCCATCTCTTTCCATATTCATAAGTAAAGTTTCTCAAGTGCTGTATATTTACCAAGCAGACCTCGTGTGGCCCAATATCCCTAAAAGTTTAGGCACACTCTTGTTACTGTAATAATTTACTAACTACTTTGAGCAAGCAGTTGCAAACAAACAGTAAGTTACATTTGCTAAGTTTGCAGACTCCTCCTGTGACAAATAAGGAAGGCTGGTTGAGTTTAGCAGGACTTTTCCCATTCTTACATTGTAGTATTCCATTGATTTTGAACGTTCTTCAGTATTCGCTTCCATCCTCTCCACTACACCTGGCAGGAAAAGTGGCACAAATTTTTTTATTAGATTTGACCAGGTTGTAGGGTAATGTTCTCTTCCCCTGCTCCACTCTCTGGCAGAGCTCTATAACACAGCCAGATTTACCAGCCACTGCTGCCCTTGGTTTTAGGTTCAAGACGATCTTGAGTTATTTTGCGTTGCTTGTTCTTCCTGAGAATTATTGAATGGTCAGGAAATTGCCCTGAGCACCTACAAACCCTCTCCATATGGCTTGAAAGTTCTCTTTTGCAGCCTGGGACCTGCCAGGCACAAAACTCTGGGGTGCTGAGACCTTTGGAAGAGGCTGAGCCGTGCTCAGAGCGCACAGCCCGTGGCAGCACCGTGGGGGGAAGGCAGAGATGCTGGATTGTCCACCCCAGAGAGCAGGGCTGACCTGAACTGCAGCACCCCAGCCACCTGCCCAATGAGGAGCTTGCCTTTTGTGCTGCCAAAATAGTTCTAAGTGGGATGCATATGCCTCAAAGTCTAACACAGATGTGTGCTGAGCTCTTCTTTCCTCTCTCGTCAGTCATAGCTGAGCACGTTTTAAGCTCAACCCCCAGATTTTAAATTTACTTTTTTACTACTCACAAAATTAAACAATGGAAATTCTGTATGGGTTAAAAAAAAACCCCAACACAGCACCAAACAAAAAGGACATGTGCACAGTTGGGTGTGCCTCTAGGCAGAAAGAGAAATCCATATTTCTCCTGCGAGTTAAAACAATGCCCCAAAATTGGGCTCAGGTCCCCATTAATGATAACCAGGGGTTATCATTTAGGCAGAACACTGCATCCTCCAAAGGAATTACTTACCTTAAAATAGAGTAACACTGAAGGAAGTGATGTCTGATCCAAGAATCAACACCAGCTACCATCCAGTAGAATCTGGGGAAGATCACAAGCCAAGATTACCCCAATTAAATAGAGATGGATTTTCAAGGCTGTGGGTAAAAGGCCTAACAGATTTAATTAGAAAGAAATTAGCTTTTTCTGAGTACAGTAGGAAAGATTTGAAGAATTGGTGTCTTGGTTTTGCAAGACAGATGTCTGCTAGGGAAGGCAGAAAAGCCTCCCTTGGAATGGAGAATGTAAAACCCCTTCCATCTGAATTATTAGAATTTTGAAATTAAAGGGCTCTCAGGCCAAGGTATGGGAATAGGAATAACAGTTCTTCACTGGTATATCTGATAAAACAAACAAACAAACAAACAAACAACAACAGCCACGGCACCAACACCAAACAGAACCTGAACCCAGTGACAGCCAGGAATAACAGTTCTTTACTGGTATATCTGATAAAACAAACAAACAACAACAGCCACAGCACCAACACCAAACAGAACCTGAACCCAGTGACAGCCAGGAATAACAGTTCTTTACTGGTATATCTGATAAATCAAACAAACAACACCAGCTGTGGCACCAACACCAAACAGAACCGAACCCAGTGACAGCCAGGAATAACAGTTCTTTACTGGTATATCTGATAAATCAAACAAACAACACCAGCTGTGGCACCAACACCAAACAGAACCGAACCCAGTGACAGCCAGGAATAACAGTTCTTTACTGGTATATCTGATAAATCANTCACAAACCCTGGGGCAGCGATCCCGGTGCCCTCAGCAGGACTCTCGGAAACAGCAAGCTGGGCCGGCAGGATGTCTTGGCAGGCAGGGGGTGAGGGAGCTCCCAGCAGGGCAGGGAGAGCCGAGCTCAGGATCTCAGGCACCCGAGCTGACGGTGACAGGTCTCTCTTTTAGTGAGGTGGGTGTTAGTAAGGTCTCAGTTCAGTGGCTGCTCTCACGAGCAGAGGCTCGCCCCACGGCAGAAGGAGCAGCTCTGGGCTGGGCTCTGGCAGCGGCAGCAGTGAAAATCCCCTTTCCCAAGCAGCAGCTGCGACTGGGTTCCTCTGAAGCAGGGAGAGAGAGAGCCAGGAGCTGCCCCCAGCCCAAAATCTCCCGGTATCCCCACCCTGTCTCCGGTCATCAGTTCCCCATTAACAGTTCAGTGGGAGAAATTCCATAGGTGATAAGAAATTACCAGGAGAGAAAAATCCATAAAACCCAACTCCCAACAATTGGCCTTCAGCATGACAAAGAGCTGAAATACATCATCAACCCAAGGCACAAGCAAATGAATTGTTCCTAGAAATTTCTTTCCAAGAGATAATACTAAGGATGAGACAGAGGTTTTCTTTGGTTTTCCTTGAAGCTGTCAGGCTGCCCGGATGGCAGCTCAACTACCGATTTATTTTCTACAGGTTTTCATATCCCAAGAACACATAAAATCAATTAGTTGAGGGCCTGGATGTCCTGTGAGATCAATGCAAAAGTATCTGCTGATTTCACTGAGTTTTACAGCTGGTTTTTCAATTCCTTTGCTGTTCCAAAGTGAATGTTGTTTACAAAGCAGGACATATTTTTAGTTTATAAATGCAGCTCTTCTCAATATGACATAATTTTGGAACACTTACATGGGGGAAAAAAACCCAGTGCACTAAATCACTGCAACATTCCCACAGAAGAAAAAGGTGGATGTCTAAACATATTCCCCTTACCTTGATGTTGTAGTAATGAACACTTCATTTCAAACACAGGCCTTGTTCTTAGGAAACATTTGGCATTGTGGTTAATTAAATTAGGCTTTGTAAAAAATATAAATACAAACAATCTAAATATACATATACATAAATAAAATATAAATAATATAAACATAAACATAAATATAAGCTTAGATGCATAAATAAAAATAGAAATATTAATGTAAATATAAATGTATATATAGCAAGTGAAGATGCCCTGTTTTATTTCACGTGTGCAAATTGGTCCAACCCTGTTTCTACAACCTTTGTGGAAGGATTATTAGAAAAAAAGGTGGGGGATTCAGAGGAACCTGGTGACAACCTCCACAGGCAGCAGAGGTTACAGAACTTCCTCTAGAGACTCCTGACATTCCTGGAAGCCTTTCCACCTCTGCTGCTGCCCTGTGGCTGCATCCAAGAACCTTCATATCCTCTGAAACTGAGAGGCCCAGAACTGCTCAGAGTGCTCAAGGTAAGGCCAAACCAGTGCTGGCAACAGCAGAGTGATCATTACCCCATAATGCTTCCAAAATAGAAAGGGTTCTTTAAGTTGTAGTTCAATATTATTACAGCACCTATTTTCATGGCTATTTCCATCACTTTTCTAATTTATCTCATTCTTCCCCCTGTGACAGAACTGCATATTCTATTAAAAACAGTGGCAAAGATCAATAGAAGTTGAAAAATCCTAAAAGCTTGGGTTTGTATGCAACTTCTGTGCAAAAATTTTTAGCTAGATTTATCTGAATTTTTGAAAAGATTATTGGACTCTTAAGAGTACTCATATAGCTACCTCTGCTCATGGATAATCAGAGAAACTTGTTAACTGAAAGTTTTCACACTACTCAGATTTAAATTGTGGCAATCAGGGAAATATTTTGAATGCAAGAAGGAATTGAATTAGGACAGCTCTGGTGAAGCCCAGCAGCCACCTTGCTCAGGATGAAGGTGCCCTGCAGGGTGAGCAGCAGCCTCAGCCCTCGGTCAGTGCCCACATGTTCTCTCTGCCCCAAAAACCACTAAAAATTTGTCATCAACTCAACTCAAGCCCTCCAGGTTACCAAAAAGCCGTGGTGTCTCAAAGGCTTTGCCACTGCCACATGGAGAGTGTTTCCAACATCTGGATGGTCCCAGCTGTGCCCCAAACCCAGCCTGACCCTGGCTGGGCTCCCTTTCCAATGACTCCCATGAACAACAAGCATTTTCTCCCTTCACCCCCCAAAACTCTCACAGAATTCATTTAAATTGCTGTGTGAAATGGAATTGGAGTGATAAGAGGTCACTTACAGAAATATGGTTTTTGCTTTCAGGATCTCTTTCCATTATGCTAATTCCAAAGCTAAGGTCCATGACCATTATTAGCCCACACTTTTTATTCCTGTAATGCTGTGCAGCAGGGCATTAAAGAGCCTGCCAGCTAACGTTGTGAGTGTGGGCAAGTAACAAAACTAAAAAAGCATCTTTAATAATGCTGTCATGATCAAAATTCTGGTCAGGACTGTAGAATATATGCAGCCACTAGAGCAGTACCAAGCCATTCAGCAAACCTTTAGTTTTTCTCATCTCTCTGCCCCTGTGTTGGTTTGGGGGTTTTCATTTTGAGACCTTTCATTTGTCTTTGTTTTGCTTTGGACTTTATTTCAGTTTGTTTTGAATGAATCTTTTTTTTCAACAAATTGTAAAAGATTCTAAATTTGTTTCTTAGCTCACATTATTTAAAGTAACTGAGTTTAGTTACACTCTGGACCTGTAAATAAGTGACAATCAAATTACTACAAAAAGGTTTTCAGATAACATCTCTACAAAAATAAATTCTTAGTTTTAACTTCTCTTTGACTGAAACTTAGTCCATATTTTCTTAAAATAAAGCATTTGCTTAAGCTTAAATTCTATATCAGGCAGTGACATCAGAGAATTCTGCAAGTGTAAGATTTGTCCCTTATCCAGGGCTTCTTTCAGGATTAGAGGCCTAAATTAGCAACTCCAATATCAGAATTGCAGTTGCTCAATTACATTTCTATGGGAGTTACTCACCTGAAGTGAAAATCCACGCTGGGGAGGCAGCTCCAGTGGAGGAATGTCCACTAATGCTTCCAGCTTCATGGAATCCTCAAAAACCAGGACAGGCAGGATGTGAGGGACGTGTCTGCACACAAAGAGTGTCTGGTTTGGTCCTCAGACACAGCTTTGGGTAATCTTGAAAAATGTGGAAATAGCCTAATGAATTGTGGTTTGTTATCCTGGGATTTAACCGTTCAGAAGTGGTAAAATATCAATTAACATTTCCAGGGCTGATTGTGTGTGTTGGCCCTTTGTTCCCCACTGCTGGCCTGAGGCAATCCGAAGGCAAGAACAATTTCCCAAGTTAGGAAGAGGGATGGAACACATTAGTAATAAGGTCAAGATTAGAAACATTGGAATAGAAAGAAAAGATTGCTATGAGAGCTTGCAAAAAAAAATCCCTGCACCAAATATCACCATTATCTGCTGAACACAGCAATGCACTGTGCAGTTTGGGTGGTTGAATTTTGGTTTGTGACAGCGAGTTAGAAAGGAATACACAAAAATACAATTTTCTCTAAAAGGCATCAAGAGAGGGAATTATACAGATCAGTCTGTGGCATCTCAAGAATTTATCTTGGATAAATTTATTCTTGGATACATACAGAAACATATTTAAATAAAGTGGCACCAGCTGTATCCCAGTGCAAGATGAGGTGAGAAATTATAAAAAAAAGTAGGAAAAAAGTCATCTTCACTTCCAGTTTGAGTGAAATGTCTCCTAAACTAAATGAAGGGAGGAAGGGATAAAGCCTTTGGATAAGTTCAGATTTCAGAACAAGTATCTTTGATGGTTTAGGGAGCTGAACTTCTGGAAATTGTTGTTCAGAGTATCCCATGGCTGTGAAAACCCATGAGGGCTCATCCTGGCCAAGAGCAGGACTCTGCACCAGAAATGCAGGAGAAATCACAACACTGTCATCTCATCCTCCTTCAGGCAGGATCAACCCTTCCTGCTCCTCTTGCTCCAAGCTGAGGAAGCACTAATTAATGGGGATAATAAGCACTAATAAAACATGTTTAAGAAAAGTGACACAGGGAATGCCCAGGTTCATCAGCACTGCGCTGGATTTTGAACCCTGACAAAATCATAAAAACCAAATTTATGGACAAGTCTCTGCAACCATAACAAAGGGCCATACCCCACACGGTACACCACTCACTCCTGCTGGAAAAGAACATTCCATGCCATGCCAGCCCCTGGGAGTGGGGGTTAAGGAGCATTACAGCTCAATCCGTGAGTCTCCTGAAACCCATGGTCTTGTCTTGCACCTGCCTTCCTTTTGAGATATTTTTTCTTTACTCCTCTGCTTGTGACAGAGTAAATGGGTGCTTCAATCTCTTGAAAAAAATCAAAGCATGTACAAGGATGGCTTGGCCTGGCCTGTGCAGCCTTTCAGGGAGCTTTCCTTTCACACCTGGAGCAACCAGCACTTAGAGGGGATTAAAAGCACTCATTTCCCCTGCTGTAATACCATGATCTCTAACAGGGACTCATGCAGAAATTAATCTGCTCAACTTATAATCAAGGTAAATCTATGCAAGAAAAACCCAGAGGGCACACAAACTATCCAGACTACTAAAAACTGATTTTGCCCTTCCTAATTGCTGAGGTGTTCATACAATAAACCCTTCCTTGCTAGTAACACTGAAAACCAATTATGAAGACAGCCACTATAGTTGTTTCTCCCTCATATTTTACAAGTTTGTGGTTTGGGTTTTTTTCCCACCTCACAAATTTACAGAGCTGTCCTTGTGAAGACAAAAAGGCAGGATGAGTAGCTGAGATTGTTGGTTTTGGTTGAGAAAATAAAACCCAATAAATTCCAAATACATGATTAAAGAGAGATGTAAGGAGACAGGTGAGAAGGGGATGCTTTAGGTTTGAAATTCCAGTTCAAGCTGAAAGATCAGGATTTCCATGCAAGTGTGATATCTTTTCTTGCACTACAGTTCCTGAGGGACATATGGGGATTTTACAGGCCTTTAAAAATTTATTTATAATAAATTTACTGTTTACTGACACAGTCTGACAGGTTTCTGACAGCAATCTTTCAGTTTATTTACACAGTCAATAGCAATCTAACTTATCAATATATATTTTTAATCCTTCTTATCCATTCTTCCAGAAATCAAAGTATTCAGATTTTGCTTAAACCAAGTTTTTCTCCTGAAAACTCTGGAAGCTCTCAACTAATTAGCATTGATGTAAGGCTGTCTTGTTTCTGTAAATGATTTACAAGATTTGCTCTGATTGTTCTTCAGTACCTGATGCATTCCCTTCCACTCAACCACATTTAATGCATTTAAATAAAGGCACAAAATTATCTCCCCAGGAATGTGACTCAGCCAACAATGTCACGCACTGTAACACTGGAAGTTTTGCTCCATTCTGCTTTAGTTAATTATAAATGCTTTTTGTCTAATGGATGCATTTTGCAGGCTAATGAAGAGAAGGGATTTGTTTCTCACAGAGGGTGACAGCAATCATTGTCAGGTGTTGAGCAGACATCTATAAAACCAGTTAGCAACAACAGGACTGTGAAAAGTTTATAGGAGATGCTTTTTCAAATGATTGTCTGTTGTAGTTGCCTGTTTAAAAGATTCCCCACCTCAGGTATATTCTAGGCAGTCTTTTGAGGACAGATAGGTTTTCTCACTGTCACAAACACACAGATCTGACACACAACTTCCTGGCCAACACATGGAGCAAAAGATGTTTTGGCAGATGTGACCCTTTGAAACGAGGAAAAGCTTAAAAGAAACCATCCTAAAAGCAGATCTGGTGATGGTGACCAGATGTAAAATGGCATCCTGATGCTGAAGGATCACTTTTTTCTGAATCTGGCAAAAATAAAAAGGCTTAACATTTTTTAAAAATATACAGATAAGTGAAAGAGAAAGGAACTTGTGAAGGCAAGCTCTCTTCTACCATCATAAAGGAATTGCTCATGGTTTTGGGTACTTGTACTCAAGTGCTGGATCCAGCAGCAATGCTGGGAACCTGTGAACTGAAGCTTCCTGAGGGGAGGATTTGGTTACAAAACCTTGCTTTGGACAGCTGCTCTAACCAAGATTGTTGTTTGCAGGTCTAAAATCCAGAGGGAAATAAGGAATATCCAAGTCCCTGGACTAAAAGTGGCTGAACAGAATTTAAAAACTTCAGACCAGCAAAATGCATGGTTTTAAACCTGGTTTAACCACGATTCTAGAATCGTGATTATTAAAGTTACAATTTGGCCCATGTTGCCAGGGATAATAGTACTTTATATCCTGTGCCTGTGTTCCCAAATCCTGAGATAATCCTCATGCCATGCCCTGATCCTGTTTTATCAGCAAGAAGCATGCTTTAGAATTAAATGTATTTGCCAAATCTGAATCTGTCACCACCAGCAGATCATCTGTCTATCACACAAAACCCCATAAATCTTACAGTGAATATTTCTAGAGCATAAACTTGATACAGAAACGAATTTTAAAAAATTTAAAAAGACATTTAGGCTGGAGCACCCAGTACTAGGTCACTTCCACCTTGCATTCAGTAATTGCTGCTTTACAGGTACAGACCATGCTGGGAGCAAAACCTATGTTTATTTAGTCTTTGAAATGTGTTTTTAACACGTTGTATTGATCATGGCATCTCCCTTCCTGAAACAGGAGGGCTTAGGCTATAACAAAAGTATATATTTATATCCTGGTAATGCCCAATCACTGCACAGAGAGCAGCAAATAGCCAGCTCTCAAATCTCCAAGAATGAGAATTGGTGGGTTTTATAGGCAAATCTCTTAGGAGAAGTCAGCGAACAAGAGAAACCTCAAATCCCAGAGCAGAGCACGGCGTGATCAGAAAGCAGCACATCCATATCCAGGACACTCAAAAACAACAATCTCTTGTCAGGAGGTTCAGGAGAAGCAAATGACTCTGTGCTTCTGCTGACAGGGCGCAGGAGGAGAGCCAAGGCACAGCTTTGCATTAGGAACAGCAAGGCAGCAAGAGATCAGCTCCATTTCCACCTCAGCACCCCACAAGTGTCACCACGGGGTGTCCAAGCACTGATAAATCCTTACACTGCAACTGGAAATAAGAAAGAATGCAAGAATTGTAAAGTTATGCAAAGAACAAACTGCAAAGAATTGTAAAGCTATTGCTATGGCCTCAAATACATATTTATGAAGGAAAGTAAAGAAAATAATACATCATCAGTTTTCAAGAGGTTTTATAGCAACCTCTTATCCCATTAACCTCTGGTAATTTATAACAAGCTGTCATATCATTAACACAATAAGTCAATAATTGCTGCCACTACATTTCCAACCCTGTGCTCACAGTGTTCCCCCACTTCAGAAAGAGGGATGATTAATGAAGCTTTTGCACAGCCTCTGATACTTGTATTTATCTTTCAGCAAACACTAAGTTCAGTTGATCACAGCACATGGCAAATTGACTTTCTTTTGCATCAGTTGCCAAGAGAACCAGGATGGCCAAACCTGGAAAGTTATTTCATTTCATAGTAGAAGGGAAAAGGAGAATAAGAATCAAATGCTTGCCAAGGTCTTTTTAAACTCACATTTTCCCCATTTAACTGTTTTCTGTCAAAACAAACCTTCATTCAAAAATGAAACTAGCTCTCTTCACTGGAGAAATAACCTTCACTATGCAAATCAATTCACTTTCCCAACCTTGCAAACAAATGCTTCCAGAAAGAACAAAAATAGTGAGAATCCTATTAACAGCTTTGCTGCTCCTTGCACCTAAAACTCCCAATAGCTGCAACAAAAGCATCGGGAGCAGAGCAGAGCCAATGCTGAGCACTTTGGAAAGCCAAAGTGGAATCAGTGTTATAGCTCAAATCACTCAGTGCTTACTTGAATTACCAGAAGAGTCAAGCGAGTCAAAGCTTCTCTTCACCTCCCGGTCCCAGCAGAAAGGGAGATTCAGGTACTTTGCAAAATAAAAATTAAAAAGCTAAACAAATACTGAAATTTCCTTATAACAGCCTTTCTTCTTTTCCCTCAAGGGCTGAATTTTAAAGTCAATCGAGAAACAGATCTGTTTTTCATAAAGTTGTCATTATTTTTTGTATTTTGGAGGGGGTATTTTATGTTGCTGTGAAGTTCCCCAGCTTCACTGCTCCAAAGGAACGATGCACTATTCCCAAATTCAGATTCACTTGTTCAAATAGCAACCCTGCCACAAACCAAGTCATGTCAGTGCTTTAAGCAAAGCAGCCATCCAGAATGAGCTCTTCTAGATGAGTTTCCATGTTTGAGTAAATTCAGAATACATCATTATGCTCTGCTGCAAGGAGCTCAGATGCAGAATAAAGAGCCAAACTCATCAATGCCATGAACTATCCTGCCAGCGTGGGGAACAAGGAAGGCATGAAAGCACATGTCTGAACACTCCCATATTCACTGGCAGACCAGGCTTTTCTACAACAGGAAATATCCGCTTGAAAAAAACTGTAGTTATAATAATATCTCATTAATAGGTTCCTTCTTTACTGGGACATTCAGCATTTTAAAACATTTTGTATAAGAACAATCAGATTTAACACCCTGGTGTTCAAATACTAAGAGGAAACAAACTCAGGTTTAAAATCTAAAGATGATTTTTACTGTGCAGGTGCTAGTGAAATGCAGATCTTTGAAGGAAAAGAACATCAGCTACATGAATATTATTTCCCCCTTTGTTGACTGTTCTCTGGAAAATTTCTACAAAGACTTTATTCAAACTTCTATGAAACACTAATTTTAACAAAACAAAAATTAAACCCCAAAATCACCCACCTCAGAAGCAGTGGTTCAAAATTCCTGCCTAGATCCCAAATTTTCTTTATCTATTTAGTGACAACATTCATGCACACACACACGCATTAGAGGAGATCCTTTTCCAAGGCATTGAATACAATACCCTAGGTATTTAAGTATTTCTTTGACAGACTTTAAAGTACACCAAATTTACATTCTATAAATGTTATTAGACCATTCAAAACAACTGACATTTCTGCAGAAACACATTAATGGGATATTCCAGAGACTAAGATTCGCATTAAATCAGTCCCCTCAAAGAAAATTCTACATTAAGTACATAACAAATACTGTCTCACACAGAAGAAAAATAAAAAAACAATACTTAAGTGGAAAACATTTTATTCATTTCCTTTTGAACCCATTTTCTAAACATTAGTATTTGTATCAGTAATGTTTTATAACTCACTGTGAATAAAAGCTGCATTTATTGTTTATTCAAAGATAGCTTTCAAACACTTTTGATCATCCTCGTAGAGCCTCGGATCAGTCCTACCAGGAGTGGATCTGAGGGTGCTGAAGATGGACTGGAAGGATGAGAGTCACTGCGAGCCTTAAATCCAACACTGACACTTGGCCGAGCCCTGGACAGCAAACAAAATGTTATTTCCAGGTCAGAAACTCTGCAGCCTTTCTCGCCTGCTGAGCATTGCAGAAAATTCCTCCCTTCCACAGAGATGAGATCTGAGAGCAGAGCAGGAAAGGAAAACAGAGGCACCAACTAGCCCAGCTGCAGCCTGGTGGAGAGTTCCGAAAAGCTCCCATTTCCAAACAGAAACCAGAGCTCCAGCTGAGGTTGGAGGCTCAGGTTTGGAGAGCAGAGAGTGAGGAGTCATTTCTCACAGAAGGGAGCGAGAGGCCAGAAAACCCAGTGCACCCCAAAGGGCAGCACTGGCTGTGCTGGGGTCACTGAGAGTGCTCTGAGCACACACACACCCAGCAGGGCTCACTCCCTTCTCCCAGCCCAAGCAGCTCCAGGAAACCAATTCCAGCTAGAATCCAACTGCTCCACAAGCCTGGATTAAAAGCTGCAAGTGGAGCTGTGTCACCTGCTGCTCTAAGAAAGGCTCTCCGAGGTGGGGCTCCACCCAGAACGTCCAGGGACTTTTTTGTCACATGTTCTGGTCATCTCTGCACAGGGAAGACCCAACAGCATGCTCCTTGTTGCACAGAAAATCCACTTCATGCACCCATGCCTGAGAGTCCTGGCCCAAGCTGGGGAAGAATATTTCTTTTAAGCTGTAATTTAGAATCACTCGTGTGTCTGATTGTGTGCAGATGTGAACCTGTGGCTATCAGGGCCCCATCACTTATGCAAATAAAAGAAAATTTTATGACCTGCCAGGTGTTGACTGCAAGTTCATCAGAAGAAAATTAGCATGTTGTCCCAAATTCAAGGAAGATATTTTAAACACATTCTATCTCAATTAGCCAGACCATTCTGACACCCACAACAGGTCTGATACAGAGACAAAAAGGGTCTATTTTCACACTGGAAGAGGAGAACTTCCCCTCACACCACCTGTGTATTGCAGAACATGTTTGCTCTCATTTCCAGTAACATGCAAAGAACTTGAAACAATTTGTGAAAATAAGACACCAACAATTCATGTTTATTTTTTAATATAAAAATAGCATCTCTAAACATCTTGCCCCCGCCTGTGAGAAGAATACATGAAAAATATGCAAAAAATAGGATGAAAAACCAGCATTATGCATTGGAACCTGTACCCCCCAATTCTGACAGTTCTACTACACTCCAATCAGTCTGTTCCACAAAGTCAGCCCAGAGTGGAAAATGCAATGGGAAGCTAAATTAATGTCTCTCATGGCATTGGGACTGGATATATATATATATACACACATTTTTTTTAAATAAAAGAAGTAATTTAAGTAAGAATGCTTAGATGTTATATAGTCCAATTTCTCTCCGCTTGGAAACCTGGATGTTTTGTGTTCTTTTTAAACTCACTGCAGCATATCAGTATTGACAAAGAAAGGGAAAATCCCAGAATTTCCTTAATGCAGTTATGCTGTAAATCAAAGCAATACAAGAGCCCTTTTACCTCCTAGAATATCTGTGTCAGCACTCCTCCATCCCTCACCTTCCAGGCCTCTGCAGTAACTGAAAGTTACCAAATTCACAGCATTTGGGAAGGAGGGACATTGCCATCCCTGCTCCTGAGGCTCTCCCAGTGAATGTCTCCTTCCCTTCTCTTCCTGGGAACACCAGACTGGAGCCACGCTGCCCAAAGTGACCCTGAGCTGTGGGCAGAGCTTGTACAGGTTCTCAAGAGCAAACAATCATCTTATTAGAAGCACTTTTGCTGAGAATTGTGTGCATTTAGCAATACCTTATGAAGCTCCTCTGCCCCTCCCAGTTTTTCACCATTTTCCATGCCTGCTTTTGGGACTAAGGTCATCAAGGGACTGCTGTAAATATCTGCCAGCACTCAGCACTGGGATGTCCACCCACACACTGCACTTTCAGTGCAGTGCCACAGGATTTTTATTTTGCCTTTTTTCAGGTTTACAGAGCAGAACAACATGAGTGTTTGTACCTTGCAAATATTATAACCTGATAGAGAATATCCCTCTGCTGGAAGCTTCCAGCTTTTCTCCCCCAGACCTCTACCACACTTCTGAACCCATTTCAGAAAGTGCTCTGTGTTTGTGTGGCTCACAGTTTTATGAGTTTATGGTTTTTTATGGTTTTATATAATGGACACAATAACTGTGTTTATGCAAACAGAAGAAATTTGCCAGGTAGAGGTAAAATACAGCAGGAGTGTGGTACAGAGCAGGGTCTATTTCAGTCTTTTCCCACTAGCAAAGCCCACATTTCCTGGGCAGAACGACAGCTTCCTTTAACAGAAACCAGCTTGAGTTTTTAATAGGGAACTGTAATAGATGTTAACCCCCAGGTCACCTTCCACGCACAGAATCCATAAACTGCTTTCTAAAATAACAAAATTATGCTAGAACAGGATGCATACTCAAGATATCAATGCTATGATATAAAATAACTGCTACTTAAAATAGACTATTTCTCCTCATTACTAGTAATTATTAATTAAATATTTAGTATTTCACTTTATGGCAGCAAACCTCAAAATCTAAGAGGTCATTTGAGAGCAGCATCACCCCTTCCAGATATTTGGGGGAAAATCTGCTTACTAAGTGAAAAATATTTGCTTTTTCTTTTCTTTTTCAAACTGTTTCCCTTTCAGATATCATAAGCAGGAAGCTTGCAAGGCACAGTATGTGAATTATCTTGAAAAGAGGCTGTCGTCTTAGGTTTATGGAAATGGAATAAATCTCCAGCTTCAACAGAATGAGAATAATGACTTCCTTTATATTCTTTCAGCATAGCTTTAAGAGCAAACACAAATCATCTGGGTGATATTTCAAAATCAAACTGAAATACAGGGTATATGTTGCAGTCATCAGAGAGGCTTGTGCTGTTCTCTGAAAATACGATTAACCAGGTTCAACAAGTGAGCAAAGAGCCAGTTAAATAAATACAGCTTTCCCTGCGAGTTCTACTTGCTCAGCTGGGCTATTTACACCATGGATTAGAATTGCCATTTCCATGCCCACAGCTCAGCAAAGGCACCAGGTTTCAGGGCAAGCACAGCAAGCAGGGCTCCAGAATTCAGGAGCTGACAGCTACTAAAACAGACCTCTGGTGGCTGTCAGAGTTGTCTGGCTAATTGGGATATAGTTGCTTTAAAACATCTTCCTTTTATTTGGGACAACATGATGAATTTCTCATGACAAACTCACAGTCAACAGCTGACACCACCTCAGGTACCAGACAGAGCACACCCCAACACCAGAGCAGGGCCCCTTTATCTTCCTTTAAGGACTGGGACCTGAAATCTTCAAAAGAGGCTGAGTACCAAGCACATGGCTGAAGTAAGGATGAGTGTTGTGCTGCTTTTCCCGGAAAAAAATACTTTAGTGCAGTTCAGCTGCACAAAAATTACAGAACAAACCTTGGGTTACTGCTATTAGGAACACACCTTGATGTTTAGGAAATAAAAAAGCTGTCAGGTGCAAAGATACACAGAATAAGGTAGCTGACAGCCAGTGGTGCCTCCCTGTCCCTCAGGGCACCCCGGGCATCCCATCACCAAACATTCAGGACAAGCAGGACACAACACAAATTCCCTCCCAGTGGTTTTCACTTTTGTTGTCATACCAGCAAGGCTTCTGGTCCTTGCAAAGTTGGACTTGTTGCTTCAAAATAAACATAAATAATATATCTGCTGCAAATATAAAAGAGTTGACAAATAGCTGCTTGATGAATCCAGCAGTTCATAATTCCCCATTAAGAGCCTAATAAAAACCACTTATCTCAAAGTGGCTTTACAGCCTGATCTCTGTCTGATAAAGACATAACCAAAACTACTCCGGTAAACTCAAAAGCTTCACCACCCTCAAGGTATCCCACAGTAGTGGGATTGTACATAGAGCACCAATTCTGAAAAATGCCACTTAAAACATGTCAGGAGAACACTTCCTGCCACTTTAGAAGCATTCTAGGTGCTTTCCCATGCACAGAGAGGATTTGCATTGCTTGAGGTGATTTTCACTTTGAAAAACTTTTAAATCACTGAGGAGCTGTCCCCAGACAAAGATTTTTACATCTTTGGGTAACTGCTTTCCCTTTGACAGTTTTCTTGTTATTGTGTAATTCCCCTTTTGAAGATTTGTATATTGATGAAGGAGCACCTTTGAAGATTTCCACATTGTTGGGACAGGAGCAGCCCTTGGAAAAAAGTTCCCATCCTGGAAGATCTACCTCCAAAATAATGTTTATCAACAGGGTATTACCCTCTCAAAAACAGCTTCATTGCCATCTTCATTTAGTGACACAGGATATTCTTTCTTCATGCACACAAAGCTCTCACTTTGTAAAGCTCCTGGAAAACTGACCACAAAAAATTTGAGTTCTTTGGCTCCAGAAGTTCTAACGTGAATTACCAAAGAGGAAACAAGGAGCTGAAAAAGTGTTATCAATTTTTTCCTGTCAAACTCATGCAGCAGTGCTGGTGGGGAGAGGAAATGTCCCGTGTGGGCTGGATCTGGGGCTCTGTGCTGGGATCTTTCAGGACAGCAGCCCTAAAAGCCCCTCACATTTAAGCAATTTTACCAAATGTTGAGTTTTGGTTGTATTTGTCTTTGTTCTTTTTTAAAGACACTTTTTTACTTAGTCAAACCAACCCATTCTAAACCACCAGATTTTAACAAAAAATGCAACAAAATAATTTGGCAAGCTTGACTTAACAACCAAACTACACCCAAACCCAACTTGCAAGATGCTTTCCAGTTCCAATTAAGCATGAGTGTCTGCTAGCACTTCTGAGTGGAAGAACAGCCAGGAAAAACCTGGTTTTTTTAGTATTTCATGACATAGCTAACATTCTGCACACAGCAGTTAAATCTTCTGGCTTGCTTTACATGCCAACAAATAGAGCAGTTACTGGTGTAAGAAACTTTGTTTATATATTCTTGTGGAATTCTGGAGTATTCGTTTAAGAAAATGCAGGAGAATTCCCAAGCAATTACAAAAATATGAATTCAATGTACATATCAATGCATTGAGCCAGCCTCAAGTCAAAGTTGGTGACAGGAAATTCTTCTGAAGAACCCTCTAGTATCCTCAGGTCAGAAATAGCTCAGCTGATGTCAGAGCCACATTTTCAAAGCCTTCTAAAAACCAGATCTGGGTGTTTTCATTAACAGGAATGAGGTTTGCAGCCATTGGCTCTGTTGGATATGCAGAACCAGGAGTTTCTGTACTTCCACACCTCCTGAACTAAAAAAGAATTCAGCCACTGTCCTTTTGAGAGGAGAAAAAGGACAAAAGCCACTAATGCAGAACTGGAGAGGGGAGGCAGTGTGGGAGGAGGAATAGCTCATTCAAGGAAAGGAGGAATTGAAAGAGTTTGATCTGTTGATTCAGGAGAAAATGAGGATTATGATCTCAACTGAAGCAAACATCCTGGGCAGGTTTTTTTTCATAGCGATTTTCAATAAATCACCACAGTTGTAAGTTAATTGCTATGAAAAATAACATTATTTTTCCCATGCATGGCCATGAGATTGCTTTGTTACTGTAAGCATGAGCTTGGCTGTCAGGGATAATTTCCTGAAAGTCTCTGGAGGTTTCCTATTGCAATACAAAAGCAGTCATTCTTAGGGAGCAGGGCAGGGCTAGAGAAGGGAGAGACACTAGCATTAACAACCTCCATTCATTAGCAGGAAGCTGCTAAAGGGTGGCAGTGATTAATCAGATTAAGTAACTATTGACCATCCACAATTAAAAAATATTTAGAGGCCTATTCTAGAAAGCTGGAAGGATATATTTCATCTGTTCTCATATAAATTATTTTCCTTGGTTTAATGCAGCATGTTCAACCTTTAAGCCTAAAATCTGGATTTTTTAGTACTATCTCCTCAAGTTCATGTCAAATTATTTAAATAATATTATTTGAAGACCCCACTCCATCACAACCTGGTGAAATGGGCTCTTTGAAGAAGTAGTCTTGTGTGAAGCTTCAAGTCTCTTTTTCCTCCAGCATCTTGAACTTTCACCATTTCTCACCCAGATATTTCCTCATATTTCAAACTGACACAGCATATAACATTAGTTTTAAATGGCTGCCCTCCAAAGCTAAGATCTCTACATAATTTCTGGCAAACCAGAAATTCAGTTCCTAATAAAGCCTCAAAGCAAGGTAAAGCACAACAAGAACTTCTGGAAATGCTCCACAGAGCTCCAGATTCTCTTACTAGGACCTCATCAGTCAGTCAGAAAGCAGATTTCTGGCTTCTAACAAAATGTTCCTCTTCAAAGAAAAGAAACACCAAAAAAACCCAAACAAACAAACAAAAAACCAGAAAAAAACAAACAAGCAAAAAACCCAAACCAAAACAAACCACCCCACAAAAACAAACCACCAAAACCCTCAAAAAAACCCCAAAACCACAAAAATACTGTCCAAAAACAAACCACAAAAGCACCAAAAAAAAACCAAACAAAAAAAAAGAAACCACACATACAAAAAAAAACCCCACAAAAAGCCAAAAAAAATCCACAAATAAACAACCAACGAACAAACCCTACAAGCAAAAAACCTCTCAAAAATCTGAAAATGCACATTACAGATAACTTTGGCCCTGATAGCCAGTTGAGGTGGCAAAAAGAACATTGCTCTTCAGTTATGCTTTTATTCAAGTTTAGTTCCAGCACATTTCCCCAGTGGGGGCACAGACCTCTCTAGGGCAATCTGAGGTTCTGCTAGAGCCCTATGACCCACAGGACAAAGCTTCTCAAAAACTTGGGCGGCTGTCAGCATCATGTCCTGACAATTCCCAGGCAGAGACAGGGGTAAGAAACCCCAAACCCACAAATACCAACAAACACAAACGCCAAAGAGGTGTCATCCAACCATTTAATACTCTGCCTATTTTAGGGGAAGGAGAAAAACAACCCTAATGGATCCTGAAGGCTCCTCCTCGCTCCCCAAATCCAAATCTGCAATCCCACTGCAGTACCTCACTTAACTCACTGTTCACTGCAGCCCAAACTCATACTTCCAGAAACACCAAAATTCATGTTTTGGCATATGCTGACCTCTGAGCACAGCAACACATCTCCCTAAAGCACCACAGGTACTCCTACTGTGAAATACTACAGCCTTAAAAACGTGCCACTTTATGCTTTAACCACTGGTTCAGTGTTTAAATTGCAACAGTTTCAACAGTGACTACCCCCTCACAGAGGATCATGATGACATCTTCTGGCTCTTAATTGCTATTAGTCACCTCCAAGGCAGAATGGATGGCTCACATGAGTGCTGGAGAGCCTGAAATATGTGAAATTAAGTTTAACTCACTCCAGCAAGGTTTGCAAATAGTACACACTTTAAGATTTACCATTAGTTCCAAAACAAACATTGTACTTCTAAAATATAGACATACAAAAAAGCACTCAGTGGTGCTTTGAGGTATTACCAGAATGCTCTGAGGTATTACCAGAATGCATAAATTGCTTCACAATTAACAATAAACGTGCAAATGCTGGGACAGACTTCAACTGTCCAGGAAAGCTGGACATTCTTCAAGAATGAACCCCCTGAATTGCTCCAGGTTGGGGCAGAGGGGCTGGAAAGCCACCCAGAGGAAAAAGCCCTGGGGTGCTGGTGACAGGGGCTGGACATGAGCCCAGGTGGGCAAGAGGCCGATGGCACCTGGGTTGTGCCAGCCNGTGCTCTGAGGTATTACCAGAATGCATAAATTGCTTCACAATTAACAATAAACGTGCAAATGCTGGGACAGACTTCAACTGTCCAGGAAAGCTGGACATTCTTCAAGAATGAACCCCCTGAATTGCTCCAGGTTGGGGCAGAGGGGCTGGAAAGCCACCCAGAGGAAAAAGCCCTGGGGTGCTGGTGACAGGGGCTGGACATGAGCCCAGGTGGGCAAGAGGCCGATGGCACCTGGGTTGTGCCAGCCCTGAGGTGGCAGCAGGGCCAGGGCAGGGATTGTCCCCCTATGCTGGCCCTGCTGAGGGACCTCAAGGGCTGTGTCCTGCTCTGGGCCCTCACAAAGAGGGACATGGAGGGGCTGGAGCGCGTCCAGGG
>VXAX01001307.1:895-51388 GCA_013399835.1 Leptocoma aspasia | reverse complement strand
TGGTTCTGCACAACTCCCTGCCAGGAGGGGACAGCCGGGGGTCGGGCTCTGCTCCCAGGGAACAGGGACAGGAGGAGAGGGAACTCCTCAGGCTGGGCCAAGGGAGGCTCAGGGTGGATATTGGGAACAATTTCCTCACAGAAAGGGCTCTCCAGCCTGGCACAGCTGCCCAGGGCAGTGGTGGAGTCCTCATCCCTAAAGGGATTTAAAAACCATATGGATGTGGTACTTGGGACATGGGTCAGTGGTGGCCTTGGCAGTGCTGGGTCCTTTTCCGACCTAAGTAATTCTGTGATTCCCAAAGAAACTCCCTCAGTGCCTCTATCACCCAGAGTCCCTGCTGCAGGCAGAGCCCCCTGCCTGTCCCTGCTGCCAGTGTCCCCGGCACAGGCAGGAGGGAAGCAGCTGGAGGCATCTGCATTATGATCAGCAGTACAACAACCCTCCTCACCTATTCAGATCCCAGCAGGTCATGTATCGTGTAGATATCTATTTTCTCTTTAAGGTACAGCTCTGTGATGCCCCTTATACTTTCAAGCCTCTTTACCCACACTTGTGTGACAGGACATGCTGTGTTTTGGATTACATATTGTCACAGAGAATGTTTTAAATAATGAAACCTGGAAACAGTTTTACGATTTGTTATCCTGAATACATCCAGAAATTTTGTCCCCTCTTGCCCAGCTTTCCTCCCATATCCAGTATTGTTTTGACAGAACGAAAATTTCACATCCATTTTTTATAATTTTGAGTGAAGCACATCCCAGAAACATTTCTTGGAGTGACAGTGGAACTTACACAGAGATCAGTGACAAAATCACCACAGGCAAAGTGCTCCAGTGTGGGGAACATGAAATTCCTCAGCTTTTTGTCTGTTCTGGAAGAAACAGCTGAACCGTGAGCATGCCACATCCTCTATTATAAATGTAGACATTTGGCTACAAAACACTGATGAGTTTGTAGGAATGTTTGATGCAACCACACTTTTCATGGAATTGAGACATTTTTTGGTTCTTCTATTTCACTAAAGAAACCCAAACAAAAGGCTTCATTTCCAACAAATATTCCAGCCAGCAACTGAAATTGGGAATATTGCAAGACCCAGCCCTTAGTTCATGCTTTAAAAAGTTCTTTGGTGTAAATATACATTTAATTATTTTCACCTTACTTCCTTTTCCCTTTAGAAATATAAGGCCACACAGATAAAAATCTCTCCATGCAATTACAGAATAATAGAGAATTCCAAGTTTATTCACACATTTGCTTTTTCAGAGCTTATAGACCAGAAATGAAAATATTTGAAGTTAAATTAGTTTTGTGCTGAACAGCCCATAAATTATGGGCCTTCAATTTGAGTTTGGGTGACAGAGAATGGCACCTAGCCTAACATTCCTATTCCAAAGCAGAATCATCTTGAAAATACAGCCAGAGCAGTGAATTGCCTCTTCCACTGAAAATCAGGTGACTTTCATTGCTTGAGACTGAGGCACAGCTTAACCAATTATTACAGAAGGGTATCTTTGGTTTTAAATTAAATGTCAAGCACAGTTACACAGTGGTGGAGTAGCCTGGCCTGCCTGGCAAGAGTGCAACATATTGCATGCAGAACATCAGGAGATAAGATAGAGAAACCCAGCCAGCCAGAAAAGCTGAGCTGCAGGAGGGATGAGCCCAGAACAGGGACAGACAAGCCCTGCCACTCCAATTTCCTTCAGTGCTGCTGTCACTGGGCCCCTCTGAGCCCAGGGAGCAAAACTGGCAGAGGAGAGAGGGGACAAACTCAGAGGGGTTTGCATGACAAAGGAAAGACTCAGATACATAAGGAAGAAGCTTCAAATTTTGTTACTGAACAAATTATTAAGGAAAAAAAAAACCAGAAAAAATAATTTGCACACAACTGACCTAATGTTGCAATACCTAAAAATTTTGTAGTATGTGTGGGTTTTGGTGGATTTTTTGTTTTGTTTGTTTTTGTTGTGGGGGGGTTGTTTTGGGATTTTGTTTGTTTGTTTGTTTTTTTATTTGTAGGATGCCTTTAGCATAAGGCAAGGAAAGTCACAAGTGCTCTTGCCTACAGGTATGAGCACCACCTTTAGAATCCCAAAAATCCATTATGCCACTTCATGGTCAGATCTTAACGTCCTTTTCCAACCTAAGCAATTTGATGATTCCCAGAAAAATGTCCTCAGTGCTTCTGTGTCCCCAAGAGTCCCTGCTGCACGCTACAGGGGAGCTCAGCCCTGAACCCTCACACCGCCAGACTGTGCTGGCGTCTGTTCCCAGCTGTCACCTGGGGGCTGCAGGGACCTCTGTGAGGAGGGAATGGGGCTGTCCCATGTCATACACAGCCAGTGCCACCACAGCCCCAGCACAGCACAGTGACACAGCCCGGCAGAGAGGGAGAAAACAAGAGACAGCCCTGAAAACACAAAAAAAACCCAGGGAAGAGCTTGTTATCCATCAGACAGAAGATATATTTTGTCCAATCACAGAATGGTTTGGGCTGGAAGGCAGCTCAAAGCCCACCCAGTGCCACCCCTGCCATGGCAGGGACACCTTCCACTGTCCCAGGCTGCTCCAAGCCCCAGTGTCCAGCCTGGCCTTGGGCACTGCCAGGGATCCAGGGGCAGCCACAGCTGCTCTGGGCACCCTGTGCCAGGGCCTGCCCACCCTCCCAGGGAACAATTCCTAATTCCCAATATCCCATCCATCCCTGCCCTCTGGCACTGGGAGCCATTCCCTGGGTCCTGTCCTTGCAGCCCTTGGCAATTGTCTCTCTCCATCTTTCCTGCAGCTCCTTCAGGCCCTGCAAGGCCACACTGAGCTCAGCCCAAAGCTTCTCCTCTCCAGGCTGAGCAATCCCAGCCCTGCCAGCCCTACAGGCTCCTGGAGAGGCATGTTATCCCTTGGATAGAAAACAGGTTTTATACAACATGTGGTAAAGCTGGCCTCCAAGTAGTGGCAACACCTCACCTGATCAATAGTCCCTGTGTCTTGTCATCCATCACCAACAAAACCAGGGTGTTTATGCCACCACTGAAAGCTCCACTGCAGTGCACAGTGGGAACAGCTGTATTTTGGCTGCTTTATGGGATTTAGATTTTCCAGCCTTTGTTAAACCTTGTTGCACAGATGTGCCAATAAGTGATCAGGAGCTTCAAATTACAATCAATAATCCATCCTCCTGATAGCCTGGCTCTACAATTTGTGCCATCTGAAGTTGTCACATGAGATGTTTTATGCAAAAATAGAGCGTGACACTGAAAGAAAGTTAAAAACCTGGTGTCATTCTCTAGGCTTGTGCCAGTGGGTGCAATGGGGGATTTAATCAGCCCACCAAATAAAAATGAAAGTTTCATGTGGTCGTGACTGACCCATACAGATTTGACTCTCAAGAGGCAACAGAGCAGTTTAAAATTTTGAAGCATATGGCTTTTATAGCTACAGTTAATTTGGGACTTTTTTACTATGAAAACATTTTAAACACCTGTCATTTTTAACTTAGGAACTTATTATTAGGCTCAGCTAACAGCAGAATACTGCATATTACTGCAGTAATTAGTAACCCATTTTCTCAAAAGGCTGATTTTTTTAAGACCATGACAATAAGCCCTTTCATCTTCATAGACTTTCAGGATCCAATATTGACAATTTTATTTCCAAAAGTCACAGGTGACAACCTGCTGCCCCCTCACCTGTGCCTGACACAGCTGCCACTGCCATGAGGATGCTCAGCCAGGTGCTGAGGTGCTGCTTGTTCAACCACTGCAGTTTCTAACTGGAGTCAATAGCTATGAAATTGTCATACTTGAGCTCCAGTTAATTATCTATTTTATGAAGAAAAGCTAATAAAGGACTCTTAGAAACGCTTTGCACTGCCGACCATCCCTCCATTGGGTGGAGTTTCCTGTTCCCATCCTATGATGATTTTATTTTAACCCCTCCTGGTCTCACCAGCTTCAGTAAAACACAATTTGCTTGTGTTAGATATATTTGACCAGCACATTTGCCTTACTCTGCTTTAGGCATCCTGGCTTACATTTGCAGTCATAAATTATAGCCCATATATAATTTACTGTATAACACACCACTGTTGTCTAATTGCATTGACCTGTGTAAATTAGATTTATAAAGTCTATTTCTGGCTGTTATAAAACATTTTAGAGCTATTATCACAACAGTCTTGATTTTTCAGAAAATGCTCAAACCCAGAAACTTTTCTACAAACCCCCACTGAAACTGCCAAACCAGAAGGAATGACACTGACTTTCAGTGATGGTTGGATGCATCATGGACCAGCCACCTGGAAATCATGGAGAAAGCCCAGGTAACCTTTGGGAACACACCTAGAAATAATGTGATATTCAATGACATTAGGAAAGAAGTAATGTGATATCCAGTGTCAATAAAGGGGAAGGAAGCTCTTTTCCCAAGACTGAAAGGAGAGCTGAAGTCAGCAGCAGGTTGACTTCCTACACACCAGAAAGTTTCTCTTCCCACTGCTCACCGAGGAGAACAAGCCTTGGAAGAGATCCCAAGCACTTTCTGAGAAACATTTAATCAAATAACTCTTTCTGACATGAGGGGACCACATAATTGACAATTCAGAGATGGGAATGAGACTGAGAATTTATATTTGTGCTTGCTGTCTATACCTAAAAGCATTACTTTAGAACTGTGGTACAAGCATTAAAATCAAGCAAATGTACATGAATGTCAACCCATCTTAATTCTTAAATACTTTGAGGCAACCTCTGAGAATCTTCTGATAGCAAACCATGTTCTTCCTCTTGGCAAGGGGGGATCATGCTTCTAGGAAAACTTTTGTGCATCCAGGAACACCAGGAGGTCACTACGAAGGGAACATCAGGCACTGCACAAATATTTCAGGATCAATGAATTTTCTGAAGCAATCAAGATATATTTAATGAAAAAAATTCATCCAGTCCCTTCAGGCAGGCCTTTTGCTTCAAGGGAGAAGGAAATTATCAGTTGTAAAAGAATAATAAATCGAAATAATCCACTGCTACACAGGGGGAGCCCACGGCAGGGACACTCCCACTGTCCCAGGCTGCTCCCAGCCCCAGTGTCCAGCCTGGCCTTGGGCACTGCCAGGGATCCAGGGGCAGCCACAGCTGCTCTGGGCACCCTGTGCCAGGGCCTGCCCACCCTCCCAGGGAACAATTCCTTCCCAAATATCCAATCTAGATGTACTGTCTGTCAGTTTGAAGCCATTCCCCCTTGTCCTGTTGCTCCAGGCCCTTATAAAAAGTTTCTCTCCATCTTTCCTGAAGGCTCCTTCAGGCACTGCAATGAAGTTCAGGACAGGTTATCACACACTGGCTCGGTTCAGTCCCCTTCTTCAGGCCTCCCTCAGTTTTTAATTCTCTTGTGGTGTTGTTCTTCAGCAGAGAACATCAAGAGGCTGCAGGAAGTATCTGCATCTGCTTATTTTCGCTCCCAAAAGGGGGTGAAAAATTTAACACACTGCTCTGAGAAACTGAAATGCTGAAAAAAATGCTACATAAATCCAATTTTTCTAGCTACTTTTATTTTCCCCCCAAAAAAGTCAATATAATGATTTTCCTTGAAGCAAACAGAGCCCAGGCAGTTAGGGGATAAAGACTTTACCCTTTCTAAGTTAACACCATTCAAGTACTATCTCCCTAATAACTCCTGGCTATTGAAGTGACTCCTAGATATATTCACTTAATCCTGCTTTATCCAGCAGCCTTGGCAGGGAAATGCAGGCCTGTCCTAAAGACACACGGTGGTAAACAAGATCAATAACTCCTCATTTCTCACAGGAGCCAGCGGCAGGGCACACCACAGTCAGACTTTATTTACATGTGAAGCACTGACTGAAACCATGAGGACTCTGGATGTGCTAATGATCCTGCCAGTGCTGCACAGCCCCCGTGGAACCTAAACACACATCCTGTTAGTCCATCATCTGGTTATTGGATCCACCAAGAGTAAAACAAGTATTAGAGAGTCTTGGAAATTAAAATTTCACAGAATAGCAAGAGGCAGCTGTTGTTCAGGTCTAAAAACATAGCCTGAGTGTCCATAAATTCATTATTTTCTCCTATAAATCTAGAGTTAAAGCTTTCAGTAAAGCTTTTCTGTGATCTAAAGATTAAATTTTGCATTTACAACTTTATTACATGACCGTGTATTTGCCGAGATTGCAGTTTCCAGATTGGTCTGAGGGCACATGAAAGTTGTTTCATTGTAGGAAGAGGTTCACAGGGGCTCCTCCTCACATATTAATTGCAAAATCACTTCCCACATGTAAACAAAGGAATCCACGATATTTAATCTGCCCCAAGCAACAGCAAGAGACACAAAAGCAGTTCCTAGAAAAAATAAAGGATTCTACAGTGAAATTAAATGAGTGATGTAATTATTCCAGTATCTTTTGTTTAATTTACTTCAAGATGAAGCCCATAGTGGAAAGAAACTGATGTTTAAAACCTACTTTCCCTAAAGAAAATTCCCTACAGGAACTTGAGAACAGCTTAAAACTGTGCTGACAGTTTTTAGAAGCTGCATTGATTACATGCAGGGACTTCAAACATCCAGAAGTTGCTACTACTGATTAAGTAGATTTTAAAATTATTTTATTCTTGACTCATTGGTCAATTAAAACATCTTTACTTTGCATTTTCTGCCTGAAAATAAAAGTCTCTAGGGAGCCACAGCATGTTTGGAAGCTAACAATTAGCAACAACAAACTTTTCAAGTGTCTATAACCAAGTCTTGTTTTCAATTAAGAAATCCTTAATGAGGCAGGTTCAGGGTTTTTTGGGTTTATTTGGCTGGTTTGTTCTGTTGTTTCAGTTTGATTATAAGGACACTGTTCCTCCCACCACTGCTGTCCTGCTCACCACCAGAACATTAGGCTGGACCACGCTTCTGCAGAGAAAGTTCAGCTGCTCTGGCGACTAATTACAATTTTCAGGCTGAAAATAAGTTGATGTTACTTTCAGTAAAGAGCTTTTCACTCTTTAGGGATCACATATCATTACAGTGCTACATCTAAAGGTTAAAATCTGAGCACACTGCTGGAAAGTTTAAGTGGTGTCCTGAAAAGCCACTGTCATTATTTATAACGGCTGCCCCAGCTGCAAAGGGTGGTGGATGGCACAAATTAAATGTTTGCTGAGAGAAAAATCTTCTGAGATGAAAAAAAAGCAAACAACAAACTACAGCTGGTTAGCCAAGAATTAATTGAGTGTGCCCAAGACTGAGGCTGGAAGGCTCCTACCCCTCACTCGAGAGATTGCCCACAAGCTGGGTATTTCTGGCTTCTGAGGGATGCCCAGGTATAACCCCTTTGTGCCACGGAGGCAAGATGCATTCTGCCAGCTCTGCCCCTTGATTTCCTTTGGGGTGCACATTTAATTGCCTCATTAGTGATCATTTGTAGCTGTGTCCTTTGCAATTGCTGCCGTATCCAGCACACTTCAGACCCTGCTGCAGGAACATCAGCAAGGGTGTGCAAGCACATGGACCTGCTGGGGAACAGCAGCAAAGGGTTGATCTCCTCCAGGGAAGACAGGACAGGGACTCATTTGTGTGGTGGGTGATGATATGGGGTGTAACTAAACAGAAAAAACCAATCAACGGCCAAGGACTGCATTTATCATGCTACACAGAGATAAAATCCACTAATCATCTCATCTTTACTTGCAAAATGAAGTAAAACAGACCCATCTTCAACCATAGTTTCACACCAATGAGGGCAAAAGAAATCCCAAAGCCAAAAAAGACCCAGATTTTTCTCTGTTGTCCTCTAGTTCTTTAACTCTCATGGAAATGAAAGAGAAAATGATGATCTGGAGTATATTCAGACACTGACGAGCAATCCAATCCCAACTGTGTTGAACTTCAGCTTCTATTAATTCCATAGAGAGAGCAATCAATTTAAACACCTCTCCACCTCTAACAAATGCATTCAAAGCATAATTTATTTGATAATTATTCCCCTATCTGAGGGATGTATCCCTAAAAGAGGTATTTAAACAAACCAAATACCCCCACACCAAACAGCAGCACGGGGGGTATGGAAAAAACCAATTCTAATTATTTCCTGTAACATTCTGCTCCAATCTCTCTTTTCCTTATTATCTGCTTAGCATTTAAGCATCCTTAAAGCATCATAAGACTGCTCTGTTTTAGCAACAGGCTCTTTAGACATTGGGAAATGTTCCGGGGAAACCTTGAGTGTGTTTTAGCACACACTGAGCCAGAGAAAATGATTCTGCCACTTGTTTACAGCACAAGTGACAATATTATTTCAGAGTCCTACCAGAAGTGATAGACAACTGGTAGCCTGCAGGGAGCTGGCAGACTTGCAGGCAGCACAGCATTTTGGCACCACCCTGCAAGCTGTGGACACGACTGTCACCTCCCTGACGGCTCTCAGCCACTGCAGGCTCCATTCTGGCCTCCCATCACTGCTTCAAAGTTATCCATGCTCTGCTACCTTCAGCTACTCGCCCTTTTTGCTGTATTTTTAACTCCTAAATCAGCCATATTATTATTTTTTATGCTCTGTTTAGCGTTACCCCAGCATGGCAGGAGGTTTGGGCTCGTTCGTGCAACAGGAAGAGGGTTTGGGATGGTTTACATCAAAAAACCCACAGAGTTACTGAAGCAACTCTCTGCAGGTTACTGCTGCCTCTCCAGAGAAACTCTTGCATTTCAGACTCTCTTTGGGGTTTGTGCGTGCAGTTTGAAAAAGGAAAATAAAGCCAATATTTTTTGAGCTTTTGAAGATCCATTTGCACAGCCCAGCATCTCAGAATTTCAACAATTAAATGAATAATTAAAACATTTATATTTCAAAGCAAAAAGGGAAAGCAAAGATCTGGAACCCCACTGGAAGGCCTCCAAGTCAAATATGAGAAAGAGCTATTCACAAAAAAAGTATTATTCCTATACTCTTGCAAAGTATTATAAATTGTTTCTTTCTGGAAATAGCAGTGGAGCACTGGGCAAAGGTAGAACAGCAAGGCAATGACTCATGTCATTTTCTGCAGTCATTCATGACATTTCTGTGAATTCAGCTGCAGCTGAGGCCCTGAACCTCCACACAGCAGGTGTGTCCCACCTGGAACACGTGTGAGATGCTGTGCAAAACAAGGACTGAGCTCAGCTGGAAAAACTTGAATTCCTAGAGTTTCTTTACCTTAAAAAGAGAAAAAACTTTTATAATTCCTGGAAACAAGAGCCATTTTTTTCTCTCACTAATCACTGTGAAAGGTGGCAGTTTAAAATGCAAACATTGGAGTACATTTCCATTGCTCCCCTGAAATGTGACAGAAGATAGTATTTGTTTTTCAGAGAGCTCACACATGCACTTGACTATATTTTTCATAATTTTTAATTTCTTTTCTTAAACAAAGAAGAAACATTCTCCCTCAACTTCCTCACATGCAGACTCAGTGACACATTGATAACCAGGGCCATATCAGTCCTTACTCCTGTGGAGTGGGACAGCTTTTTCCACCTGTAAACCACAGGTGGTTATTTAGATCCCACAGGCAGGAGTGGATTTTATTGGAGCACCTAAACCAAGTTGGACAGATTTTGAAAATACTCAGCAATCAACAGCTCTTGTTTACAATACTTGACAGTTAACAAGCCTGGAGACATTATGAAAATATTTGGAAAATTTACCAGATCCTTGTGTTTGGACCATTCTCTGTCCTTTGCACCAGCTGCCCTTTCAGCTCCTCAGCAGCTGAGCTGTCTCTTGGTGCTGGCTTCTCCTTGGAAGCTTTTGCCGTGAAACTTCTGTCAGCTGGGAGTCATCTGGGAGCCAAGGAGGAGGAATCCAGGTTCACATATTGCAGTTCTGTCACATCTTGATGCTCTTTCACTCATTAGTACCACCCTGACACGTCACAGATATTCCCTGGCTTCTCCCCAGGATGACCTCACGGGCCCACCATGGAGCTGAAAGCTGATGTATTTCACAGCTCCTGTTTGGTGCCACCCCGTCAGGCAGGAAACATGGACAGAGGAATTAACTCTTGTTGTGGGTTTGATTCACAAGGAAGCTTTAGTGAGGCTGAGCCATGAGCTGGGGCAAGGCAAAGGAGTACAAGAAACAGGACAAAAGCAGGATAAAGAACTGCAGGTTGTTTACAGTCTCTCCCTAAACCTTGCTGCAATTGTTCTTTATGAGAGACTATGCCTCAAATTACAAGTATATTTCTATTTTCCTTTCCTTCCTGTGCTGCCCACATGTGCTCACTCATATACCCAGCACTACGTGAGTTCTACCAAAGCATTACAGGGACACAGCCATGGAAGGAAACAGAACTGAAGTTTATAAATTGAAAAATAACATAAATCTAAATAAAAGCAATTCGGAAATACAATGAGTAAAAGGAATTTCTGAGCTGGAAGGCCCTATTTTTGTTAACACAGAGTTTCTAACCTGTGGCAGGAGGTGGGGTGTCAGATAAGGTGGGGAACAGGACAGATTATGCTCTGTGGGTTGGAACAAAGATTTCAAACCATTACTACTAATGAGCTACTGTCTTTGAGACACATTCATCATTTAACCATGACTTAGAAGGTAGATTATATTTAAATCACCTTTATCTTCACAGTAACTACGAAAAAAAAATAGGGTTTTTTAAATCATTATTAGGTGCCACAAACAAAAGCAACACAATCACAATCAAATAATGTAAAAAATATTCTGGTTTAAACACACAAGTTAAGAAAATATTTGGAGCCATCAATAGAGAATTTAATCTGAAAATGCTTCAGAGGTTTCCATCTTCTGCCTACTCCAAAACTATTGCCTTCCAAGTAATTCTTTACTTCAACACTTCTTAATGGTTAAAAAGCACAGTTTAGTAAATAAAAGATTGAAAATTGCATTCTGAAAATTTTAGAAGTTCTTTTACAAACAGTGGCTAAAATTACATAGAACAGTGGTTTTAAAAAATATTCTTTTCCGTCACTTGCCTGTCATTCTGTAAGGAACAGGGACAAAAGGGGAAAGCCAAAAATCAAAAGCATTAACCACCACATGCAGCATTCAGCTGATTAAGAACATAAGAAGCCTCCACTTTTTTCTGAAACCTTTCCATTTTTTGGTTTCTTTCATCCTTCAAAGCCAAATCCAGACTTCTCTGAGGTTAAAGCAATCCTGCCAAAACATCTCGAGCCAACTTTATTGAGGTATGTTTGAGAGCAGGAAGTGTGCTGCAGCATTTCCAGTATTCTGAGTGTCTGGAATGTGTGTTCAGGCTGGAAATTCCATTTCAACGTGTGCTTTGAGTGTGCAACAGGCAAGGAAGGCTTCAAATCCCCCAGGATCCCTTTCCTGATGAGCCTTTTCAATATATAACACATTCCCCTGCTATACTTACAGGGATAACATCAGATACACAATAAGCAGCTTAAATGAATTGTTGATGTTACTGTTAAAAACAAAGATCTCTCCACATTACCCAACTCCAGCTACAGGAAAATCTTCCCTGTTTTGGGAATCAAGTAACATTGTTTGATATCTTTTCTATCCTTTAGTCATTAAGGATGCATAGATCAAAGCTGGGTTGTAATTATTTTTTAAAACTCACAGCACTCAAGGGAAAAGTTGTTAAAGATCCCAAATGTCCCGAGCCAGCATTCCTGCCGCCACACTGGGCCCTCTCACACACTTTAACGTTCCCTTGTTATGCCAAGAGCTCTTCCTCAGGACTTTATGACCTAAATTTGGTGTACTCTGGTTTGCCCCAACCTAGGACACCGTGCCACAGGGATCCATCTCAGTCATGTCCAGGATGGAGCTGCAGCCTGGGCACGGCCCCTTCCCTCTCTCCTGGTGGTGCTGCAGCTTCCAGAAATATCACAAGTGCCAAGTTAACCTGTGTTCCATAGCTCCTCTATCTGTCAAAGGCATTGTTTGGGAGCAGATACATGAAATTACAATTGATAGAACTAGTGAAAACATATTGTCCTGGGGTTACATTGGTATTTAGACTGGAAAGAGAAAATTTCCAATACAGGACGAAAGATGTTTGAGCACCCAATACCAACACAACCTGCAGTTCAAATCCTCACCCAAGTCTGTTCCTGCCTATATTCAGAGATCCCTGTTCCATTTCCAATGCCCCAAGAAGGAAATTCATTCCAATAACTGGTCTGGAAGAGTTTATCTCTAGAACTCAGGAGCAGTGATCAGAGAGGGGCAGGGGCGTGCAGGTGGAGCTGTGTGATCCCCTGGCGATCACAGGAGCTTCCCAGGGACACACAGGAGAGTGGCCCTGGCAAGTCCTGGAGATACACACCTTCAACCCCAGGATGGTTGGATTTGGAAAAGACAGATCATCCCATTCCACCCCTGCCATGGGCAGGGACACCTTCCACTGTCCCAGGCTGCTCCAAGCCCCAGTGTCCAGCCTGGCCTTGGGCACTGCCAGGGATCCAGGGGTAGCCACAGCTGCTCTGGGCACCCTGTGCCAGGGCCTGCCCACCCTCCCAGGGAACAATTCCTAATTCCCAATATCCCAGATAACCCTGCCCCCTCTGGCACTGGGAGCCATTCCTCCTTGCCCTGTCATTAATGCAGCACCAGGGACAAGTTTTCAGACCTTAGTGGAGAAAATGAGATCTTTTCCAGATAAAATACTGTAAATTACCTGTACTGATGTGCAGACAATCAATGCTTTTGGAATCATTATATTTCACACTTGTAGAAAATCTCAGATCTCTTTAGGTATTTCATTTTATTCTGGGGGATGACTCCACTATCTGACTTGAAAATTGTGCTGAAGTTTGCATAAAATCTGACCTTCTTCAGACTGTATCCGATCTCCATAAAGATTTCACAAGAGAGTGCTTCCCCTTGTTAAGGGACTTTAACTCCCTGCTTCGTTATTTATTTCCCTATAGTAAAAAATCCAGTTAAAAAAAAAAAACAGAAAAAACATTTTACTACTTACACTGTAGAAAAATAAACTTATAACAGAAAATAGCCAGCATTTATTAATCTTAATTTTACATATTTGCATGTTATTTCATCAAAATGTTTGTTAAAAACTAATGCCAAATATTATAATAGGTTTAAAATATATTGTGCTCATTTTTCCAGAAATTGTCAAGGTAAAATTAACTTGATTGAAGAAAAATGTGAAATATCAATAATAGGGGCTCAAGACCAAGTCTAACAAAAACCCTGAACACCATAACGTTAAACTCAACAGTTATAAAGGTAGAAGAGCAAAACCATAAAACTGGGTTGTTTTAATCCAGACTTAATTCAAAAATTGGCTTTGACCAAAAGTTATTTTTAACTTCTTCTGGATAAACACAGGACAAGATTTCCAGTTTCTCTAAGTACACATTTCAATATGACTATAAAATTATACTAAATCTTAATTAATTTTTTGTGGCTTCATACAATTTTAAAGTTTTATTTTAAAATTTGCATCAATTCTGACACATGCCTTTTGTTTTTTTCCTAATCAAAATAAAAACAGCTTTCATCCTTCCAAAGAAAGATTTTCAGTATCTTTCTCTCAGCTACAATCAACAGGTCCTACACTGAAATTCATTAAAATAACATGTATGTTTTGGTCAAATGGTTCTTCTTCCAAATAAAATTCCATAGAATTTCTAAACAAGATGAGGTTGTAATATTGGCACAACCAGTGTGTGTGCCAGAGTGGCACATCCACTCTGTGTGTCTACAACAGATTATGGAAAGATGAAATTAAATTTAAAGAAAAAAAAAAAAAAAACAAGAACCAGGAAGAGAAGAATCTGGTTTTACCTGATAAAGAAAGGCGACAATGAAAATATATGGTGAGCTACTAAATAAAAGGTTCTGTAGGATATTATAAAAAGCACAATGAGGATCACTGCTTTTCATTTTTGTAGCAGCAGCTATTTTCTGCACATGAATATATTTAATGTATTTTAAGCAGATTAGAGGAGGTGATGGGTGGAAGCAAGACAAAAGTTTATCAGCTGTTGAAATATAAAAGAAGTTGTAGGCCAAAGTGATCATGAAGAAAGTAGAAACAAAAATCTATTGCCCTTTTTAGAAAAAACTAAAGGTGTGCAGCTCTGCAAGGCACCTCTGGAAAGCCACAGGCTCCAGGGCAGGCAGGGTTTTCCACACCTGGCTCGGGGTAAATGGGTTGGTCTCTGTCACCACTTTTCTGCCACGGGATGCAAAACAGCAAACCCATTCCATTAGCAACATCCCACTCTCCAAAATTGCCCGTTCCCTTTTAAACTCCTGCTCCCACTCATCACCAACAGCTCTTAATGTGTCTCAGATGCAGGAAAACAGAGCTAACAGTGTCTATAAATAAATAAATCATGGCATGCTTAAGCTGAGAAATTCTCCCTAAAATGCAGCAGAAATCCCTGGTGGGGGGAATCAAAGAGTCTTTGGAGCGTGTCTGCTCATTCCCAACCCTGCCATTCATGCCAGCATCATTCCAAGGCAGACTTTTCTCCAGCTACTCAGTTTAACTTCTCTTAATAAATAAGATGTCCTAGAGCACGGGAATCTGCAATTCCCAAAGGGGGAATAAAACAGGGCGTGAGAAGAAAAGAAAAGATCAGTTTCATCCAACACGTCTTCAACGTCTCATAACCTGGTTTCTATTTGCTAAAAATGGAAAGCTGAGGCTGCCTCTGAGACAGTTATAAAAATATAATGTATCAGTTTCCCCAGGCTCTCTTGTTCATTAAAGGTTGTGATTTTTTCCTACCCCTCCTGTAAGAAGACTGCCCTACTGCAAAGGGCATTAGAAATAAAGATTGTATTTCAGTTGAAGACAGAGTGAGTAAAAAAAGCTTTCCCAATTACATTGCTGATTACTTGAGCAGTCCTCCATTTGACAATACAATTATACCAAAGAGAAGACAATATCTTCATTACACTGAAAAAAAGGGGAAAGTGGTTTTTCCAGCTTTGAAATTTATGGACTATAAGCCAGACATATAAAATTTCTCTTGAACTCCAGAAGTCCAGATAAACTTCCTGAAAACACCAGTTTTTCTCTTACACAAATATCTGCTACATAATCATATTTTATGTTCTTTGTAGGAACTCCTTCACCTACAGGGACGAGTTAACCTCAAACTGGAGCAGTAACACTGGCTCTAGGCTTCATTACTGGTTCCATTCCAGGTCTGCTCTAGCAGATTTCTATTTATATCATGCAGAAGTCAGCAAAAAAGTCAATGGTCCTGCCACATCTGGCCGTGCCAGAGGTGCAACATAGCTCAGCATCCCAGAAACACTTCAGCAGCTTACAAGCAAAGGAAAGGAAAATCCCAGATCAAGTCCCAGCTGTAAACTGTAACTCCACAAAAAGCTGCTGTGCTAACACCGCGCTAGTGATGACTGCCACCCTGGTGATAAATCATCATCTTCTCATCTTTAACCTTCAAAATAATCTCAACTTTCATTCTACAAGCACTCCTTTTCACCCCGCTTTGCAGATGGGTGACTCGGGCAGGCTGGGAGTCAGCGCTTCCTTTTGCTGATGGCAGTGGAAAACCCTAGTTGGTTCCAGTTCCATAATGCACTGGTTCATCTGGTAATCCAGCCTGGACCCCCCTGATCATCCCAGACAATTCCCAGTGTCTGGTTAGGTTTGGGTATGTTCCCAGGAACGAGCACGAGACAAGAACAGGCATCCTTTGAACATGGAAAATAGGGGAAACAGAGGATTCATCAAAAGTTCACCCCAAACCAGCAGTTTCCCCCAGCACTGAGGCTGCTGCTGTGCTGCAGGGAACAGCTCAGCTGCCAGTGCTGGGTGTCAAACCCCAGGCAGTTTCTCAGTGACCTTTAGGAGTGGGGATTTTATTTGGTCTCATGGCACATTAAGTTCCTATTTTTATACAGAAAATGCAGATACACTTTCTTTCCAGCCACCACTACAGCTGATTTTGGAGCCCTCAGCTCCAGCCCTGCAGCCCCACAGTCATCCCACCCTTCCTCATGGAACTCCTCACTTTCAGACACCTCATTGCTCCATATGATGCAAACAAAAGAGAGAAGAAAGCTCAGATACTCCAAGCTCCCCTCATCAGGGAATTCTGACTTGAAACCCTCATCACAAACCAGCAGTAGATAGACCTTCAAGAAACGACTCAACAGATCACACCGTTCCCATCTTTAACTGCCATATCCTTTCCACACCAACTCATTCAATTACTTTAATATTAAAAGCACAACAATTAGCTGCCATTTAATGCTTTCAATTAATGCTATTTTATGAACAAAGGTATATGAGTAGTGGGACTGAAGAACAATTAAACTTGCTCATTACAGAGCACTGCAAGCTTGTTTACTGGAACTGTGTTAAATAATCTTTCCTTTCTCCTTTAAAAATCAAGACTCATTTACATCACCCCCAATGGTCCAATTTTAAGCACAGTTTTTAAAGCTAAGGTTTTGAGGAAGAAAGCACACATTGTACTAATAGCCCTATAGCTCTGAGGATACAAGTAACAGGCAGTTTTTGGTACCAGGGCAGACATGTTTCCACCCTAATTGCCACCAACAGCACAAGCAACAATCTTAACTGCAGGAAAATATCATTTCACTCTTTTTTTTCATGTACGGGGTCTATATTAGGGAAGAAAAAGCTCTAATTTTAGTATCCAGCCCTCAAAGCAATAAATGCAAGTATCTCAAGCTCAACAGCCAAGAAAATTTACTTTGAGATTCTCTCCATTACACAGCACCCCTTATCTATCCCTGGGACGCTCTCTGAAAGAGGCAAACATAAATAAATACATATATAAAATACACATCACTATGTCAAAGAGCAAAACTAGACTGTTTTATTTAAGAGATAAAAACTTCTTGACCGACTCACCTGAAGGAGATCTTTTCTTCACGGACAGACCTCCATAAGAGCCCACACACTTTCTTCCCTCAGCTTTTTAAAGGGAAAGTGCAGCCCTGTCCCACACAGGTGACCCTCCAAATGCCAGCAGCTGCTCCCACTCTGCTTTCCATGGTCAGGTGCAGGGGATGGGAACAGGGTTATGCATCTCTACTGATCTCACCTGGACTAAACTCAAATCCCAAGGTAAAAGTCTCGTGCCAAAACATTTCTACCTAGAAGCCTTCCAATACTCAGAAGATTCAAACTGCAAGTTCTCTGCAAGGCTGTTAGCAGCCCAGATTGTGCAAGGAATTTCTTAGTTCTTGTGCAATACTCAAATTTCACAAACCAGCAGAGAACCACATATGGTCTCTCTACATGGAAATTGTGTCTTTCATATCGTCACAATCAATGCTCCATCCTTAGATGGATTGGAAGGGAGAGGCAGACACTCCATCTCTTAAATCTAATTTATTTTAATGAAAAAGAAAGCTACACACATTTGAGAGATGAAAAGAAGTGTGGCTTGGTAGCCTTGTGGTTACTGTGTTCTGTGAAATGTGAAACCTGAGTTTCCAACTATATAATAAAAAGCTTTTTTTGTACTCAGTGGCCTCTACCGCAGGGTACAACCAGGGTTTTGTGGCAGTCAGGTGTGGTAGAACCCTAGAAATTGCCTCCCAGGAAGACACCCTTGGGTTGCATCAGTACTGCCCTCCTCCTTACGCATTTTGCCCTAATTCTGCACAACAACAAAGCTTGGGGAGCTCTTCCCATGGAGAAACCTTCGTTGCTGCAGTAGGAAGAATTAAATGCAAATGTCCCATTCCACAGAGTGAAGATTGTAACCAGTAGGATTTGACATAAAATCTGGTTGCAGCAGCATTTTCTAAGATGGCATCATTTGTTGGGTTGTTGGAGGATTTTTTAAAAGACAAGGCTCTTCTAAAGAAATACAGATATTTATTTTCATCATCCCCTCCGGTGCTTGAATCTCCCTTAGATTCATCTTAAATGTTGCCAGTTCAGCTCTGCATGTTCTGAGCCTGGCAGGAGCTCAGTGACTCCTCCTGACTACTTCTAAACAGCCTATTTGGATTAAATATTTGGAGTTCCTGCCTACAGATATCCATCCATTTGGGAAGCAAACAAAAGTCTCCTGACTTGGAAAGATTTCTTGAGCAAGCCCAAGACTTCAGCCAGAGCTGAGGGTGCCAAGATCCATTATTCAGCTCAGTGCTTTGTCAGAAATCAATGTTACAGGTCCAGTTGCCACAAAGAACTGAAATCAATAGGATGGAATCTGCTACTTTTCAGAGGACTGAGCTCCAGTTAGTCTGGAACTTCAGAACAGGCAGATTCTGAGTGAACAAGTAAAAATAAATGCTGAATTCTCAGAAGATTGATAAGGACACATTTTCCATCCCACTGTAATTGAGGAGCTGTGGAGCTGTAACTCTGGTCAGGGCCCTGTGCAGGACTGAGGTAAATCCAGGATAATAACTTGAGCCTTTAAACCTTGCTGCATATCCATGGATAAAAATAGCTCCATGTTCATAAAGAAAACTTTATAAACATGAAAAAGCACTTCATGTTTTCGTTTGCATGTGTCAGGGTGATGTGTTGTGATGAACACAAACTGAGAGTGCACACCCAGATGGAGAGTAAAGGGAGAGGTGTGTTCCTTTCTGTTATCTGCTCTCCATGGGCTGATCCCACAGGCTCAAAAGAGGAAGGGGAAACATTCAGGAATGTTTGCAATGCTGTGCAACTCCTTCAGTACCTGTGGGCATAGTCCCCCCCCCGTGGTGTGCACAGATTAAATCTCATTTACTGTAGCAGGAATGGACACAAAGGACATCCTGCATGGATCAGGCTCGACCCAGAGGAGCTGCCAGAACAATCCTATGGATGCAGCAGCTCCAGTCCTGCTTCCCAGTGCACAGCAGCTCATTTCAGCCTCCTCAGCTCCTAATCCAGGCACTTCTGCACAGGTGCTCTTAATCAGCCACTTCCCACATTTTTACAATGGCATTTTTTTGGTCAGTGCCTTAAGAATATGTTCCACGATTTGGATGGGGCTCATCTTGCATTCATACTTGCATTCAGTAGCATTCCTGTGCCCCCAGCCTGCCTTAGCATGAATTCTCCCTTGCTGCCCATCCTTTTGAGCCAGCAAAGCAAGGAAGTGGAATTCAATGGAAAACATGATCAGATTATTCACTGAGCTCTTTCCAGCAGTGAGATAATGAGAGCCTGGAAAGAAGCTGGAGCAGCCCTTATCTTCTGGGTATTTCAAAGGTGTTCCACAATTTCTCATGCTTCAGATGTTTTTGATGTATTTTTCTGTACTATTTTGTAGTTTCTTGACTCCAAAACCTATCCAGATATTATATAAAGCTCCTCTCACAATATAATAAAACAATTGAAATTTTCATTTACATGAACAAAAGGATTCTGAAGTTGGTTTAGAGAAATATATAGTTTATCCGTAAAGACGTTTTCTACTTCTGTACTTCACTTTTTAGGGCTCAGGTTTGCAAATGGATTGCACAGACCTGCTCAGCTTTCAGCATTTACCACAAGGATTTAAAACAAATGGCATTGCTTATGAGACAGAACAGAAGCAAATATTTGTGAGGTGAGGAATTACAGTGGCCTGTTCTCAAATCAAAAGGCTTTTGCTTTATTATTAAGTCTTTTGAATATTTAGATAGCTTTGCAGTAAAGATACATACCATATGAAATGCAAGGTAATGCAGCATGTGATTAAGATGGGATTTGGATTTCATTATAATGAGCAATTTAAATTGTCCTCTGAACAATTTAGGTATTCCTATTCCAACAAGAGCCCAATTAGATATATTTTCATACAAATAACAATAACCTATTTCACTTTGTGGCAACCTGTTTGTAAGCAGCTTACAGTTGAACAGCATTGATCATTTTCAGTCATTAATTTAGTCTATTCCAAGCATATTTATTCCTACAAACATTTTCTTTCCCCTGGTAAGTTTTTTTATTCATAACAGAAGAAAAGTGATCTGAAGAAACATAGCTCACAGAGCCACATCCTGATATGATAGTCAGCATCATGAATTTCAAATTACTTTCTGTGAGAGTTCACTGCTGGATAATAGAGCCAGAAACTCCACAAAAATCTCCTGCCAATCCATCATGTAGGGAATGTATTCACAAACTCCAGATAGTGAGCAATAAAAAGCCTTAAGATAGGTGAAAAACTCAGTCTCCTAACAACATACTGATGTTAACATAACAAAACCTGCTTTTCCCAGCAAGTCCATGTAAACAAGCACTAAACCCATGTATTTTTCCAGGCAAATGCCCCATGGAAGTGTTGCCACTGCCAGGCTGTGCCAGGAGCCTCCCTTGTCACAGTAGCTCCCGGTGATGGGAGGCCAGGCAGGAACCTCCACACGGAATTTCGGCCTTTCCTTGGTTTCCCCTTGGCTTTTGGTCTTCCAGCCCTAGGAGGAGAGGTGCTGGGAATCTTTGGTGGCTTTCAGGGAACGAGTGGGAGGAGAGACAGCAGGCTGATGGAGAATGGCCACTTTGGTGGCTGTGTTATGAGCTCCTGGCTGGTCTCTGAACCAGCCTCTGCTGGGCCTCTCCCCGGGCTCCCTCCAGGCCATTCCGGGGATCAGCACTGCCAGAGCCACTCAGGCTCGGGATTTCTCACTTCCTACAGCACTGCTGGACACTGAAGTGCTCAGGGAGGGAGAATATTGCAGTTCTTGCCCAGCCCCATCCCCCAGCTGACGGAAATCTGGTTCCCATTACAGCGGGCTCTAATCCCAGCGCATTCCTGGCCTGCAGAGCCGCCTCCTCCCTGGCACTCCCATCTGAGGCCGGGCCAGGAAACTCCTTAGATGGCAACAGTCAGCCCACATCTCCCATTTCAGCCTCAGCGCTGGCATGTCAACCAGAGGCAAACTCTTGGGCTGAGTGTTTCTCATTGCAGCTCACACCTGGTATTTGTTTAGCCCTGGAATATTCTGACTGGATTCCAGTGGAAGGAAAGCACTTCTCCTTTGAAGGCCCTGGTGTAATTTATTTCACTATTTCTGGCCAGTTCCTGAGAAACCTGATCCATGAGTGAAGGATTGAAATAAGCTTGCTCCAATTTATCTGGTTTTCCATTATTCAATGTGGCACAGAAGGAGCAAGATTGCCAACTCGTTCTGCTGTCTGTGTGTCAGCCAGAAAAAGCCATGGCCCCCGTGCAGACGGATCCGAGCAGCCCTGCCGTGGGGAGACATTTAGGAAGGGATGGAGCTAGGAGTGTTCCCAAAATATCTCAGGGAAGTTATTAACATCTGTAAATTACGCTCCTGTTTCCCTGAAAGCAGCAGCTTTGCTCGAGGATCTCGAGATCGCTGCCAGCCTGAGAACTTTATGTGCCTGTTGCAGTGATCCCTTCCTAAAAACACATCAATCACTAAAATGGGAGAGGTCTGAGCTCCCAGGTCAGAGCTTTTATAAAAATTTATGTTTACATTATAAAAATTTACAAAAATGGAACAGCCTCCTGAGCCTTTTAATTTTGTGGAGCCGCAGCCTTTTAGAAAAAAAAAATAGGGCTGGATGAAAACAAAGATGTTTCCGACATCAAAAATGCACATCAGCTCTGTTCCTGCAAATTGTTTCAGAAGGTGAATATCCTGGTGATAAAATTAACCAGCATATGATAAACAATAAAAAACTTGCCCCTGATAATTATCAAATACCCCTGAGCAACTCCTTTGAGAACCCACCCACAAAGCACTTGCCCTTCTCCCCTCAGTGTGTAGAGGGGGAACGTTTTTTTCCTTTTATAAAACAAAACCAAAATCAGTGGTTCAAATGTGCACACAAGCAGGCACTACCCTAGGAAACAGTTTTTATAAAAGTAAAAACCACCAAAATATTTTTTAAGAAATAGAGCAACAGGAATCATGAGAGACTGATAAGATTTTGGATCCATAATTTTAGTGTTTCCACAGGGAATGGCACAAAGAGCATCCCTGTACATGGGCAAGATGTCCCATGGACAAAGGCAGCACCTCAGAAGGAGAATCTTGTGTTTACAGCGCAAAGCGGTCAGACAGACACATTTTCTACAAACTTTCTGTATTTTAATGTGTTCTCCATTAGCATTTTGGGAGGACTGCTATGGAAATAATTCATTTTTATGAAATTTGACATCTGTGATCAGAGGAATCTCCTCTATAGGCTTTAGATACTGATACATAGTTACATTTCTGTGGAAGATAAACTGAGGGAAACTAAGGAATTTACTTGTTAAATCTGCTTACACAAATCTCTCTGCCTGCTGAAACAATTAATCAGCAGTGGCTTTTCTCACATACGAATGAGAAAGGATGCAAAGTCTGGAGCACTCAGTTTGGAGCCATAAGCAGGCTGCATATTTGAATTCCTTTTATTAATTGCTTTGTTATGACACACCAGGAAAATACTTTGTCAGTTGCCTCTGCTATAATTTGGTATCAAATCCATTCAATATTCTACGTTTTTTCCTTCTTTTTTAAAAAATATTTTGTCTGGACCAAGTTGTTTCTAATTTAGTGCTGTATGTCATTAGCAACAGGATCCTTCAAGTTTTCTCTCTTAATTCATGACACCTGGTTTTTGTTATTTTAAAGACAGCCAAGGACACTGGGGCATTCACTCCACACATTGTAAAAGCTTTAAAAGGGTGGCACACAGATGTATATAAACAGAGGCAAAGAGTCTATTCTGTTTCTGAAAAAATATGATTTTAAAAGAGCTGGGAATATGAGTGTGTGTCACATCAAAAAGGTTGGGGTTTTTTGTGTTTTTTTTTCTCCTTGCTCTGTGGTGTCATGTCACAATTTAACATGGTTCTCACAAACATAGGAAAATTCATTTCAGCTGAATTCCTGGGGTCAGTCAGGGGTAAGGATCCCATGAAGAAGCAGCTGGGAACCATTCCTGCCCCTGGCCCTGACACTGCCAGAGTCCCCCTGAGAACTGCACGTCTGGAATTTGAAAAGCCATCAAATTTAGTGGGACTAAATTCTTCTAAATTCATCAGTGATTTTAAAGTGAAAGTTTAAAAGTGCATCAAGCAAATATTGGGATTGGCCATGTAATTCATGTTACATTTTTTAATTATTCATGTTGAGGTCCCAGAATGAGCCCAAAGGATTTAGGAGAGCCTGGCAGAGGAAAGCCCCATCATCCCCACAGAAAGATGCTGGTCACATATTTCCTGTCCAGCTTCACACTGCATGCCATGTGCCCCTCCTAGGGGATTCTGTAGTTCATTTGAGCTGCTTTTAGAATTAGAACCACTGGGAGGAAAGGCACCTGGCAGGCGATGCCCCCTGCTGTGCCCCACTGTCACATCATGGGATGTGACCCCATTCTCTCGGCATTCCCAGTGTGACTAATGCCAGAGGCCATATGAGAAAATTAGGGATGTGGGGGTGCCTTGTCTGACAACAATAAACACACAAGACTGTCATGGGCAGATAGAACAATTTTGGAATATTGAAGACATCTAATTTCAGCGTTATGGACTTTGAAGAATTATTGTAAACAATATTCTGTGGCAATAAATAATTTTGCCCTCATCCAGCAAACTCCACCACACTTCAATAAGTCACTTGAAACACACCACTGTACAAAATTCTGAAATGACAGGGTGAACATTTCCAGGGGTTTTGTTGCAGATGGTCACATCCTGGGTTTCTGTTGCACTCCAAACACTCCCCCAGCTTTGCAGCCCTTTGTTGACTTCACCTTGGGCTGCATCTCCTGCATGGCTGGGTCAGAACAGCAACGAATCCACAGCATTTTAAGGTCCTTTGTTTTCTTTTATTATTTATTTTCTTTTATTATTGCTTCCTAAATAACATGACTAAACAGAATCCCTAATGCTCATGCCTTTTCTTATGAAAGGATTGTGGATTTCGTTATGGAAGTCCTTAGAGAAAGCCTTGAAGAAGGAAAAGCAATATAAATGATTCAATCATTTGAAGATTTGGCCTGTTTAATTCTTTCTTTGCTTCACCATGGTTTCACCCATCCCTTGTAAAGGGCTGAGCTCCATTATTCCAGCTTCCTGTCCCATTCTGAGATTCTTAATCTGATTTTATGAGCACTACAGCATTAATATAACATTGCTTGTGTTAATTTTCCCTTCAGTCACCACCTACAACATATGGCCATAATTTTCACACTGGCAATATTCAATGGAGCTAGAATTTGAAGTCCTAATTTGGTATTTAAAGCTTGAAAGTGTATTTAACTTCAAACTTCATTAGTAGGCCCCTGGCCCTTAGTGAGTGACTGAAAATCAAAGTGGCTGGGTCAGGGATCAATTTTCCAAATACTGTTCTTCAGAGAGTGATACATTGGTATTAAAATGACAATTTGGAGAATAGCCAAAGCCTCAGCTATTCTGAGTCCCACAAAAATGTTAGTTTATGCAAATCTCCAATAGCTTCAGTGCAAGAATGCAAATTTATATCAGCAGCCAAGAAATTAGAGATATGACAAGGATTGTTGTGCTATCTGAGATATTTCCTTTCAAATTCTTGAGCAAGGAGTGAAACCACCTTCATCCCTAATGTGGGCCCAGGCGGGTGAAGGTAAGACTTTGAGAAGCAGAGAATAAGATGAATATTAAAGACCTTTTATATTCTTGAGTGTTTTCTTATATTTGTCCCAGTTTCTGCATAAAAACAATTGTGTATTGTGTAAAACCCCTTTAAATTATGGGTGAATTGGTTATCTAAAACTCCTGTAAGATGGACATAAAAAGCATAAATGAAAAGAGAAAAATTCAAGCATAACAATTAATTTTTCCTTTAAAGGTCTTAGGACAATAATTTCTGACAATATTCTGCCAAATCCATGCTGGGATAGCCAAAGTAAAATTGATGATCCCTAGAAAAGGCCAAAATCTCTTAAAAATTTATTGTGATTCAGGGAACTGAATTTGTCACATCACAAAGCCTGATTTTCTCAAAATATTCATCATCTAGGCACTGAAAATCAGGCAGTTGAAAGAATTCTGAAAGTTTTACTGAAAATCAAAAGCACCCAAACTGTCAGGTAGCTTTTGAGAATCTGCCATTGTCATGTAGCTGTTGAAAATACCTTACAGAAGCTGTTATTTTTTATTATTGCTTTTCCAGTAATTAAACTTGAAAGAGTATGAGGTACAGTCAAAAATGAAAAAAGAAAAACAAAATTCATTATGGAACTAGAAACAGACAAGCCAAATCAAGTGAATGTTTCCCTTTTTCCTTAACTAATTATTAAAAAATATTTAAATAGCTTTAATTATTCATATTGTTCTTTCAACAATGGAGAAAAACTTATTTCAACCACATTTTTTTAATGGGCAGTAAAACAAATAGGGTATTTTTCACTCCAGGAGTTGACAGCTGCTGGTGGGTGAGCTCACATCAACCCTCAGCAGAGGAGCACAGGGCAGACATTCCTTCTACAGACATATATATAAAAATTCTGTTTGTTTTGCAGTTTCATTTCCCAGAACCAACTATTTGAGAGACGTTTGTGTTGATTTTGAAACAGCTCACAAAGCCCAGGACTTGAAGGTTTCCAAATGGAACCACAAAGTTTGTTGGTGATATTAATGTGTGGTTTATTTTTCTTGTAAATAGCTATTATTTTTTGTCCTGGAAAAATATTTGGATACAAAGATTGCAATGCTTTTTTGTTGTGTTGTTTGATACCAGATATTTTCAGCATTAGGAGACCATGCAAGAAAATCAGCCAGGACTATCAAAATATCAAAATAATTGCAGTCACTGGATGATAAATCTGCATCTGGTCTGATGTATAAAGGAAACATCAAAATGTTTCCTATTCAGGGGTATTATTTAAACACAAGTCACAGAATTGGCTGCCTCAAGATATATAACACTTACCTGTCCAAACCTTTATCTCCTCAGGAATTCTGAAGTGGGTTAGAGATCACGCAGAGAACAGACCTGGAAATGCTTGAGAACCAATATTTTAGTGATGAAGGTGTTAGCCAGCATCTTGCCACTGTCATTGCTAATTTTCCTGACCATGATCCAGTTATTAAATAGATTTATGAGAAACCCAGATCAGTTGGTGTTGTGCAGACTTAAACACACCTTCTCCAACAGAAAGCAGGACAAATAATTCTGAACTATAAATTACTATTAATTACTTCCTTCATAGGGCTGCTTATGGAAATAGTAGGAAAACATTAACTCATCAAAAGCCAAACTTTGCACAGAAACTTTCTGGTTGTCATAAAAACTTCTGAAGTGGAGAATTTCACAGTGTGTAACTCAGTGCCAAGACAGGACTAATTTTGAGGTACGTGGGTGCATCAGTTGTTTGAATGTCAGCTCCATCCCAGTGCTGGAGTCAGACCAAACAACACACAGTAAAAAAAGAACACTGGATTTATTATTTTTATGATGCCATAAAGAGGTGTCCTGCCTCCAATTTTTAAAAGATATTCTGGATGGTCAGAAGCGCCTCTCTGATGACATTGTGTCCCTTCAGTGGTATTAAAAGGAGGGAAAATAAATTCTTATTTTATATATATATTTACTTACACACTTACTAAATGCTTGCCCACCACAAAGAAAAGCAGCATCAGCACACTGACTGGATCTACAGAAACACCAGGGGCAGGTATACACAGGGGGAAAAAATGTGTGGGAAAGATTTTGCAATATTAATTCTCAGCAGAAAGGGTTTTAATTCTCAAATTCCTAAGTCATTCAGTAGTGCAAGAGCTGAACTTGGAAGGGTATGGGATGTAAGGACAGAGGCTCAAAACAGAGGATCATCTGCTCCATCATCCTGTCTGTTTTGCTGGTCTGTAGCATCAGCAAAAACAAGCACCTAGACCTATGTATGGGAGACACATTATATGACATTTTCTCTATTTTCCCTAGGGTATTTTCTCAGTACCCAACAATATTTGCATTTTCACCTGCAAACGGCTGTTTTCTCTGTATTTAGTGAGTCTCTGTGTTTGTACCAACCATGTGCTTCCCTTGAGCCCAAGCTCCCAGCAGCCAGGGCATCCTGTGCTAGAAGCTCTGCACAGCTCAGTCACACGTGGTGTGAACAAGCTGCTGGTTTGCTCTGATGTTTTTAACCACTCTGTTCCTCTTTCCTGCTCATAAAAAGCACTGAACACTCCATCTCCACAGTGATCAATCCATGGGACACCCCTATGTCCCTCCCCAGTCCCAGTTATCTCTCCTTAGGCTGAAGTTCCCCAGCCAGCTTAATTGTTCACAGCCCACGAGCCATCTCCGTGCTTTTGATCATCCTTGTTTCCTTTTCCTGACCCTTTTCCAGCTGTGTGGGATCATTTTTGATGTGGCAGAGCCACACACAGAATTCAAGATGCTGATGAGTCCCAGATTTATAGAGCTGTGTCATGAGGTTCCTCTGCTCTGTTCCCTATGCCTTCCTCAGTATCTAATATCTGACCTCCTTTTTATCTATTAATCTAAATTAATACTTTTATAGAACTTTATTGCTCTGTCCTGAACTTTCATAGGTTTACCTTGTCACTGAGAGGTATTGGGCAATATTTTCACTTAATGTGTGAAGCTTTCACCCCTGTTAACGACAATGGTCTCATCTACATTTAATTTTGTGAGGTATCTCAAAGCCAAGTCACAGAAGACCTCACAAGATCTTTCTGTATCTCTCTGAAACCAGCCCTCATTAGGCAGGAAAGTCCTACTATGATAGACTGAAGATGGTTTTACCAAGAGGAGTAAAAATGGTAGTTGTTACAGCCATCCTAAAAATTGGAATGATATCATGGTTAATAAAGATAATTTGAGGATGTTCACCAGGAAGACAGGGCCAGTTTAAAGCGCATGAAAAAACCTGAAGTACATTGAAATAAAAAAAGCAAAGTTTCTTCCTTTTGTTCTTCCATTTGTGAGGAAAAAATGTAATTTTCACAGTGGACTAATGTACTGATACTTTTTGGGGTAGGTTGGGCTTTTCCACCAGTTATTTTTCCAGTGACAACCCATTTTCAGTTCCCATCCTTGTCAGGAGACTGGAACAGGTCTACAGCTCTTTCAAGCAACTTATGACAAAAAACCCCAAACAAACAAACCAGGACACACACACAAAAGCCCCTTTAGATGAGGGTAGCTCCAGAAGTTTTTTTAAATTAATGTACTTTCCAAGGAAGCAGCCAGCACTTCCCGCCGTTGTCTCCATCCCAGCCTTAGGGACAGCCTAGGATCCTGCAGAAAGCCCAGTGCCACTGGTGCAGGAAGCTAAGGTCACTCTGCTGCAGATCCCTGTGCCTTTCCCTCTGCAGGATGGGAAATTTGAGCTGAGCAAGCAGGGAATGCTTCTGACTCTAGCAACTGAGACACGAGCTGCCCTGCTGCACTCAACTCTGAGAATGCTTTAAAGGTGTTTCCATTTCCCTTCAGCACCAGGCTGGGTTTTAACCTTCACCGGCACCACAAGGTCTCTCCTGGGACCATAGAGCAGAGTTTTAATAAACTACTGAGTACCCTCCTCAAGCACAGCCACCCTTTGTACAACAAACCTAGAAATCTGGTGTGTTATCAACTCCCACATCCCATTAAAATGAAAATCTGTCACTCTATCGAGCAACACCAAACGCAGAGACAAACGCAGCCACACCCGAGAGAAGGCAAAGAAGAGAGAAAACTTTATTTTGGTTTTCACATTATATAGAGTTCTGGAAACGACCATCGATTGGAAGGTGAAGCTACCACCTCTCCAACCACACTGGTCAATGACAAAGTCCATCAAACCTTTCTCCTCCCAGGAGAAGGAATGAAAAACAAAAGGACAGTTAGAAAAACATGTGTATGTTTACAAAAAACAGCGTGAGAAACTCCATCACAAGAATGAAAACATCAGAAGGCTGAAAAGTGAGAGTGACAAAAATCTACCTTTGTGCCTCATCACTGCTGTCCCACAGGTCACAGGCCTTGAGCCAACAAGAACCAAACAATATTCTGCAACCCCAGAATATTAATGTTGGAATGTGGATAATTTAATAATTTCTGTCTGCCAACAGCCTTGCAAGGGAGTGCTGCCATCACTGGCCTGAGCAAAGGGAAGTCTTGAGGATAATTCACTGAGGTATGATCACATACATGTTCCAGGTGATTGTAGCTTATTACATAAGCTACAATATAGCTGATATAGCTTATTTAATAAAATATCTGCTGTATGGTCAAACAGGTAAAAATATGCCACTGCAGTTAGAAGAAGAGAAAAATAGGGAATCCTTTTATAGCAAAATTTCTCTAGAAGCAAATATCCCACTGAAATATAACAGTTTTCTTCTGCCAGTGGGCACAATTCTGGATCATTAAACAGACAGAAATTAAACATCTCTAGCTAAACTTGAGCTTCTTGTGTCTCCCAGCAAACCTTTTCACTGAAGATTTCAAACAGATGAAAATGTGACCAGCAGCCAGGGATCAGAGTGTGTTTGTACAAAACAGATGAGGATATTCTGCAGCCTTAAATAATTTTGCTAACTAGATAAAGATAGAAAATAGAGTTAGAACCATGGTGAACAGCCTGACAACATCTTACCTGTTTGAGAGAATCCTAATGACAGACACAGTCATCAGATAAATTAGATGAAGGTGCCAAGGACACCTCATGCATGATTTTATTGCTTAAAACCAAATAGAAGTTTAACTGACAACCTGTCACTAAATTAAGCCGGTAGAGAAAAATCCCCAGCATGTGATGACACAAAAGGTTATTTTCTGATAAAGGGGAGAGAGGAAAGAAAAAAAAATACAGTAAAAACAAAACTAGTAAAAGCAAATTAAGCAGCCCAGAGTGCAGAAGCAGCCTCATGTCCTAACGCTGCCTTTGGAAATCAAACCAATTTTAAGTTAGGGAAGAGTAATGTATAAATTCCTCCTGTTCTGGATTTGTATCTTAAGCAGCAGAGTTTTTTGGGTGGAAGCTCGAGCTCCACTCCTTCAGACTCTTCCAGGTGCCAGGAACAGCTCGTTGTTCCCTTTCTGTACCCTCTTTTTCCTGGGGATCCCTCTGGGCATGAGACGATGCCACTTCCTCCCAAAATGACAGAAAGAGACACTAAAGACAAATCCCTCATTTGATAAATAATTTAACTGTTACAAAGGAATGATTATATTGATATATAATGGAATGGTTTCACCCTTTTCACTACAAGGTTTAGTGGCCTTGGTGGTGCTTGGTCACAGGCTGGACTCGGTCTTGGAGCTCCTTCCCAATCTGAATGGCTCTGGGATTCCCTAGCCTCGGAGTGTGTATGTAATTCACACATTTAGAGCTTTGGGAGTACAGCCAACAAATCACCAATCCACAGGTCCTGAAGTATGTAAAATAAAATAATAAAATACAAATAATAAAAACATATTGTTTACCCAGTTTGTTTTCAGCAAATTTCTCACACAAAATTTTTACCTTTTTCTATCAAAAAAACCTCAACAGAACTAGGCTGCTGCAGTGCTTTGACTGCTAGCACAGCACAGGTTTGGAACATTAGGAAGAGTTTAAAAGCTCTTGCAAAGATGACAGTATTAACAGTATAGTGAGAATGGATTAATTTTGTACTGTTTCTAGCCTCATTAAACTGTTTTTAATCAGTCACACTTTCTGCTCTTTCCATGAACCTGTGCAAGAAAAAGCCATCACAATTCTAATTAGTAATATTAGTATTGCGTTTTGTAATTCATGCTCCACATTCTCATGGCCAAAATGCCCCAGAGCTCCTGTTCTTCAAGAAATCACAATTAATTTAATCACTCTGAAATTACAGACCACCACTTCAGCCCACTGAAAAAACCTCTCTGGGCTTTGAGAGCAGACACTGGATAAGAGATTAGGGAAATCCCAGCAGAGCAGTGTGCTCACAGTGGCTGGGACAGGAGCTGACATCAGTTCCACCAAATGTCACCCAAGTTTAAGAAACGAATTAAGAAATCAGAAATTTTCTACAAATCCCTCAGGAGTGCTCAAAAATTATTCTTTTGCAGTATTAGGATTAATTACTTTAGATATATGCAAGTATACACCAAATAATTACTTGTTCCAAGCAATAAATTATGCAGAAATATCAATCCATTTATAGAAAAGACCTTCAACCCAGACATGGTGTCCCAATTGTCCCTTCAAAGAAAGTCAAGCAAGCAAAGATGCTGAACTCCTAAGTAAAATTTTAAATAAAAAAGCAGCAGAAGTGTGTGTGCTGCTATGTAATAATTTCATGTTTGCTAAGAAAAATCTTGTATCCTCCTGACAAACTAATTCCTTGAAGTGTGGCAAAGGAAGATGATGGCAACTGTGTTTCTTTGGCTTGGTATTGAATTCAGTTCAAGTCTCATTGAGCTTATCTTGGTGATTTTTACTCTTTTCTGACATTCCTGGTGCCCAGAACCTGACTTTGTAAAAACCAGTCTGGCTCCTGGCAAACCCATCTGTCCTGGCTCTCAAAATAGGCACAGATTCCATTTGCCATCTGTTAAAGGTGGGACAGATATCTTTTATCAGTTGGACAGTTTTTCCTTATCTCTTCCAAAAACAATGTCTCCCTCCGGGGAGGTATCTCCTGTTAATGGGCCATTGAATGACTCACTGCGTGACTGATAGGATTACATCATTCCATTGTGAGATGCTCCGCCCAGAGGGAGGAGCCAAGCACCCCTACCTGCATAAAATCAGCATTTTCTGAGACATCAAACAGCCTCTTCTCCAAGAGGAACCACCTGTTCTCCACTGGATTTCCAGAGGAAAACCAGGCCCATCTCTGCCAGCGCTGGACATTTCACCAGAGGGAACCCACACCTTTTCTACAGGATCACCTCTTCAACAAGACTTCATCTGCTCCTCCAGGAAGACTGCAGCTACCATTTAACTGGATTGTTATCAACACCCTGACTCCTCAGGGGGGCCAGGTTCCTGACTTTATCAGTGGTTTTTGTTTGTACTAATTGCATTTGTATATCTATTTCTCCTAGTAAAGAACTGTTATTCCTATTCCCATATCTTTGCCTGAGAGCCTTTTAATTTCAAAATTGTGGTAATTTGGAGGGAGGGGGTTTACCTTTTCCAGTTCACTGAAGGCTTTTACCTTCCTTAACAGACTCCTGTCTTGTCAAACCAAGACACCATCACTGCAGGTATTGAGGGGAGCTCCCCTTGACGTCTTGGTGCTGAGGCAATTCATTAAAGCTTCTAGAGATCCAAGCTGCTTTTGCCAGGTCCCTCTCCAGTTCCCAAAGCCTGGGGGGTCATGCAGGAGGCTCTGGGGGTCATTAGGTGCTGCTGAGCTGCTCTGCATGAGCTGCAGGCAGAGAGTGCCTCTCGGTGCCTCCAGGTGTGCTCCCAGCACAGAGGTGCCCGAGAAGGGCTGCAATTAATGCAGTGCAGCCCTTCCCTGGTACCTGCTGCAGCATCCCTCCCCCAGAGCAGCAGCAGGGATAAATTACAGCTCTGTAGGTTCTGGGTGAGCTGCACTCACTGAGCAACCTCACCTCCTTTGTTGTTTCATCCTGGGCACCACTGAGAAATCTGTCTGATAACCATACCATCCCGCATCTGCCTTTTCCCACTAGTTCCACCCCAGGATGTAGCTCTGCACAATAAAATGCTGCCTTGTGGCAGCTGCAGTGTTACACATGGCTGAAGCAGGTGGTCTGTCCTAGCTGGAGGTTTTGTCCTGCCACAATGTCAGGATTTTAGCCATTTGCCTAGGATTTCCCAGTGAAAAATCACTTCAGAAAAGTCACAATGACACATCCAGAATGCACTAGATTATACATAAAGTAATCCCAAAATATGTCAGACCTACAGGATGATGTGGATTTGCTGCTGATCCCAGGCAGCAAACTGGGAGGCTCCCCAGTGCATAGTGAGCACTGTGGAAGGTGCATTTCAGAGCAGGTGGCATGTCCTGCCCATGTGACAGCTGCCACAGCAGCATGTCACTGCTACCACCTCACCAACAGCCCCACAGTGACAGCAGATAAAACAGGTGCCGAAGATAATGCCTGTACTTAGCAGTGTGTGGACACACTGGGAATTCTGCTTCTCCAGGCAGCCCCCAATGCTTTGGTCCTTTCATGCAAAGAACATTTTTTAATAATCCATATCCACTCATTTAATGCCATCCTGCCATCAGATTGGTTTAGCTTCCAAAAAATATAGAAGCAGGAAAGAGACTGAAAGAAAATAAAACATAAATCCTTTATGTTGCCAAATTACCAATGGATGGCAAATTTATTTATTTCAAAGACACTAAGAAAAATTAAGTACACTGTAAAAATGTCTGGCTATTTCTATAGGAGGAGTTTTAATTTTATGTTAACAAAGGAATTTCAGGCTGTTTAAAAGGGCCTGGAGTGACAGGACAAGAGGGAAAGGGTTCAAACTGCCAGAGGGCAGGGATGGATGGGATATTGGGAATTAGGAATTGTTCCCTGGGAGGGTGGGCAGGCCCTGGCACAGGGTGCCCAGAGCAGCTGTGGCTACCCCTGGATCCCTGGCAGTGCCCAAGGCCAGGCTGGACATTGGGGCTTGGAGCAGCCTGGGACAGTGGGAGGTGTCCCTGCCACGGCAGGGGTGGCACTGGGTGGGATTATAAATCCCTTCCAACCCAAAGAATCTTCACAGAGCCACCAAAGAAGGTCCAGGTCAAGAGTAACTAGGGAAAGACCAGTAACACAGATTGCAGTAAATGCCATGGATTCAGACAGGAAAATGTCAGGATTTAAAAACCCCACCTCTGCAGTAAGAGTCCCCTGTGTGTTTGCAGATCTGTTCCTGTCCTGTCATTAGGAATTTCTCCAACACAAATGCAAAGACAATGCAGGAAAGACCAGCTCGTATCCAGAGTTACTTGATTTGCTTTGCTTTACTGCAATCAAGTTGAAAGCATTTTAAAACATCAGAAAATAAAATAGAAAATCTTATTCATTGGACAGTGAGCATCTACGTTCAGCAGCTTTAGCACCACTCAGGCTTAACTGAAAAGTGATTAAGTTCTTGTTGCCATCATAAACTCAGTCTTACAGCTCTAAATAAAACATTTGACTTCAGTAGCCTCTTAATGAAACCAGCAATTTCCTACAGAATGGAGCCATAAATGTGACAACTTTCTCTCCATTTTGAAAGATTATTGAAATAAAGCAGAAAAAAATTAGGTTTTGGGGATATCCAATATGACACTGACTGCTAAATAGAGAGGTTAAGTTTGCAGAGAATACAGTGGTCCTTTCCCAGAAACACTTCAATTTAAGGACTGGAATTCCATGCAGTGTCCTTGTAAATAGCCCAATGAAGAGGCTTAAGAAGCCAGATACATTTCTAAATATTTTTAAGAAATTTTCTAAACATTTAACTCATTATTCATAATAAAAGGAAAATCACAGAGAATTATAGGAATGAATTTTTGGGGCCTCAACCTTTCTTTCTGCTTCTGCTTCACATAGGAAGCAATCATTCCATCTGAAATTGTGAAAAATGGTAATGTACAGATATATGCTATGATATATCTCACTACGTGCAAGTTAATAGGATTGGCTGAACTTGTCATTACTGTTGCTGACAACTAAAGTCACCAGTTTTTTAGAGACTAAAACCAGAGTTTTAAAATTACACCATACCACGTAAGAGTCAGGTGTTTTGTGACACACCTTTTAATGCTCAGTGATTTATCATAATGCAAGAGGCATATTCCCATAAAATCAAAACCTCTTAGAACTGTTTTGATTCAAGCCACCTATATAAATAAGTCAAATGTCTGCCATTTAAAAATGGGGATCTCTAATTTTAGACAAGGTAAGTGATAGCACCAGGCACTAACAGACTCTGTTAAAAACCATTAAAAATCACACACTTTTAATCTCAGTATGGCACCTGCACAGGTCTGTGATCTCACTGGTACCTTCCCTACCTGCATTCATCACCTGGGTCACTGCAAGGTCTCAAACTCTGTCCAATTTTTGCATTGTTCCAGTACCAAATCATGCCCTGCTGTGACACTGCTCCTCACTCCACATAAATCAAGCAGAGGCTTTGCCTGACAGAGCTCAGATGCCCCTGTCCTGTGCAATCCCTTTTATCAGCACTCCCTGTTCCTGTGGGCAGGGGAACAAGCCTGCCCCCACTCACATGCCCCAGTTATTGCTTCTTGTGGGCTGCCTGCAGAACATCAACCTGCTGCACTCCTCAGTGGATAAAAGAATTAACTTTCTGTATCTGACACACACATGCTCTCCCAGAATAAAAAATCTGCAGTGGCAGGCCAAGTACCCTTGCCAAGGATAAATAAAGGAGCTGGTTATGCTCCTGCCACATCAGAAAGCTGCTGGGAAAGGCATCACTGCTCCCTTTTCACACCCTCAGTTAAATCTCTGCAGACTCCCCTACCACAGCAAGTTCAGGAGTCATCCTTTGAGTTTTCCTGGATGCTTTTGACAGCTCTGGCACTGCACAGTCAGCAGAGCAGCTCTCTGGAAAGCTGCAGCGCTGCCTCACAAGCAACAAAGGTGGACATTCATCTTGGCTCAAATTTTCTTTGGTGCACAGGTTACAGTTCTGCTTTAAAGCTATAGAAATGTGAAGGGAATAAAATAAATACAAAATTTTGACCATATTTAAAGCTGGCAGCATTTGCTGTAAGAGCTGAGTTCACTCTTAGGGAAATGGCTGCAGTTACTTGGGGCCAAAATCTGTTTATCACTGCTCTGCTGTGGGCACTGCTCCTCAGGCAGAGCAGCTCTCTCCATACTCATTTGAGAAAGGCTTTCCCTGTGTATGAAGCATTGGACTTGTATTTCATGAACCATTTTTAGCAGTTATGGAAGCCTCTTGGGACTCTCAGACACTTTACAGCCCCATTACAGTTCACATCCAACAGCTGCATAGGCAAAAGTAGCTCGTGATTTAAAGGGCTCAAGCATCTTCCTCAGCCAAACAGGGATCAACAAGTTGGATGGGGTTTCACTAAAAATACTTGTCTGGCTATAGAGCAGATACAAACATATGTTGTTTGTCTGCAGCTAATTTATCCTGTCACCTCTGTAATGTTACGAGCTCCCACCGGGGGAGGAACAGCCAGGGAAAAGTTAAATCATAATCACATGAGTAAATTATCAGTGACACCTAAAAGCAGTTGCAAACTGCCCCATCATTTCAATGAACTGGAGCCCTCAGCTGCCTCATGTCTGCATTAGTCAGGCAGCACCAATCAGCAAATTATTGCTGAGGCAAACACCATAAATCTTCATCAACAAACAATGATAGGGAATTTCCTGCAATGTCCCCTAACTGATCCTTAGCCTGGAATTTTATACCCTCTGGATGGGGAGCACAGCACTGGAGCCATGCTCTGTCCTTGCCCAGTTCCTGCTCCTGGAAATCAATGGTATCTCAGTTGGTGTTCAGAGACAGAGCCCAGTTTATGCACCAAAGATTAGTAGGAGTTCTTTCCAAGAAATGCCAGCGCAGTGCTGATGAGCACAGAGGTTTACAAAACTCACACTCAGAGCCCTGGCCCAGCAACAAGGCAGTAAAATACTGCAAATCCAGGTTTGGCCCCCTGCCATCTGAAAATTCCATGGGACATGAGGAGCAACTCACCACACTTAGCACAGCTTAACACTTGTTCTTACCACATTTCTGGCACCATTCGGTGGCACAGCCTCTGCTGGGAGTTTCTGACTTCTCAGAATAATTTTGGGGAGGGTGAAATTATAGCTCATGGTAGAAGATCCAAAGTACTCAGCTATTGTTGGATCTGAAGATTTATCAGAAGATAAAGTGCTGAAGTGCTTGCCTGCCCTTACTCACATAATATAATATGTAGGAAAAAAGTACCTACTACTCCTAGGGCTTGGGTTATTTACCAACTGAGCACTTTCAAAGGCCCTTACAAGGGACAAATAATTCCCAACACTCCCACTATGGCCTGATACATAATGTATAAGGTTATAGGAAATGTGTATTCATGAGACTTGTTTGGCTTTTGTCAAAAAGAACTGTGAAAAATTATGATGGAACAATTTTCATTTCTGACACATTGTTTTTATAGCTCATTCATGCCTGGGAATTGACAGCTTTAGAATTTTGTTTGCTGCAGATGTTGCAGAGAGGAGAGGAGCTGCAGAGCTCCTTCCTTGCTGCTTTGTTGCTGCCAGTGACAGGAGACCTAAAGGAAATACTTCTCCTGACGCTGAACATGATGAGTAAATCCCCAGGCTGCTCTCCCACTTTGCTGCATTAGGAAAGCCATGGCACAAGGCACTGGGGAGCACATGAAAAGAAGTGTGTTTTATCACCAGAACTAGCAGGAAAATTTAAGTTTCAATAGAGGACCCTGGAATTGTTTACAACAATAATGGTTAACAAGGTCAACAATAATTATAATGATTTTAAAACCTGGGTAAAAGCTCATAGAGCTTAGTAAGCCTGGCAAACAAAGGGAATATTTTCTTTTTAGACAGAACTTTTATTTAACTGCCTTCAATATGCACACTTACCCTTTTCACTGTATTTCCTTCATCCAGACATTTTTGTCTCTGGTTTCAACTGGCAGCATGACAAATTCAGCGGCAATTAAGGAACACAAAAAACTTTACAAAATACCAACTCCTCCTTTAGAAGGAAAGAAAAATAACAAAAGCAGAGAACCCATTTAAATGCAGTTAGTTGTCAGATAGCTCAGATAGCTTTGATCCTTTGGTGGGGGTAGAAGCTCTGAAGAAAGGAACAGCACTGGAAACCTCTCAGCTTTGGTCCCTGCCTGAGCCAGGCATGACCACAATGGAATTTGTGAACTTCCCTGCCCATGAGTTTTGCCGAGATTGCTGTAACAAGACACAATACATTTCCCTGGAAAATTGAAATATCCCTCCTTTCCCTCCACTGCATGGAGGGGAACTGTAACATTTTAGTATTGTTTTATTTGCTGCACTTTTAAATTTTGATTTCAGCAGGTGTAAAGCACCCACGCCAGGCTCTGGTGTCACAGGCCAGCTCAGCTGGAGTGCCCCAGCCCCACCAGCCCACGCCCTCTCCTGCAGGGCTCCAGCAGGAATCCAGCCCCACCCAGAACCTCCTGGGCCTGACTTCTCCTCCAAGAGACATTCAGTGAAATCACAGCTGGCTCAGGTGTGCTGCAGAGCCCAAAGAGCAATGCTTTGTCTAAGCTGAAGGATTGCTTGGGTCACATATCCTCTTTCCAGCAGGCATTGCCTTCCCTGGATCAATGCACTTCCTGCATATGAAACAGGATATTTTATGTATCACTCCCTCATGGCATCTCATCAATGCCTTTTCCAAGAGTACCAATCCTCTCTCCTGGTCACCCCTACTCTGTCCAAGGGAGTTCCTTTCTCCCAGCCACAGGCACACTGTACCCCACAAACACACCCAGCTGTTTAATCTCCTCACTGCCCCAAAGCCCTCCCACACAGGGCAGGAATTCTCCTGTTACACCACAAAGCCCTGCATTTCATATCATTAATGTGATCCCAGCAGTTCTGCTACTCCCCAGACAACTCACTCCTCCTACACAATCCTCCCGTTCTCCTCTCTGCTGCTGATTTCAACTTTAGCACAAGCAAACTTCTCTGCTGTGTTCCCACCTTGGGTTCACACCACTGAAGAAAGGAGTTTTGTGACCCCAAGCCCTTTATTTCAAGAACTCTGTGTCTACTCTCCTTTCATCCAGAGCTCTCCCTAGCTCCCCATCTGTCTCTGAATACACCATTCAGGTTTGATCAGCTGAAGGAACATTTTCCCCCAGTGCAGCCAAATCAGCTTCTCAGATATGGGCACACCAGAAGTTCACATCCAGAATGTTTCTGCCTCACCTTAGAGATCAGATCAATCTACTCTGAACTGCTTTTCATGGCTTTGTACACCACTGGCTTCCCCTCCAGTTCCTTCAGGGTTTGTTCTTTAACAACACCTGGCCAGCCAATCCCTCCCTCCTTTTCAATATAAAATATTAATTCTCCACCTTCTGTTTTTGCATCATATCTAGTGATAGCCATATCTTTATACACATTGCTACCAACCCTTTCACTCTCCTCTCCAAGTGCTGGATTACACATTATCCTCCTTCCTCAAACCCTAGGAAAACACTCTGTTTGTTTTCTTTTGTATTTTTTTTGTCCTTGTCTCCTAGCAAAGCAAACTCCTGCCCGCTTACCGCCAGGAGAAAAATGCATTTCAGGATCCAGTTACTTGCACTGATAAAAAGATCAGTGAACAGTAAATCTTGTGAACACCTGTCCAGAACCAAANGAGATGCTCTTATTTGTTTCCTTGTGTTTGCTAGGACGTTATCTCCTAATTCAAGAGGTTAATAAAGAAGGAGAGTTTTTTATTCTCCTGTCTGAGAGGGATCTTTTCATCTCTGAATTTTGAAAATGTGAAAAAGACACAGCAATGAGAGAACTTTGAGGGAGGTTAGTGTGCCAGTTTTTTCTCATCTGCTGCCTCAGGCACTCAGATGTTTATAAAGAAACAAAAGTGGAAATATTAAGTTTCAAGAGAGCAGTGACAAAGCCTAGGAACTATTTCTGTAATGGGCACGGTTCAGGAGGCACAAAGACATTGACTCTTAGCTAAACAGAAATCTGGGGAATCAAAGACATCTTAATTAAAAGTTCAGTGTAAACACTGCAATTATTAACCTTCCCAAGGAACAGGCAATAAACAAAGGGAGCTGTTCTGGACCTGCCTGTGCAGCAGTTGGATTCATTGCTCTGCACCCAGAGAAGCTGGGCTGCTCACAGAAAACTACACAAAATTAGCTGGCTCTGCATCACTGCAATTTGCTTTAATCTTCTAGGAATTAATTTTTAAGTGAAAAACTACAGAAGCTTTGCTTTGTGAGAGACAGAAAGCAAAGGCAATCACTACTCCACTGCCATTTTCTGTGCTCAGAAATTTATATTTTGACTTCTTGGCGACTTCTGTGCTCAGAAATTTATGTATTTCAGCTCATATATTCAGTTTATGGAGATAATTAATATATTNGTGGAAATGCAGTCTGGAAATAACTACTTTAAAAAAAATTATTTTATCAATTGTTTTAATTTTCAGTTAAATCCCAAGTAGCTTTTAGGAGACTTTTGCCAAATCACAGCAAAGTGTTTGCACTGATAATCACAAAATTCAAAAACATAAAAGTCAAATTATTGTTTTTTTCATTTGGTGCAAAAAGAATCAACAGCAAGGCAACAATCTGTCCAGTGAGATCCTCACTTTGTTTGATTTAAAAATTAAAAATATATCTGAACTTCTCCTAAAGGCTGATAATAACACATACACAACTCTAGCAACATATACATTTTTCACACTAAATTCCCACTTCCTGGACTAAGCTGCAGCATAACTGGAGGGCTGCAAGGATGAGTTTAAAGCATGGGCCAGTTGTGCTGGAGAAGAGAAAGTGCACGAGGGACCAGGGAGCTCCATAAAAGCAGCATAAAGACATCACCAGGCTGTGTGTCATCGCTCTCAGCTGTCCCTGCCAGCCTGTGACATCTGTGACATCTGCAGTGGAGCCAGGAAAAATCCCCTGTCCCCTCTTAACTGGATGCTCTTTTCAGGGAACATTATTAACCAGGAAAAAACCAACCCAGAAACAAACCTGACACAACATTAATTGAAGCCTAGTGATTTATGTCTGTTTTCTTTTCATCCAGACCAATTCAATACCTTTCTGAATCTTTTATGATGCTTGTTATAGCCTTTACACCTGATTTATTTCCTGTGCTATCCTCTGAATCATCCCAAATGCAGATGTATTTGTTTTTAAAGATTTTGCTGAGACTTGGAAATATTTTTCCCTTTCTGTAAAGGCTCCATAAGCATCCTCTTAAATTATTCTTTGCACAAGCATACAATGACAGCTTCTGCTATTACAGAGTTCAGACAGGTTAATTTTTATCTGCTCCTGTGGTAGTAAAGGGAGAAAGTACAAGCCATCATCTCCTCCTTCTCTTCCAAAGGCTGAGAGGACAGAGAAACTGCTTCAGCATTCCTGTGGAGCTGGAAAATTATCCCTTGGGATAGGACGAAGGACAGAGGGGTCTCTGAGGTGATGTGGTGGCATCTTATCCTTCAGCTGAATTGGAAAAAACTACTTCTGCAAGATCTGTCAGTTCTATAATTTCCCAATCACCTCTCCTAAAGCTTAGTTCAGAAGGTGTTCATGAATGACTGATTGCTCAGTTCCAGTGGCAGTTCTGAAAGAATGGCAGGTATTTTTCCAGTGGAAGGTGGGGGGAAAAGGAGCACCAAGCCTAATGTTCCATTAATTTCAAAGTTAAATTTTCACCTTTGATGCAGGTTACGTTGTATTTCTCTGAGGCTGTTTATGTAAAGAAACTAAGAAAAATTTCTAGTAGATAAAATTAAATAATGGCAAATATTAAAAATATCCTGTGCCTGGCACTGTCTCATCAGTTTTCAGATGAGGAAGCATTTTTTATGTCAGTTTGATGTTTCAGAGGAGACAGGTTGTCTTCTTGAGAGCTTCTTGCTAAAGAAATAATGTTTTCAAATTAATTGTGTACAATTTCTTGCTTTTACAGCAGGAATACCATAATGCATAGTTAAAGCATAGCTTATTGTAGTTATACTAACTGGAGATGAACACAGAAAATATTCCATCACTTTCCTGGTGTATCCAGTCCCAAAATACTCAGGAAATGCCCCTCAGTGACACAGAGGTGACACCAATATCAAATTTGTGATGAGACACAACATTTCCCTGAGCACAAAAATGTTCCCTCGGTTCAGAACAAGACTCTCAGAGTATGGAAATCTCTTCAGTTTGAGTTTTCATGGAGGTGCTGTTCCCTGGTGGACAAGCAGCCCTCAGGACAGCTGAGAACAAAACCAATTCAGTTAACATTTGCACACCTGGCCAGGAGAGCAGGTGAAGTGCCCTGTGTGGGCAGGCTCACACAGAAATACCCTAAAAAAGGGAGAAACAGCCAGAAAAAAGTGTAACACAATTCAGGAGAAGCCCAAAATGCTGCACTCTGGCACCAGTTAATGCAGAAATAGAGAGTGAGGAGCAGCAGGGGAGGTCCAACAGAGGGTGCAGAGCAGCTCCCAGGGACATGTGACGAAGGGTGACACAAAGAGCAGGAGCAGCAGTCCCGGTGCTGCCCCTGCCCAGCACTTGCCAGATCTCAGCTGTTTTCTCCCTGAAGGAATGCTCAGGCCCTGGGATGAGCTCAGGTGCTGCTGACAAAGCCAAGGTTGTAGTTTTGATTCCTGGTCGTGCCATTCACTAGAGGTGGACTCGATGATCCTTGTGGAACCCTCCCAACCCGGAATATTCTGTAAACTCCATGAAGATAAGCTGCCAGGGAGGAGATGGAGTCACCATCTCTGGAAGTGTCCAAGAGGGGTCTGGATCCAATGGGACGTGGATTTGGGGTGATCATGGCCCTGCTGGGATCTGGAAGGTCTCTTCGAGCCTTGGTGACTCCGTGCTCAGACCTGAGCACCAATAACCAAACAGAGGGAATGCAGTGAGGCTGACCTAAAGAGAGAAATGCATTTTCCACAATTCTAATCCCAAATTGCTACTAAGGCTGTTTCCCACAGCAGACTGAACTGTTATTATAAAATATATAATAGAATGCCCAGCGCTGCTGTGCTCCAGAACACAGCATTTTTAATAATAACAGGCTTTGGACAACCAGCTTGGCCTTTCAAACGTTTACCATAGTGGACAGGCAGAAAAGCCAAAGAGTGTAAGAAAAAGCCCAGCATTTTGCAAAGCAGCTGAAAATTTCAGTTATTTAATAAAATGTTGTTTCACGATATGTTCCCTGTATCTGGACACACAGGTAGTGCCTTGTGATACAAAGTTTGATTGAAATCCTCAGTTCTATGCAAAACCCCCACATTCCCCTTCTCCAAAATGAAATGGTTATAATCAGAAGGTAATCAGAGAACGAAACTATGTCAGTAGGATTTGCAGAGTCCTCTCACATCTATAATGTGCAAATACAACTGGAAAGGGAAGAAAGAGGAAGCAGAAATTCTAAAACACCCAGAGTACTTTTTGTTCCTTTTTGCAAACTCTTTGGGTTCTTTCAAACCCTCTACATCTGCATTATTTAAAGTAAATTAAGTGGGTCCACAGGAGTACTTTGTCTTCCCAAATGGATGTTTTCAGTACAACATGTTCTACCCTCATGAGTCACCCTGCACAATCCACAAAACCCTGTTCTGGTGGTTCAGGTGTTGGACATCCGTCCAATTTATCTTTCAAGAAATGCTTCAAACTATTTAAGGTTTTGTGGTTTTATTTCCAAGCCCACATTTTGCTCCTGCAATCCCTTCCAGGCAAAAGGAGGAGCACAGGCCACCAGAAAAATCTCTGGATTTCCTTGTACTTGGTGGGAGCTGAGGGGAGCAGGAACTTCCACAGCTGCCAGGGATGCAGCTGGGAGGAAGGTTCTGCACTCCCAGCTTGCACACTTGGTGTAAGCCCTTCCTCACAGCTGCTCCTGTCTTCACAGAGTAGGAGGGTAGGAGTATAAAGCCTTTTAAATTATTAACATTTTCAAACCCAATATAACTAACAGAAACAGTCCCCCTTTTATTTTCACATTATTCCTCTAAAGTACACACAGTTAGTGTGTAAAATATATTGAATAGAATTGTTGGAACATGCAGACTGCAATTAAAACCATCTTAGGTATAAATTAACTCAATATTTATCTAATCTAATATGCAAATCAAGACAATGTATTCTCATTAACATCAGCTCCATTCCCTTTAAGCTAAAAGTAAACCTCCAGCCAGAGCAGGGAGAAAAAAAATGCTGAGTGGTTGTGAGTGAAGCCAGTGAGGGGATGCTTGGTCCCCTGCGTGCTCACGGAGAGGCTCCGGAGTGCCCAGCTGGGCACAGCAGAGCAGCACTGCACACAGCCCAGCGAGGACACGCCGGGGCTGGGGCCACCTCAGCACCCATAAAACACCAGTCCAGAAGGGCTGAGTTCCAGACACCTTCTGAAAGTCAAATGGAAAAGCATTTTCTGCAAGCACACGTTGAGCAGGAACAGATTTGACGCAGCCCTTGCTGACACGGTGGGAAGCAGCAAGAGGGTTTTCCAGGAGACAGGACATTTTATAAACTCAGAAACATTTCACTTACTGCAAACCAGTGCATCTGCTCTGTGGAATAACTCTTAGTACTAACCTGGTTTAAAAGCACACGGTTTTCTGTTCAGATTTATAAGAAAACCCAGCCAAAACAACCCCAAAAACCCAACCAAATAAACAAATAATCGAAAAAGAAAAAAAAAAAAGCCCAAGAAAACACAAGAATCCCCACCAAAAGTGCACTTCCAATGTATGGTGCTGCCTCCTCCAGCCTCTGAAGATTAATGTGATTACTTGGTTGCTCTGCTAAAGAGGACAACATAATGTTATTTATTAAACCACTTTTAATCCATCATTGTCCTTAACGATTGCCTTCGATTAGCAATTTGATTTCTCCCACTTGCACACAGCTGAGGCAATGAGCAATGTGGCTCCCATCAGCCTCAGGGGACTGAAAGGTGGGAAATGTTGTGATTCAGGATTGTTCTTAATTTCCACGTGCTGCTGAGAGCTTCAAGTGTCAGCAGCAGTGAGAGCTGAGAGCTCCTGGCTAAAGCTATTCAGGGACAGCAGAGGTCACGCTGCAAAACACAGAGAAGAAAGTGCTGGCTGAAGGGAAGGGGAACAAAACCTCTGAAGCAGCCTCTGCAGAGAGCTCTGGCTCTATCAGAGCTGATACCAGCGGAATTAGCTTCTCCCCCTGAAGGGTTTTTACCCAGGCAAGGGATGAATAAAGCCCGAGGGGTCTGGCTGGGAGGGCAGGGACACCTTGCAGGGCTGAGCCTCATCCCCTCTGGGGGAAGTTGCCAGGGAGGGACATAGGCAGAGCTCTACTTGACAAAGACACAAATCCAGCTCTTTTAGAATCCTTCAAACAGCTCCATGTGCTGCTCCCAGGGTGGATTAGACAGAGAACACAGCAGGGCTAGAGCAGCTTGGCCAAAGGCTGGCCAGGGGGCTGCCTGCCATTGGGGATGTGGCACATCCAGGGACAGTGCTGCAAGAGAGGCTAGCACACCACAACTAGATGAGTGTCCTAAAGTTTCAGCCATAAAACCAGAACTGAAGCCACTCAACCTGTATTTCAGTGACAGTGACTGATCTGTCCTGCTCCAAGCCCAGTTTTTTTATTCCTATAAACCTCCCACCACCTGCTTTACTACTACTACTATTATTATTATTACTACTATTATTATTAACAACAACAGACATTTGCAGCTCAGGTCCTGAGTCTGTTCACCCCTTACACCCTCCAGAGCTGGGAAGCTCAGAAAACCTGCCCCCAGGAAATGCATTTTGCCAGCTTTTTCCATATTGTCCATACAATAAGAGCACTTTCCACATCCTCAGCTGGGGCTGGGCATTGCTGCTCTCTTTTACAACCAAGGCAAGCCAAGTTCCTGCACACAGACTTGTGGGAGTCACTCCAATTTCTCCTCCAGGAGCAGCACAGGGGTGTGGGGCACATTGCCAGCCCTCCCTGTTTATTGGGACACTGTCAGGAAAACAGAGCACCGGGAACAAGAAGAATGAAGAAAAAGCCATGTACAGCTTTAAAACCAGCAGCATTTTAAAAACCTGACAGTGCTTTTACGGTTTATAAATCCATTCTGTTTTATTTTCCTTCGTCTTATTTGTGGCAGACTCATGTACTGCTGCTAAAAATTCTTTTCCAATGTTATCCCTGTGCAGAATAATCTTGAAAGAAAAAAAAAACACTTTTCACATTACTGAAAAGACATCTAGTGTGTTTTATAGTCTCCAGCACCTGGGAAAAAAACATAACAATTGAGTGATATGACATTTTTGGGAGAACATGAAGGCAATCTCTAAATGAGATTTGAGCTCTTAGGCAGCTTTAGCACACTCTGATACTAATCTGGACCAGATCTTACTTCCAGGAGTGATGTGAATTCAAAGCTAGGGCCACCTTCCAATTAAAACAAGGTAACAGGCTGCTTTTTCCAGGTAAGTGGAAGTTATGCACAGGTCCTGACCCTCCAACATCAAGCTTTTCAAGTAGAAACCTCCATTTAGATCTGTTTTCTAATGTACTCCAAGTTTCAATTTTTTCCCCTTGCCCCTGTAATCCCCAGGTAATGTCAGAAATTCCTTGTCCCTGCAGGTCCCCCTGCCCCGTCCCTCTCACAGAGCTGTGCCTGCTTTCCTGAGGCCTCTCCCGTATCCTCTGGAGTCACCACGAGTCCCTGGCCAGGCTCCTGTCTCAGGTTTGGGAGCTCTCTGGAAACGCCTGCAGTATTTCCATCCTCAGACACTCTGAGGGATCCATCACTGTGCCTGTGTCAGGAGGAAATTTCCCTTTCCAGGAGTGCAGTGAGCCCACAGTTCTCTCCATGATCACTCCCTCGGTGACCACCCCCGTGCCCATGGCCAGGAACCCAGCACTGTGCCCTGCACAGCAGGAGAACACCCCAATGCCATCTTCAAACTGGAGGAGCAGAGCAGTGTCTCCTGTGAAAACCTCCCCTTTTTACACCTGGCTTTTTCCTCGGGAAACTCATCAAATGTTAAACTCATGCACTGTCTCTGGAGAGGGAGCCTGGTGTTTGTCCAGGGTTTCACTTAACAGCTTTGTACTAAAGGACATGAGACAAGACACCTGGAAAAGCAGAGGAGATGAATAGAAAAAGCAAACCAAGCTTCTCTCCTGGCAGATGAAATCCAGCCACACTTACAGTAGCATATACAACACATCTAATGCAGTCAGGCATCTAAAAAACATATTACAGCAGTTTGGGAGCAATGCAGAAATACAGGTGTCCTGTGGAATGAAGCCAGAAAGGGAAAAAAAACCCAACAAAACAACCCATGAGATTCCTCAGTTCAAAGAAACACTGGATTTCTTGAGGAATCCAAAGCTTTCAATTTGTTGTTTTGTTTGGGTTTTTTTTTTCCTGATGTCCAAGTAAACTCTGGAAATTTGTATTTAACTCCTGAGTTTTCCAGTTTTTCAAAGTCTGTATTTTCAGCTGCAGAACTTCCAATTCGCTTTGGAAGTGAGTTGTTTGCTTGGTTTTTTTTTTTTTTCTTATATATACTAAAATCAGCCCTACTGAGCAGCAACAGGCAAATNGCAGGAGAACACCCCAATGCCATCTTCAAACTGGAGGAGCAGAGCAGTGTCTCCTGTGAAAACCTCCCCTTTTTACACCTGGCTTTTTCCTCGGGAAACTCATCAAATGTTAAACTCATGCACTGTCTCTGGAGAGGGAGCCTGGTGTTTGTCCAGGGTTTCACTTAACAGCTTTGTACTAAAGGACATGAGACAAGACACCTGGAAAAGCAGAGGAGATGAATAGAAAAAGCAAACCAAGCTTCTCTCCTGGCAGATGAAATCCAGCCACACTTACAGTAGCATATACAACACATCTAATGCAGTCAGGCATCTAAAAAACATATTACAGCAGTTTGGGAGCAATGCAGAAATACAGGTGTCCTGTGGAATGAAGCCAGAAAGGGAAAAAAAACCCAACAAAACAACCCATGAGATTCCTCAGTTCAAAGAAACACTGGATTTCTTGAGGAATCCAAAGCTTTCAATTTGTTGTTTTGTTTGGGTTTTTTTTTTCCTGATGTCCAAGTAAACTCTGGAAATTTGTATTTAACTCCTGAGTTTTCCAGTTTTTCAAAGTCTGTATTTTCAGCTGCAGAACTTCCAATTCGCTTTGGAAGTGAGTTGTTTGCTTGGTTTTTTTTTTTTTTATATATACTAAAATCAGCCCTACTGAGCAGCAACAGGCAAATAATGAGGATGTCTTTGTATAAACCCAGATTTATTTGTGACAGATACGATGGAAATTAGCAGTTGATATGCATGTAACATTGTGCATATTGGCATTAAGGAAGCCCAAATTGATGTGCAAATAGGGAATATTTGTATATAAACAATCACACTTGTTGGGAAAATAACAAGCAAATAAGTGAGAGATCCATTTTCCCTACCTTATAAAAATCACAGAGATTTCATAAGACAATTTTGTAGCAGTGTGTCCCCTGTTGACAGGGTGACCAAATTACAAGGGAATTTTCAAATACTCTTTGTCTGCCAAATAAGACAAAGCCCCTGGAAAGTTCTGCCGCATTTGGTACAGGGACACCTCATGGGACCTTTTGGACTTCACCCCAAACTTGGGGCTGTCCGATTGGACCAAGGCCAAGAGGTCCCGCCAGGGTGATTTAGTAGAAAAAAGAAGAGAACAAAGGAATTAATTGCTTTTGTGGCCTGTCTTAGCAGGGCAAGGACCTCTTGCACCTGGCACGGTTTTTCTCTATAAAGAGCTTTGTTATTTTGTTTCTTATTAAACCTTTTCTGTTTCAAACACTGCCACGGAAGCCATCCTGCTACCTTTATGCCATCCGGGCTAGCTGGGATTTTTCGGGTATGAAGGGATTGCTGAGAGCTCATAAGACCTGGCTCGAAGCAAAACCCTTCATGTGGCACCAGAACTGATGATTTGTCATATTGAGAGACACATTTCGGGTATTTTTGATTGGCCCTCGATCAAAATAGGACATTTTTGCTTGGTCTTGTGTTTTTGGGGAGAAGCAGGCCTGCGATGGGTTTTTGGGCGCCAGAAAGAAAACCCAGGTTTTGGAGGATCTGAAGTCTTAGAGGGGGTTACACAGATCAAAACCTCTAGCTGGTGAAAAGAGGTTGGAACCAGGATGGGCTGGAAGTCACAGGAAATCCAAAGGACCCACTGCCTCTTCGGAGAGAAGCTGCACTCAGCTGAGCTGAGACTGCTGAACATTGCTGTGTTTCCAGAGCCTGGGGGGTTGAGACCAAGGACGAGAGCTGCCTTCTGAAAAACACTGTTTGGTGAGTCAGAAATGGGGAGTAACCTATCTGCAGCTGAGCAGGATCTTTATTTTTATTTGAACTATAAGTTAGAAATTCAAGATGTAAAGTTTGAGAAGAAACAGCTCAAAAAACTCCTAAGATGGGTTTTCAAAGAGTTCCCAACCCTAAATCCATCTGAGATGAAAACTTTAGAGTTTTGGGACACGGTGGGGATAAGATTATACAGTTTGGAAAAGAATAAGAAGTCTAGTTTGAAACTCTGTCCAATATTTTGGACTATATTACAATTTGTAAGCTTGGAAACTGAAAGGCAAGCTAAAGCCAGTCACGGAACACCTCGGAGTGTGTGGGGAGCTGAGCAGAGGCTGCTAGAGAAAAAGAACAGAAAAGAGAGCAGAGGAGAAAGTGATTCTGTAAGAGGACATGCTTCCCCTCCCCTGTTCCTGACCCAGTCCGATGCACCCGGAGCCCAGGGGAGCGGGAGGGAGATGGCACCGCCGGCTGCCCCCGTCCTGCTCCTGCCCTACCCTCGCACGGGACACCCGCTCTCCCTGGCCGGGACAGCCGGCACCCCGTTTCTCCTAGCCCGCCTAACCTGACCAAATCCCCTCAGTTTCCTCTTAAAAGTGACCTCAGGAGCACTAAATCCGTAAATTCTAGCAGTGAAATTGGGAAGAGCACAGCTGAGATCATGCCCAGTGAGAACAAAAAGCCACTGTGTTGGATCGTTTCCTTTCCCCGTCGNAAATTGGGAAGAGCACAGCTGAGATCATGCCCAGTGAGAACAAAAAGCCACTAAGTGTTGGATCGTTCCCTTTCCCCGTCGCCTTGCCTGTGCCTGCCTTTGTTAACTCAACTACCCTCCAGTTCATCTGAATACCCTGCTCCATTGCCGGCTGGTGACTCTGATAACGTGTACTCCACCCGAAATAATGCATCGCTTAGGGTTTCTCCCCTCAGCCCTGCCCCCGCAGTCCTGTGTGCCAGTGCCTCCGCTCCAGACTACAACTCCCAGCATGCCTCGGGTCACTCCCCTCCTGGGGAAACCCGAACGGCAGCCCCGGAGCCGGTGAGCTCTGCCCTTCGTGGGCGCGTTCCGTCAGACGCGGGACGCTCCCCTTTTGTGAGCCAAGCCGGCTCTGTCTCCCATTCACTTGCTAATGAGGCTGTCCCCGAGTCTCAAGTTGCCTCACTCTCCAGCCCCCTCCTCCCTGCGTGCGGGCTGCAGGGCTCTCTCCGCCCCTGCCTGCTCCTGCTCTGCCTCCTGGCCCTGCACCGCCCCTGCCCGACCCTGCTGACCCTCTTGACCCTCCTGAGCCCAGCTCCGCACCGGCCCCACCCGTGCCTAGCTCGGTTCCCGTGTTCTATGTCTCGGATCCTGTGAGTCCCCTTCCCGCAGCAGCTGCTGCTGTGCTGGGTTCCGCCGGTAAAAGGTTTTCTCCCTTTCCCCTGCTGACACCCACCCTCACCGAGAGTGGCCCTGACAGGCCCATTTGGGATGTCAGTGACCCTGAATGCCAACAGATGGGAGACCCCTCTCTGCTGATAGCCTCGGAGAGAGTGTATGCCCGTACATGTAAGTGGACTTCAGACACAAAACTC